>CM076578.1:1562544923-1562878479 GCA_034641835.2 Pinus albicaulis
TGTTCTCTTTCTTCAATTTCTGCTTCTTACCATCAATACTGAGTTTATTTTCTGCAAAAGAAAAATGATATAATGCAGAGTATAAGACATGAAAGTTGATGAACACTAGAATATAAACTAAAGTAGACTATAAGATATTTATACGTTATATACCTCAACATAATAAATATTTTTAATGTCAGTTTTCGACAGAAACTCGAACATTTTTTCTTCAATTGGGCAGTAGTGGCCACTAACTAGCCAAATGACTTGTATAAAAAAAGCAAATAAAACGTCACCATAGAATAAATTTTGTACCTACTATGTTCTCAGTGTACAACATTTGTTGGAGAAATGTTATCTTCAACTAAAGTAATAAATGCAAATACAAGCACACATTTCTATCCCAATATTTTGAATTCCTATGATTATGGTACATTGCAATTTTGATTCTATCCAACATAATCAAAAACAACAAAGCTAGCAATTTCTACTAAGAATATCTCATGCTCCACTTTTGTAGTTGTATCGTTTCCTCTAGTTATCTTTAAGAAGCAGTGACACTTTAACAATAAAACTTGTCAGTAGAAATCCAACAGTGGAGAAAAGTATTACTGACACAAGATTATAACAAACAACTAAAAAAGAATAAGATAAGGCTTTGTAAACTGTGATACTAACTGGGAATATAGCTTCAATATAAAAACTTTAATTTTCAGCGTACTATTCTAGGGGAAAATGAATATAATTCCCAGAAGCCAACAAATTATATCCAAAGAAAAACTAAACATGTTGGCTCCACATTCAAAGGTAAAGTAACTAGGGACTAGCTATATCAGATAATTTTAAGAGTGTACGAGTAGCTACTAACACCATTAAAAAGATTTTAAAATAGATCTTCCATGCATGACCTCAAATGTGGCAACAAATTTGATATATGCACTACCTGTATACATTTCAAAATTTATTGGAATGATATAAGAGTATTAGAAGAAAGTGCACATAATTACATATTCACTATCCACTTTTAATCCAAAACTACATTCAAATAACTGTTATAACTTACCCTGAAAAATATGATGAAATTTCCATTCATTGTCATGAATATCCCTGGCTGTTAGTTCCTGGGAAGGTGGTTGCTAAGTGAAATCTTTCCCAAAAAAAACAAAACTTAATAAGAGACAAATATGAAAAATACCCTTACCTTTTGCTCCTTTAAAGAATGCAGTCTTCTCTTAAAAAAGGTCTAAAATTATAAGCACTTATCTATTGAATCACAAACATAACAACAGCTAGAGGAAAATAAGATGCGCACAAGTGGAGGAAAAAAAAATTTCATAGCACGATGTGGCACATAAAACCTATCATTGGTGCTAGTGTTACTTGCATTCAACGTTTTACAAAAGTAATCATTTGGTTGCTTGCTTGGTGTGCCGAGGTAAGAACCAAGATAACAATATTTTTACTCTCGTTGAACAATATCATCAATTTTTAGTTCCTTGCACAAATGGAACTAGTACCAAAGAATTTCTCACCAAAATTGGCAGTTACGACAAAGCACATATAATGAAACTGAAAATGTGTTACAACATTAAGAGGTTCCAATGTCATTTTAGCATATAATTCATATGTTTCCACATTTGCCTGACATTCAATAAGGTGTTTATTAAATTTTAAATCTTGTATATCTAACGATATGAATAAAAGTGTTCACAACCAAAGTAAGGGTGAAATGAAGAGAACCCACATATATTGTAACATTGTGAAGTTGGAAAATTAATTGAGTTGGAAGATTTAGATAATTGGATATATGAGCATCAACCTCCTTGTTTGTTGAAGCAACTACCTGAAATCACATTTATTATGATCGGTTTCATTACGTAACATTAAAAACTCAAAATATTGGGGTCACATTTTATGATGAAAAGAAGATAAACATTCATTATTTTCAATCATTTGTATCCAAAAGAATATTGCAAATTAAAAATTAGTGAGCAACCACCTCACCTACTCACTATAACCCTGTAGAAAATAGACAACCTTGCTCCCAACAAAAGTTAAGGACACAAGCGGACTGGCACATGCATGCCAAAGCTCTGAACTAAGGCATATCCTTTCCCCTACTTGATGTGACATGAACAAACAAATTTTCAATTGGATATTCCTTTAGAAACCTCTCAACATTCCAATAGTAACTGTGTAAAGTAATATGATATTATGAATATAAACTTGCCAGTATAAAGCACATTAACTTGACAAATATTCCAAATGACAATATTTTCCATAGAAATTTTTACATTAATTATTTTTCTAAGGTGTCACAGTTTGATATGATGAGTTCACTTAACATTATTTGCTACCTCAATTTCATCTCAATATGCAATTATAGAATCCAAAAAAAAAAATCACTGAAAAGAAAAAATATTCTAACTAAGAAGCACCATTTTCATGTTTAAGCTCTTAAAAGAATTCACGCAGCAAGTCATTACATAAAAATATTTTATTTAACATTCCATGAGACTTCACGGCCATATGGGACAAAGAAAAGATTACATCATGCGTGACATTTTAAAAGAAATTAATGTCAAAAATGGCAACAAACAAAGATAGAGGTGAAAATATGGTAACCAAATCTTGGTCCCGACCTACTCATGTGACTATTAAAATGTTAACCAATTCATAATGCTCTACAAGTTATTTAAGAAATAGCAAGAAAGCTAATATATGAAGGAAAGTAAAACTAATTCTGAAATAAAAGTTGTTTCCTTGAAACCAGTGTACTCTTATAACTCATTACACCCTAGTAAATTTTGATAAAACCACATATGATAACATATTCGAGTCATTTTGTCTAAAAACAATAAGATGTGAAAATAAATTATACCTAGGAATTATAAAAGAACGCTTCTTTGTGCATATACCACTCAATGTTTTTCACTCCCCCTACTAGTATGCTATGGTTTAGTCCATCAATGTAGATTCAAACGATGATTTTGTTGTATGGTGAAATGGGTATTTGATGTACAAAGAATATATTAGGATGTGAGGTTGTGGACCAATGTTGCCAGAGTGTATAGCAGGAGCCCCTATAGCACCATTTCTTATAAAATCATTGTGAAATGGTGTTCTAGAGGTTCCTTCTTGACACTCTAGAAAGACTGGTCCACAACCTCACATCCTAATGTATTCTTTGTACATCAAATACCCTCTTTAACCATACAACAAAATCAGCTCTTGAGTCTATCACAATTTGAGATAAAGTTGAAGGAATCAACTATATCAAATATGGTTGATGAAAAACATCAAGTCACCAACCACCACTCCAATCATTGACGTGTTCACTAAGCTAGAGTTATCACCAGCAAAAGAATTCAGCCCACCCATTAGTTATGTAGATGTTGATTTTAACTCCAATAAATTCTCTAATAGAAATTTCTATAATATTATTCCAGTGAACCCATGGCTGGATGAGAATTGTAACAAGGCAAGAGCACCATACAAAAAAGACCAAAGCATTGAAAACTTTGCAATGTTGTTAATAAAGGCAAAAGAGAGTGAATTTGCAAAAAAAAAAAACAGTAAAAGTTGCTAATGAAATCAAAATATAACCCTAGGGATTTTTGGAAAGAACTACAAGTTTATAAGTAATTTCAAGGAAACAATACAATTTCACACTATCATATAAAGTGATCAAGGCCTCATATGTAACCGAGTTCTTCAAAATGTGAGGATCAAATGATCTTTCACAAAATCAAGAAATCTTCAGTTTCGTCAATTTCTTAGTGTATTAACCCAACTGCATAGGGTTGGTAGAAGTTGTAACCTTAACCTCCACAAAACACCACAGATCAACCTCCTTTAATAGCATTTGTAGAATGCACTTCCAAGGTGTAAAGTTGGATGCACACACTAGACAGTCACACTCTGAGATCAAGACTAGTGACTAGTCATATATGTAACTCATGGAACACACCTCAACCAAAAAAATCAGCCAAGAGGGGGAAAAATCATACCAACAACCTATCATGGGTGAAAATCAACTCTCCAAGACATAAAAAATGTTTAATTAATTGGGATCTCACAAGCATCTCACCCACAACCCTCTCGTAGGAACCAAAACCTATCTCCAGTACATTTTAGCTTCAACTGTTGAAGTTGGGGCATTAGAGACACTGAGAACCTCCAACAACTCCCTCTCATAGGTAGTATTCCATTCCATATACAGATTGGAAAATCTCAAAAAATACACTTTGATACCCTGTTAAATTTTCAGAACATGGTATGCAGATATGAACTCCTAAAATGAAACCCTAACCACTAGGAAACTGAGAACTTAACCTCCTATCCACATAGCAGAAAATACAGTCCTAGATCTATAAACACGTAATTCTGAAAACACAAATAACAAGCTTCAGAATAGCACACTGTAATGTACTAAATTTTAATAATCAAAGCCTTGGAAATTACAAATAGCATATAGACTTGGCTGCACACAATTTCTCATATCTTAATTGATGAGAAAAAAGAATATGATTACAAATCAATAGCTCAAAAATGAATAAACAACACCACTACCCTCTCTTTCTTTTATAGAAGAAGAAAATTCTAAGGAATTACAAAAACAAACCATCCTTGTGGTGCACCGATATTAGGAACATAAATCCTTACAATTGGCTACCTAAAAAGGTTTGCCCAGGCATACATGATAACTTCTCCTAGGAACCAACACCTAGCTAAATTTGGAACATCCTCTAGCTCATGTACTTTGTCTAAACTTAGAAAATATGCCCTAAACAACATTGAAAAAAAAACCTGCTAAATACAAAACAGTGAGCTCCTTCCTAAACTACAAAATAAAATTCTAATTGTGCCACTTCAACCTCGCAGTAACCCAAGGCTACAAAAAATCTAAGGCTGCTACAGATCTGCTGGTGAAAATTTTCTCATCATTGTTGCACCTCTTCTGTGGGAGAACACGTATGCAGCAATAGGTAAAAATAACACTTTCAACCTCCCCACTTCTATAGATCACTCTAACCATAATACTGAGCATCATCACCCCCATATCTGAGTAGCCATGACTCATGATAGCCACTTGTACTCACTCTAGATTCATTTTGTAATAGTCTGTTCTAGACAATCTCTGAATTTCTTGTACATATTCTAGAGTAAACCATTATTTGTGATTGTTAAATATGTTTGAGTAGCTCTTCCCTAAGAAGTGAATGGCAGTTGGTAAAGAGACTCGTTGCAGTAGGTAAAGGTCCATTCTGGGCATTTTTATTGGCAGTAGAAAGCCTGGAGGTGAAACTATTTTTCAAGATATTCCCTTGTTGTATTCGTTAGTATGGATCATACCTTGAGTATGGGGCACCCACGTCTCTTTAAGGGCAATAATTTGTTTTCATGTTAAAATAATGATGATTGGGAGCTCTTTGGTAAAGGGGCCTAGAGTCATTATTGCTCCAGGAATTTGGCTGGATTGTTATGGAACACAAGCACTTGATTTGCAACATGGTACAGTTCGTGTCCTTGGCTAGGGATCAACTGTATACGTTTTGGAATCCACCATAGTAGCTTTAAGAAAACAAGTTTTGCCTGTAGAGCACACTTTTATTTCTCTGAGTATCAAGAGTAAATCAAGCACTGTTTGCAACCCTCCCCTTAGCACTAGGCAACCATTGTCCCTTATAATTTGAACATTCGGAATCCCCGTCTACAGTTGGCCTCTCAAAGCTTATATCACTACTATGTGAGTTATATTTGGAATTATCATCATGAAAATCATTGGCTTCGGAAGCATTCTCACTATCCACAGTCAATATTTGAGGACTCTCTTCCCCCTCATCATCTGCATCAGCATCATGTTCTCCTCCTGCCTCAGTACCACACTCAACCTCTTCATGAATAGAAAAAAAATTGTTGATTTGTTCATGTAAAGAGACTTTCATTGCAACTAAAAACTGACAAATTTAAAAGTGCAATATTTTTGTTGCTTCCACTTTGGAACCTCTCTTTCTTCTTTCTTCTTGACTCTAAAAACTTGGAAACACTCCCTCCTCATTTATTATGCATACTTAATGAGCATTATATTACTTACAAAAGAGTTATCTTGGTTCAAGTTACATAGAACAGTTTATTACTTTGAACAAGAATATATATAAGTGGCAAAAGAATCTTTCGGAAAATATCCTTTCCATAGTTTAATCACTGATATGTAAAACAATTTGATCCCTCATAGACATAGGATAACTCTAGTATGAGCCCACTGGGTTGGTTCAATTGGTTCAGTGGACTGTTTCAAGGCAGATTTCACCACAAGATACCCAATTTTGATCCAGCTGAAGTTTCAGGTCTGGCTTATTCCAGTAGGATTACCATCCACTATTATGGCTAGTGGGTGAGCCACCCTCCATCCAGATATACCAATAAGAGGGGTATCCAACAAATTTTTTCTTGGGAAAATAAAGATACCTGTAGTGAGCCCGGTTAGCTCAATTGATTGATGCTCTTGTGTAAATTTTCAGAGGTCTCAAGGTCAAATATATTGGAGTCCTATGAGGTTACTAGCAGGGATTTCAGCTGGCAGTTACTACCATATTCCATCTGAAAACACAAGCAAGAGAGAGGAAATCCATGGGGGAATGACAAGGAACCAACATCCCCACTCGGAACACCTAATAGGTAGGCGAGTGAGGAACTATATTTCTCCAGAAAAAGAGGGATACCTCCAAAGTAGACATTTTCTATCAGATCCCAAACATTCTATCCATGAATGTGACATTTACACCTTCATTATAAAAATCACAAAGGCAAACATCTTGTCCTACATTTCATCATAGATCAAATGAAAAATAATTAATTTAATAGAATATAAATATGATTTTTTCCACCAACCTCGCTAAAAATGCTTCCAAATGTTGATTATGGACTTTCCACGCATTGAATACATGTTTCATCATTAGATCTAGATTTTCAAGCCTACAAAAAGAATTAAATTTCAAAATGTGCTAAAAAAATAAGTTTGAATTTTCAGCTTATTTACTCTACAATCAATAATAAAAAATTGAAAATTATGACAAAATGAATTTTGCAACATTACAAGTCAACTCGAATAAACTTGTACTGCAGTAACCAAGATAATTCAGTGTCGATTAGCTTTTAACATGAATAAAAAATAAGTGTGGACACTTGAAAATGCCTCATAACAGGTAACTGAAAGCAAAGTGAGCTTGCAAAAAGGTTTCACTGCATAATGATACTAATATGGATGGAGTAAGTTTCAAAAACCACCTTTTGATGCAAAAATTGAGGAATTCCTAAACCAGGGAAAACAAGGTTCATGGTAAGCACTTAAAAAATTAAAGTCAACACAACTTATTAGGCCTCAATTCTTGTTAAGATGGTCCCAGTGGAGAATGCTCTCAAGCCCCAAACAAACAGTAGTAATGTTCAATTGATTGATGCTCTTGTGTAAATGTTTAGAGGTCTCAAGTTCAAATATCTTGGAGTCCCATGGGGTTACTAGCAGGGATTTCAGCCGGCAGTTACTACCATATTCCATCTGAAAACACAAGCAAGAGAGGGGAAATCCATGGGGGAATGACAAGAAACCAACATCCTCACTCGAAACACCTAATAGGTAGGCGAGCGAGGAAATATATTTCTCCAGCAAAAGAGGGATACCTCCAAAGTAGAAATTTTCTGTCAGATCCCACACATTCTATCCATGAATGTGAATTTTACACCTTCATTATAAAAATCACAAAGACAAACATCTTGTCCTACATTTCATCATAGATCAAATGACAAATAATTAATTTAATAGAATAAAAAAATGATTTTTTCCATCAACCTCGCTAAAAATGATTCCAAATGTTGATTATGGACTTTCCATGCATTGAATACATGTTTCATCATTAGATCCAGATTTTCAAGCCTACAAAAAGAATTAAATTTCAAAATGTGCTAAAAAAATAAGTTTGAATTTTCAGCTTATTTACTCTACAATCAATAATAAAAAATTGAAAATTATGACAAAATGAATTTTGCAACATTACAAGTCAACTCGGAATAAACTTGTAATGTAGTAACCAAGATAATTAAGTGTCGATTAGCTTTTAACATGAATAAAAAATAAGTGTGGAACATGAAAATGCACGATAATGAGTGCGAAAGCAAAGTGAGTCGCGTAAAAAAGGTTTCACCGCATAATGATACTAATATGGATGGAGTAAGTTTCAAAAACCACCTTTTGATGCAAAAATTGAGGAATTCCTAAACTAGGGAAAACAAGGTTCATGGTAAACACTTAAAAAATAAAAAGTCAATACGGCGTATTAGGTCTCAATTCTTGTTAATATGGTCGGGTGGAGAATGATCTCAAGCCCCAAACAAACAATAGTAATGTTCAATTGATTGATGCTCTTGTATAAATGTTCAGGAGGTCTCAAGGTCAAATATCTTGAGGTCCATGGGGTTACCATCAAGGATTTTAGCTAGCAAGTTACTACCATGTTCATCCGAAAACACAAGCAAGAGAGGGGAAGTCCACGGGGGAATGACAAAGGAGTCAACATCCTCACTACGAACACCTAATAGGTAGGGCTGAGTGAACTATATTTCTTTCAAAGCAAAAAGAGGGTGTAGAAATTTGCCGAATAATGATTAATTATCCACCGAGACTATCCACGATCACATATGTCAGAATTTATATGCAACATAATCTCTTCCCACTCGGATCATCAGAACATGCGAGAAATAAAATCAAGCGATAACACATCAAATCATCATACACATTAACACGGTATGTATGGGGAAAGCATGGCTGAAAACCCCGCGACTATTGTGTGTATTATAATGGAGAAATCATGTAACAAACTTAGTACAATAATCCTCACAAGTACTCGGTGCTTTCTCATGAAGTTACACACATCTAGCTCGGTTTTGAACAGATTCACAGGTTTCAAAACTCATCGCTCAAAAGTGCCTGCGCCTCTGTTGCGCAATCCCGAGGCACGCTGTCTATGTAGAGATCCAGAGGTTCGAATCCCGCCAGCCGACGCAGAATCATCATGGGCAATTCCTCCAAGTGTGGTGCAAAACTCATGCACAAGCCAGTGTGCCAGTGATAGCTAACTCCACCCTTTCATCTGCCTCTTCACTTGGTCTCCACTAAATTTAATCATGCCTTGTAGTGAGCTCGATGTGTTCTTGAGTTGAATAATTGAATAAATCCACTGCATAACTAATTGATTAGCTAGTTAAACTAATCTCAAAGCCGAGCTCAACTAAAATAAACAGAACACAACTCCACTAGTTTGTTCATTAACTCCACCAAACGCCACTGACTGAAGTCCTAACTGAAAGTCAACCTGTACTATGCTCACCAAACCCTAGAATAGCGTAATTCCTCTCGTCAAATCATGCCGAGCCACTTCCAAGGCTCGAAATGAAGTGCTCCAAAGAGGAGGTAAGCGAGGTTTATAGTCCAAATATTATTAAGGGTAAATATTTGACTTCCCTGTTAAGGAGGCGTCTAAAAATAGACTTCGGCCTCTTCGACCTAAAAAATAGAGTCTCATCTATTTTTACCAACATGACCAATGCTCCAAGAATCTCAAATTGGAATCCCCGAACCATGCTCCATATGTCTAAAAAATAGACATAGTCTAAAAAATAGATTTTGCGCCGGAATTTGTGCTGCGCCCACTTAGTGAAGGCAACTTCATTTCACTAAGCTCCATCATCATGTGCATTTTCTAACAGAGAGATACCTCAAAGTAGACATTTTCTATTAGATCCCACACTCTATCCATGAATGTGACATTTACACCTTCATTATAAAAATCACAAAGGCAGACTTATCTTGTCCTACATTCCATCATAGATCAAATGATAAATAATTTAATTTAATAGAATGTAAAAATGATTTTTTTTCCATAACCTACGCTAAAAAATGCTTCCAAAGCGTTGATTATTGACTTTCCACACATTGAATACATGTTTCATCATTAGATCTAGATTTTCAAGCCTACGAATTAAATTTCAAAATGTGCTAAAAAAATAAGTTTGAATTTTCGACTTATTTCACTCTCACAAATCAATAATAAAAAATTGAAAATTATGACAAAATGAATTTTTGCAACACACAAGTCAACTAGAATAAACTTGTAATACGATGTCAAGATAATTCGATGTCGATTAGATTTTTAACATGAATAAAAAATAAGTGTGGACATTTGAAAATTCCTCATAACAGTCAGCGAAAGCAAAGTGAGCTTGCAAAAAGGTTTCACCGCATAATGATACTAATATGGATGGAGTAAGTTTCAAAAACCACCTTTTGATGCAAAAATTGAGGAATTCCTAAACTAGGGAAAACAGGGTTCATGGTAAGCACTTTAAAAAATAAAAATCAATACTAGGCTTATTAGGCCTCAATTCTTGTTGTTAAGATGGTCCCGGTAGGAGAATGCTCTCAAAGCCCCCAAACAAACGGAGATAATGTTCAATTGATTGGTGCTCTTGTGTAAATGTTTAGAGGTCTCCAAGTTCAAATATCTTAGAGTCCCATGTTACTTAGCCGGGATTTCACCAGCGTTCTTCTGTATTCCATACGAAAACACGAAGCAAGAGAGGGAAATCCATGAGGGGAATGACAGAAACCAACATCCTCACTAGAAACACCTAATAGGTAGGCGAGCGAGGAAATATTTCTCTAAAACTGACAAAAGAGGGATACCCTCACAAGTAGGAAATTTCTACTACATAGGATCACACATTCTGTCCATGAATGTGAATTTTACACCTTCATTATAAAAATCACAAAAGATAAACATCTTGTCCTACATTTCATCATAGATCAAATGACAAATAATTAATTTAATAGAATAAAAAATGATTTTTTCCATCAACCTCGCTTCAAAATGATTCCAAATGTTGATTATGGACTTTCTGTACGATTGAATACATGTTTCATCATTAGATCCCGATTTTCAAGCCTACAAAAAAGAATTAAATTTCGAAAATGTGCTAAAAAAATGGTTTGAATTTTCGACTTATTTACTCTACAATCAATAATAAAAAATTTAGAAAATTATGACAAAATGAATTTTGCAACATTACAAGTCAACTCGAATAAAGGTGTAATGTAGTGACTATTGAAAATGCAACAAGATGATGGGAGGCTAGTGAAATGAAGTCGCCTTTCACTAAGTGGGCCCCGCAGACTATTTTGTATAAAAGTCTATTTTTAGACTATGTCTGTAGACATATGGATCATGATCTATGAGTTGTGGGGATGCTATTTATGGATGATTGGTCGAGTTGGTAAAAATAGATGGACTATTTTTAGACATTTGTAGTTTTCATTTTTAGATTGCCGTTAAAAAATGAATAGTCAAATATTATTAACCCTTAATAATATTTAGACTATGAAACATTATCTTATCCTCTTGGAGAACTTCGTTTGATGCTTGGATGTGGCACATGCGGTGATGATGAAATACGCTTTTCTTAAGGGTTAATTGAGCTATTGCATGATTGACTTGAGTTAGAACTCAAGTGGCGAGAGTTTGGTGGAGTTGATGAGAGACGTTGGTGGAGTTGTGTTGGTTTAACTTAGTTGAACTAGTTGTATTTAGTCAATGCAAAAATACACTAGTGATGAGTGGTGTGAATTAATTATTAATTAATTCACTAATTATTAACTCATAAATCAACTAAAGAACACATCGATTAATCACAATGCATGGATGATTCGGTGGAGACCAGAGAGTGTAGAGGTGGGTGAAAGGGTGAGTCTACTATCAGTTGTGACTATTGGGCATGGCATGAGATTTGCACACATATTGATGGATATTTCCAATGAGGATTGCGCAGCTTTGGAACTAGTAGGATTCTAACTTGGATCTCATCATTAATCAACTGGATTGCACGGTAGAGGTAGGTAGACTTGTGGAGAGATTTGAACCCGTGACTAGTTCACTTTCCATACTAGTTTTGTGTGTAGTATTGAGATAGTGCTAAAGAAACTATGAGAGCTTTATGTTATGTATTGTTACATGTTCTCTATCATTATAATATACGGATAGTTGTTTTTCGGCTATTTCTTTCCCCATTACCTCCACTGTGTTCATGTGTGTGCTTGATTGTTGTTTTGTGTGCGTACGGCTGCATGCTATTTCCACATATTGATGGTCAATTGTAGAAGAGGTTGCGTGTTATGCATGCAGCTTAAATAGTGTGCATAATCGAGATAATCTCGGTGAATAATTCAGCTCATTATTCAAATTTCTACATGGTATCGGAGCAAGATTGGTCATCGGATCTGTTACGGTGAATTACAATTATTTCGGTAGACGCGGTACGTAATGAGCCGGAGGTAGCCTACGGATGCATGTCCTTTGCTGCTGAAAGGTCGATGTCTCCCAGAAGTAAATGCCCCTACGTCATGCTCATGCGTATGAAAATAATTTGTTCTCACTAGAGATCGGAAAGCACGGTGAGTTTTGAAAGTCGGTGGAGATTCGAGTGCGGCGGTTTTCTTGGTGCGAAGAGTTGGAAATGTCTTTCAACGGATTGCGTGCGGAATATGCCCTTGAGCGGTTCAGAATTATGTTGCATGTGGAAGGGCCCGGATGGAGGTGGTATTGGGCGGTAACGGGTTGAAAGGAGTTCGTAGATGCCGGGATCACAAAGCCTACTGACAGTGCGCCAAGTTGAGGCTTGGCGAAAAGAAGATGGCAAAATGTCGAAGTGACGGTTGGAGGGCGTGAAGGATCACATTGTATCCGAGCATGCATGGAAAAGCTTCTCCATACTTGATGTGGAAAGCGTTGATTTATTCCAAAGAAAGAGCGACCGGAGAGGAAGTTGGCGCTCAAGGATAAAGCTCGGACACATAAAGATGGAGAAAGGCAATAGTATGCCCAAGTGCCTCACGAAGTTGGTCGATGCGGGGATGAGCGCGCGAAGTGTAGGGTGGTGACTTTGTTGATGATGCAGGGAATTGGTGAGCCTGGCTACTCCTTGGTCTTCCAAAGAGTTGGCATGCCTATCGAGATTCGTCGCTGGTGGGAGAAATTTCCGAGGATGGGAGCGACTTTGGTCGGATCTTGTGCGAAGAAGATAGGGTGGAATACGGGGAGCGGATCTTCATCGAAAGGCATACGAGTAGAAAAAAATTGCGCTTTGGCTACCCACGAAAGAAGAGCAAGACAGCTTCTCACTCGATGGGTGCAAAATGCGAGAAGCAAAGACATGTCGAGGTGAAGTGCTTTCCGCTTTTGTCACCAACACGGACGTTAATGCCACAAATTGTCCGCGAGAAGAAGAAAAAATAAGCAAGGCTGTGCAGATGCGGTGGAGGGCCCTGTAGCCTCGTAGTTTCGAGCTGGACATCGGCGGTCGGATGCTTGGTCTCAGAGTGTGATGGGATCGGTATGGTTCTGCGGAAGGACGGTGGTGCGTCTTTTCACACAGGCGGAGATCGAGATATGTTTTCGGATGCTGGATGAGAAAAGATCTTGGAGTGCACATCGGAGATGAGCGATGATGTTAGATACTGGTGCGGCTTAGAGGTATCGGTACCATTTCCTTTGGAGAGGGAGTCCTGGTAAAAGCCATTTGTATTAAACGAAGTGATGCATGTTCCGAGTTGAAGAAGAATCCGTTCCTGCACTGCGCGAAGTGTTAGAAGACGGGGGGTATGGTGTTGTCTTCGGTGAGCAAGGAAAAGGCTTTCTCGCATGACAAGACAAGCGGAGAGGCCGGAAGGACAGGGGTTCGAAGTCAAGAGACGCTCATCGATTTGCAAGTAGATGGATGCGCAGCAATGACGCACGCAAGGCGAAGGAGTGGTGAGCCGGGATGATGGCGAGGTTGTGTGCACAGGAGATTGGGTCACCTGTCGCCATGGAGCTTTGAAGATGCTGCACAATGAATTTCCTCACGGGCTGCACCTAAGGGCAGCTCTTCGCCGCGATTGAGATCGGTGCAAGGGTGTACCTTCGGAAAATTTGTGAAAGCCACCTTTCCACGAGAAGGATAGTCGCGCACACGCCGGTCGCTTGAGAGAGTCACACGCCGTGTGTGGACCGCTTTCTCGGTGGAGTTGTGTTCGAGTTTAACTTGAGTTGAACTAGTTGTATTGGTCTACGCAGAAAAATACACTAGTGATGAGTGGTGTGAATTAATTGTTAATTTAAATTCACTAATTATTAACTCATAAATCAACTAAAGACCACGTCGATTAAAGCACGCAAGTAAACGGACGGTTCGGTGGAGACGCGGTGGTAGAGTGGGTGAAAAAGGGTGAGTCTACTATCGGTTGTGACTATTGACTGCAATGCTTTGGAGTTTGCACACATATTGATGGATATTTCCAATGAGGATTGCGCAGTTGGAACTGGTAGGATTCGAACTTCGGATCGCATCATTAATCAACTTGGATTGCGCGGTGAGAGGTGAGGTAGACTTGTGGAGGAGATTTGAACATGTGACTAGTTCCACTTTTCCATACTAGTTTTGTGCATAGTAGCATTGGAGATAGTGCTGGAGAGCTATGAGAGCTTTGTGTTATGTATTGTTACATGTTCTCTATCATTATAATATACGAGATAGTTGTTTTCGAGCTGTTCTTTTCCGCACATCTACATACGTGTTCATATGTGTGCTTGATTATTGTTTGTATGCTTGTCACAGTGCTTCTATTTCCACATATTGACAGTCGATTGTAGAAGAGGTTATATGTCATATGCACGACTTCAAATAGTATGTATAATCCGAGATAATCTCGGTGAATAATTCGGCTATTATTTAAATTTCCACATGGTATCGGAGCAAGATTGATCGTGGTTCTATTACGGTGATTGCGATGTTTCGGTAGACGAGAGTACGTATTGGGCCGATTGTAGCTCTGCGGATCCGTCCTTTCTTTGAAAGGTGATATATCGAGTAAATGCCCCTACGGTCGATGCTCACGCTGCAGAAATAATTTGTTCTCTTAGATCGGAAGAAGCTGTTGAGTTTTTGAGGCTAGGTGGATTTCGAATTTCGACGGTTTTCTTGGTGCGAGAGTTGAGAAATGTCTTTCAACGGATTGCGGCCGGAATACTGCCCTTCGAAGCGAGTCAAATTATGTTGCATGGAAGGGCCCACAGGATGGAGGTGGTATTAGATGACAACGAGTACAGAAGGAGTTCATGAGATCGCGAGGTCACAAAAGCCTGTTGATGCTGCTCAAGTTGAGGCTCGGCAAAAGAAAGACTGGCAAAATGTCGAAAGGATTACGACGGAGGGCGTGGAGAGGATCACATTGTATCCGACGCTGCATGGAAAAGCTTCTCCATACTTGATGTGGAAAAGCGTTGACAGATTTATTCCAAAGAAAAGAGCGACCGGAAGGAAGTTGAGCGCTCGATAAAGCTCAGAGACACACCAAAGATGGAGAAGAGGCAGTAGCATGCACCGAGTGCCTGCACGAAGTTCATCCCAATGCGAGGGATGAGTGCGAAGTGTGGGGTGACTGTGACGTGATGAGGAAATTGAAAGTGAGCTTGGCTCTCGTGGTCTTGGAAATAGTTGTGCCTATAGGGATCGACGTCAATGGTCGTGAGAAATTTCCGAGGATGGGAGCTTGACTTTGGTCGGATCTTGTGCAAAGAAGAGATAAGGTGGAATGCGACGGATCGTCATCGAAAGGCATGCGATGAAAAAATTGCGCTTTGGCTACCAAAGAAAAGAAGGGGAAGAGCGAAAAGCTCGTCCGGTGCAAAATGCGAGAAGCAAGACATGCTCCCGAGGTGAAGTGCTTTCAACATCGCAACACGGACAGTATGCCACAAATTGTCCGCGGAAAGAAGAAAAATAAGCAACGCGAGTGGATGCGGTACTGGAGGGCCTTAGCCTGGCGTGGAGTTTGAAATTTGGATTTTCGGCGATGGGATGCTTGGTCTCAAGTGTGATGGGATCGATGTGGTTCTATTTGGACGGTGGTGCGTCTTTTCATGGTAGGAGATCGAATGTGTTTTCGGTCTTTGGATGAGAAAGATCTTGGAGTGCACACATCGAGATGGGCGATGATGTTAGATACGGTGCGTACGGTATCGGTACCATTTCCTTTGAGAGGGAGTACGGTATACCATTTGTGACAAAAGGAAGTGATGCATGTTTCCCGAGTTGAAGAAGATACGAATACGATCTGCGTGGCGATGTTAGAGAAGACGGGGGGTATGATGTTGTCTTGACGGTGAAGAGGCTTTCTGCGACGGCGAGACAACTGGAGAGACCAGGAAGATAGGGGTTCGAGTCAGAGCCTTTATCGGTTGCAAGTAGATGGATGCGCGGCCAATGGCATGCAAAGGGCGAGAAAGGAGTGGTGAGCCGGAGAGGATGATGGCGGCGCCTTGCACGGAGAGTTGGGTCGCCTTCACCATGGAGCTTTGAAGATCTTGCGGCTGAATTTCTACTTGAGGCTTCCTAAGGAGGCACTCTTGCGCCGATTAGATCGGTGCAAGGGTGTACCTTCGAGAGAGAGAAGAAGGAATTTCGCCAAAGCCACCTTTCACGAGAAGGATAGTCGACGCCACGACGATCCTTGAGAGAGAATTCACACGGACGTGTGGACCGACGCGCTCTCGGTGGCTTCAACAGCAAAAGCACAAGTACTATGTGATCTTTGTTGATGATTTTTCTCTCGGAAGTGCTTGGATCTTCTTCATGCGAGAAGAAGAAGACATGCTACGAAGGTGCTGCGGGTTCCAAGGCGCTGGTTGAGAAGGAATCGAGGGAAGCGGGTGAAGGCTCCTTGGGAGCGACTCGATGGCGGGTGGATGCATCTGCGCCGAATTCCAAAGGACTGCCGGTGTCTGGAAGGAACCGGAGAGATCACTAGCACCTCTATAACCGGCAGTAGAATGGGGTTGCCGGCGGAAGAACAAAGACGATTGTGGGTCTTTGCACATGGGCGATGTTGCACGAGTCGAGAGCCTGCCATTCACTTGTGTGCGGAGGGGGCGTGCAATACTTTGCGGTATATGTGCGCGAGAGGCTGTTGTCCTCTACAAGATACTTGGCATGAGTACACCCGGAGAGGGCGTTTTACGGTAAGAGACTCTGATATTTCCCATTTGAGGGATTTTTGGTTCACTGTCTACTTGCATCGTGAGCGAAGGATGCCGAGAAGAAAGGCTTGGATCCAGCGCGAGAGGTTGGGATATTTGTGTACCTTTGATACGCCGCAACTATCGTGTGTATTTTCCGGGGCAGGTCCGACCAGCTGTTGTGCGGCGGGATGTCAAATTTTAGGAGGAGAAAAGCCATCGCAAGTGTTCGCTTGAGAGGGAGCCACACACTTGCCTGTGAGATGAGGAGCTATTGGTTCCTAAGGTTGAGCTTCCGGATATGTGGATCGGCACGACGAAGTTCATGGAGTGGAAAGAGACCACTTTCATGTGGCGCCAGCCAGCGAGAGGCGCAAGCGCACTACGAAGGGCCGAGCGGCGGCTCCAAGATGCGGAGAAGGGTGTGCACCTCGCTGCGACGCTGGCGCGACGAGGAAACCGGTCACGGAGATCCGATACACTAGATACCATGGCTCTTGTGATCAAATGTGTCGTGACGGAGGCCATCCTCTTTCGAGGAAGGCTGGCAGGGGATTTCGCATGGGTAGATGCCATGGTGGAAGAGTATGATTCTATTGTCCAGAGAAACGAGTCGCATGTGTCCAGCGCCAGAAGAAATCGAGTGGTGGGTTCGTGATGGATCTACAAAGTGAAGCGAGCGGTGGCGGGAGTGTGGAGAAGTACGAGGCAAGATTGGTTGCCGAGGCTTCTCATAGATAGAGATCGATTATGGGGACACACTTTGCACATCGCAAGGTATTCTTCCATACGGATGATCCTAGCTCTCTCGGCGCGGACGGATGGCACATCCATCGGATGGATGTGAAAGGCTTGCGTTCCTCAACGAGTCATTGAGGAGGAGGTGTACATAGAAGCGGCCCGAAGGTTTCGAGGTCGTCGGCGGTGAGTTGCATGTGTGCGAGACTCAAGAGAACGCTTGTACGGGTTGAAGAAAGCTGCCCTCGTGCTGGTGCACCACGGATAGAACGGTTATTTCCTGGAGACTTGGATTCTCCAAGAGTGAGCGGATCCTTACGTGCCGAGATTGTGGTGGAGGAAAGTCGCTGATCATTGTCTTGTATGTGAGATGATCTGATTTTGATGGGTGATGAGGCTGTTGATACTTTCATGCAAAGAGGATCTTGCTAGAGAGTTTGAGATGAAGAACTTGGGCCTCCTTCATTATTTCACTGAGATTGGAAATTTGGCGCGGCGCGAGTGATGGACTATTTGTTTCTCGGGGAATGCATGCGGGAAATATGCGGAAGTTCAACATGCATGGGCGCAAGCCTGTTGATACTCTCCTCCTCACTAGAGGTTGGAGGAAGGAGGATGCTACTTCGGCGGAGGCCGTGGATGCTTGCTTTGTTGTCGACGATTGGTGGGGTCGCTTATGTGTACGGGAGTCAATACACGACGCGATATGTGCTATCTTTGCGGTAGCCGGCTTTACGACGAAGCTATCGGTTAAGCCTACCAAGCTCTTACGGAGGCAAGCATGTATTGCGTTATCCTGTGCACATCGGGATATGGCTTGTCGGTACGACGGGAGGATGAGGTGAAGCTATGTGGCTTCACGGATGCGGTTGGGCGAGGGCAACGGACGCATCTAAAGGAGATATTCGGTGTCGGGTCGAGCAAATTTTCTTGATGGTACTGCGAAGAGCGAGAGATCCAGTGGCACTCGGTTCGGTGTGCGAGTATGTGGCGACGAGCTTGGTTGCATTCGAGGTCATATGGATGAGAAAGATCTGGTCGGGTTTGTTCGGTTCACACTTGGAACCTGCGCGTGTTTGTGTGATAACCGAGTTGCATTAAACTCATCGGCTAATCCGGTGTTCATGATAGAGTCCAAACACATCGACGCCGGGTACCATCATATCGGAAATTGTGTGCGAGCGGTCATGTTGCTTTCGCGTATTCCACGGAGGATCGGGATGCGTGTCTTCGACGAAGGCGCTCGACGAGAAGAAAATTCGAATACCACGAGAGGCGAGGATAGGGGTTGCGAGATAATCCATATCTTGTTGAGAGGGAGTGTTGAAAATGCCACGAAGATGATGAGAGCTTTAGTGAAATGAAAGTGCGCCTTTCAACTAGAGTGGGCCGCGAGGAGCTAGTTTTTAAGCGCAAAGTCTATTTTTATACTATGTCTCTTTTTAGACATATGGATCATGGTCTATGAGTTGCGATTCTGTTACTGGATGATTGGTCGAGTTGGTAAAAATAGATGGATCCTCTATAAGACATTGAGGCGAGTTTCTGTTTTTAGTGTATCATAGGGCTAAAAATAGGACGGTCAAATATTATTAACCCTTATGTGCTATGGGCTATAAACAATTATCTTATCCTCTTGGAGCACTTTAGTTTGATGCTTGGATGTGGCACATGCGGTGACAGAAGGAAATCACACTTTTTCACTAAGGGTTAGTTGAGCTATTGCATGATTGACTTCGGTTAGAACTCTAGTATTAGCGAGAGTTTGGTGGAGTTGATGAGACGAGTTGGTGGAGTTGTGTTCGGTTTAACTTAGTTGAGCTAGTTGTATTGGTTTAGCTGAAAAATGCACTAGTGATGAGTGGTTGTGAATTAATTATTAATTAATTCACTAATTATTAACTCATAAATCAACTAAAGAACACATCGATTAAACTGCAAATGCGTAGACGAGTTCAATGGAGGACGGTATTGTTAGAGTGGGTGAAAAGGGTGAGTCTCCTATGAGTTATGACTGTGTTTGTGCATGAGATTTGCACACACATTGATATGTCCAATAGAGGATTGCATAGTAGAGGCGGTATTGGACCTGTGGAGGAGATTTGAACACTTTAGTGACTAGTTCACTTTCCATGTACTAGTTTTGTGTGTAGCATTGAGATAGTCTTTGAGGAGGCTACGTAGAGAGCTTTGTGCTATGTATTGTTACAAGTTCTCTATCATTATAATATACTGAGATAGTTGGGGGTGGTCAGCGATTGCTTTCCCCATTACACTCTTGTGTTGATATGTAGCGATTATTGTTTTATGTGTGTCATGTTGCTTCTATTTCCAGCATATTGATGATCAATTGTAGAAGAGGTTATGTATTATGCATGAAGCTTAAATAGTGTATAATCAGGATAATCTCGGTGAATAAATTAGCTATTATTCAAATTTCTACAGTAACCAAGATAATTCAGTGTCGATTAGCTTTTAACATGAATAAAAAATAAGTGTGGACATTTAAAAATGCCTCATAACAGGTAACTGAAAGCAAAGTGAGCTTGCAAAAAGGTTTCACTGCATAATGATACTAATATGGATGGAGTAAGTTTCAAAAACCACCTTTTGATGCAAAAATTGAGGAATTCCTAAACTAGGGAAAACAAGGTTCATGGTAAGCACTTAAAAAATAAAAGTCAATATGGCTTATTAGGCCTCAATTCTTGTTAATATGGTCCCAGTGGAGAATGCTCTCAAGCCCCAAACAAACAGTAGTAATGTTCAATTGATTGATGCTCTTGTGTAAATGTTCAGAGGTCTCAAGGTCAAATATCTTGGAGTCCCATGGGGTTACTAGCAGGGATTTCAGCTGGCAGTTACTACCATATTCCATCTGAAAACACAAGCAAGAGAGGGGAAATCCATGGGGGAATGACAAGGAACCAACATCCTCACTCGTAACACCTAATATGTAGGCGAGCGAGGAACTATATTTCTCCAGCAAAAGAGGGATACCTCTAAAGTAGACATTTTCTGTCAGATCCCACACATTCTATCCATGAATGTGACATTTACACCTTCATTATAAAAATCACAGAGGCAAACATCTTGTCCTACATTTCATCATAGATCAAATGACAAATAATTAATTTAATAGAATATAAAAATGATTTTTTCCACCAACCTCGCTAAAAATGCTTCCAAATGATGATTATGGACTTTCCACACATTGAATACATGTTTCATCATTAGATCCAGATTTTCAAGCCTACAAAAAGAATTAAATTTCAAAATGTGCTAAAAAAATAAGTTTGAATTTTCAGCTTATTTACTCTACAATCAATAATAAAAAATTGAAAATTATGAAAAAATGAATTTTGCAACATTACAAGTCAACTCGAATAAACTTGTAATGCAGTAACCAAGATAATTGAGTGTCGATTAGCTTTTAACATGAATAAAAAATAAGTGTGGACACTTGAAAATGCCTCATAACAGGTAACTAAAAGCAAAATGAGCTTGCAAAAAGGTTTCACTGCATAATGATACTAATATGGATGGAGTAAGTTTCAAAAACCACCTTTTGATGCAAAAATTGAGGAATTCCTAAACTAGGGAAAACAAGGTTCATGGTAAGCACTTAAAAAATAAAAGTCAATATGGCTTATTAGGCCTCAATTCTTGTTAAGATGGTCCCAGTGGAGAATGCTCTCAAGCCCCAAACAAACAGTAGTAATGATTATTGTGCCTGACGCAAATTGAGTCCCAAAAACAATCATAAGAAAGGTCTTGAAGAGAGGATGCCATCTAAAAATTAAAGTAACATGTAACTAAAAACACAAGAGACACTAGACATCGACTACACAATGGCTCAACCACAACTAAGATATTCACAATAAGACATCAAGATGCCTTCTCTGCTCTCAAGACTCATATGCACCTTGAAAATCAAACTCCTATGTGTTATGTCTCTCCCTTGGCTCAACAAGAATGCATACAAGAAGTTTTACTTCTCACATCATGAAAGCCAGTATATTATGTTAACTGTTCTGATCATGTATCTTAACACTCAACCTTTCTTAGCTTGTGATCTTCTTCGCACCGACACGTTAAAAGGTAGCTTCTACAACTATTCTATGATAAAAACCACACTAATAACCAACTAAATACAACATGCATCAAAGGAATATTTTGTCCATGAGTTAACCATAGCCATTTTTACATAAATAATTACATTGCACAATACAACTCACAAGACATCATATTGTCATTAAATTACTCTTCTAATGAATCAGGACTGACCTCCTCCTAGCTAATGATAGCTACCCCTCTTGGAATATCCTCCATGAGGTGGGGTGATGATATTACTGATAAAATTAAATTCTCCATCCTAAGCTACCTCAGTCCCACCATAAGCTGGGAATTCTAAAGTTTGGATAATGCCATACCTATTGCACCCCGTGCTATGGGATGCTATCTATACATCAGGGAGAGTACATTTCCCCTAGCCTGCTTTGTTTCGATGAGGGAAATGCTATGATAAATTGATAATACAATAAGTATCAACATCAGTACCCCATAATCACCAAATATGATTAATCTTGTTGATGAAATTTTCATGGTAAACAGATTTTGCATTATTATACAATTCCTTGAGGAAACTAAACACACAACAAAACTATGAACTGACAAAAGTGTTCTCCAACACACCAAGTTTCTCTCTGAACATACTGAATTTCCCTTTTAGTTGCTTAGTTAAGATATTAGAAGTTTTTTGATTTGTTGGAATCTATTGCAAAACCTCAACTCTCTTTAAAGTGGTAGCTAATCTCACTATACTTGGGTAAATCATGAAACAATGGATATTTAGAGAGTTTAATAAATCTTTAATTGTCACAATAAATCACAGTACCCATTAGGGAAATTTTGAGGTCTAAAATGGGCCTCCTAAAGAAATAATAAAATAATAGCTAAACCAATAAAATAATATTTATGATTTTGAAATTCACTTTTTGCACCACAATCCATGTAACCATAGTTAAATTCAATTCAAAAGTTGTACCAAAATAAAATTAATAAAAAAATTGTATTGATGTGACTATAAATAGGAATGAGCTTTTCAAGAAAAAGTCATTATCATTGAACAACGAATTCATTTGTCCTTTGTACTTAAATAACTTAAAATAAAATATAAATATAATTTTATAAACTATTAATTATTATATGCTATTAATTAAAATTTATATTATTTAAATTGTATAATAACATGTAATTAATATACTATATAAAAATAATATAATAGAATATAGTAAATTCATAGGGATATGCATTGTTTTTTCTAAGAAATATGAAATGACAATATTATATTTTTTTTCAAAAAGTGTGAAATGACATTTATTATGAATACTTTACTTTGACTTTAAAAGTACTTAGAGCACTACCATGGTTAACCATGAGTTTTTATCCACCATTGAGAATGTGACAAGTAAGTACCTTTAACTCAATCAATGCCACCTCAACCATTAGGGATGATGTCATCCCCTAAAATTTAATTGGTTCTCATAAAGTGAATTTTGATTGTACATTTTCCTTAGGAGGCCCATTTTAGAACTCAAAATTCCCCTAATGATCTAAATTCTCATCTATTAATTCTTCTAACAACTTGTGAATCCAAATGGCTTTGCAACTAGCAGAGTTTGCTGCCATATATTTTTCCCCTACTAAACTGAGTGCTATGGAAGTTTATTTCATCCTGAAACAAGAAACCATGCCTCAACCTAAACTGAAGCAACACCCTAAAGTGCTTCTCCTATTACTAGCGCTACCTGCCCAATCAAAATCTCAATCAACCTTGCAGAAACACCTCACTTTGATGCCCATTTTGGTCAGTTTCATGAACACCATCTCCCTTGATGGCACTCTCACCATTTTTCACTCTACCCCCCACAGAGATTTTGGTTCCCATTATTAAATTTTCCTCACCGTTACCACCCAGATTTTGTTGTTTCACATTAGTGTTTGTGATATCATCTCTATCACTTCCATCACTCTCCCCTATTATGCTTGTTGCACTACCTTTTGCAACATAGTTCTTCACTTTCACTGCCTCCTCTATGTCCTCTTCACCATAAGGTCACGGAACGAAACCATGAGCTAGATTTGGCATCATCATCATGAAAATCACCAGCTTCAGAAGCATTCTAACTATCCTCAGTCAATATTTAAGGACTCTCTTCCCCCTCATCATCTGCATCAACATCATGTTCTCCTCCTGTCTCAACTACACACTCAACCTCTTCATATTCATGTCTATTCTTATACTGCTTTTTTGCACCATTATCCTCCCCTCTAGGCACATCATCTGTACCAAACATTACATTGCTAGCATTGGAATACAATGTTTTTTTTCGATCCTCAGTCTCTGGTGTAGGTGACAACTCACCTTCCTCTCTTTCAACTATCAAGCTGCTATGTACAACTCCTTCTTCAAGATATCTCAAATCCATGGTCCTACCTTTCATTCTTAAGCCAATATGTCGTCTCTCAGTTTCCTGTCCAACACGGTGTGACAAAGACTAGTTACACAAGTGCATATACATATACAAGTTTTAACAAGGGTTCACATACAGAACAAATTTTTAAGCTCACAAAAGAAGAAAAAAAAAAAAGTTAACAGATAAAAAAGACAGTGACTTGCAAGAAAGAACTCTCTTGGTATTGCACATCTCTCAAACCAAATAAATTATAGAGAACCACAAATTTGCAAGAAAAAACAAGTACGTACTTCACTCCACATCCAACCATAAATATGTTGTGGCATACTACAGACACATAAATGGTAATGAATTCAACTGCGATGGATTGTAAATTTATAACAATCAAGAGATCATAAATCATTCCCACCGCTAAGAGACATATGAAATATGTTAGGTCCCCGTAATTTGTCAGATTGACAAGACCAAATGTACAAGGGTAACATCAAACCAGTCTTTGGAGTCCTAGGACCTAGCCTTCCTAGACTCAAAGAGGGCTCTCTCTATGTTTATGTAAAGGATGTGACTTAGTTGATTTTAGGGTTTTGATTTTAGGCTAGTTATAGTGATAGGGTTTGTTTGTTTATTTGTTTGGTTGGATAGGTTGTTAAGAAGAATGGGTACAGTAAGAGAAAATCAATCCATTGGGCTATGGAGTCTGTAAAGGTCTTGAAAAGTAAAACAATAGATCAAGGGTGTTTCATAGGGCAAGCTAACAAGGCAAAATGGATCTAAGTAGGTTTAGTGAGTGTGAAATGGACATGAAGTTATGAATGCAGTAGGTTCAAAGGGAAATTAAGGATCCTTAAATATACTAGAAACAAGAAAAGCTTTCAGGATGATAACATAATAAAACTTGAAGAGCAATGAAGGATTATTCAACTAGAATTTTGCTAAACAGACCTCAAAACAACAAATAAGTAATCCTAGAGAGAAGTTAAGAATTCTTTGAACATTACTTTCAAACAAAGAGATATTTTAAAATAAAATTTCAGTGAAACTAAAGATCAGTTAAGGATTCTTTAATTAAACTTCAAGAAAGAAAACATAGAGTTTAAAGGAGGCAGACAGAAGTAGGGTGCTAAGAAAGCATATCCTGCTCTAAAATTTATGTCCTATGATCAAAGAAACCATAAAAAATAATGAAAACTAAAGTAAACAAATACATGAGTGGAATAACATCACCATCTAACAGAGCTCAAGAATCCTAGGAATGTGCTTGATCCGTTGATGCTCAATCCAAAGCCATCACAACACACCAAAGCCAATTTATTCAATAAACTCAGATATCATATTAAGCTCAGTAACCAACCAATATGTACGATGAGGCCTCAATGCAGTATTTAACTAGCAAAGGAGGACCAGAACCCTAACTAGGGTTTCCAAAATGTCATTAATACATCATAAATGCCATTTTTGTCCAAAGAGACCATGCAAGGCCCAAGGCACAAAATATCTAACTTAATAAATGAAAAATAACTTCTAACATAAATTCTGAGCTAACTAGGAGTGATTTGACTTAAAAGTCCTAAAAAATATCTTTTTTCAATAACTTTGTGTCTTTTGTTGACTTTGCAGGCAAGGGCGCAGCGCCTGCACTGGAAAAATTTCATGTTTTGTAACCAAGATTTGGAGGCCTTCCATGTGTCCAAATGAGCTCCATGATAGCTCATTGGAAAGCGTATCTTGTTTAGTTTCCAAATATACCTTTATTTTTCTATTTGGTGTCCATTTTCCTACCCGAAAACTCATTCTCCCAAGACTGTTCATGGCGTAGCGCCAACTCTCAAAATAGGGAAAAAAGTTGATTTTTTGCATGTGTTTGGCACTTTTGGAGGACCAGTTTTGCTCCAAATGAGCTGAAACTTTGTCAGGGTGATGTCCTTGACCTAAGGATCCTGAAAATTTCAAGTTTTCCTCAAATGGGTGCCCCAAAAAAGAGCACAACGCCAGTGGTGCTACGCCTTTGGCCCTTCAAAACAGTGAAAATTTCAAAATCTTCAAAATTGTGCCAAAATTTGTATTTACATTGCTCATTAGGTTTGGGATACTTGTAGAGAAGCATCCACAAGGATGTCAAGTTTTTCTTTGTCTTTTGCTTCCTTTTATTTGGCTAAGCCTTTCTTCAATCCAATTGCCCATGGCCTCTTCCTAGGAAGTTGTTCTTCCTCTTTTTAATCAATGAACCTTTCCTTACCTTTGTCAAGCTATTTGGTTGATGTAGAAGGCATGGCCCCTTTCCTCTTTGAGGGTAGAAAAAACATGCCTATTTCCCCTATGGTAGGTAAAAGGAAAAGGTTCAATTTTACTAATCATAATGCCACATGTCTCACTACCATCATCATTGGTATCTTCACTGCTTTCATGATTGCTATCATGGCTCTCTGACCTACTGCCATCATCAGTGCCAACATCATCACTACTATGTGATTCACTAGCCTCACTGTCATCATGGATGCTCTCTGCCTCAATGCCCTCTGCCTCACTGACATCCTCCTTACTGTCATCATTTCTCTTGTCCTTGCTGCTTTCTTCTTCACTGAAATCTGCCTTACTTATTGATTTTTCATTGTTTGATTCCTCATTGTTTTCCTCCTTATTGGAATCTACCTCCTAATTTCCTTCTTCTTTATTTCTTGATTCATCATTGCATGATTTCTCATTGCCCTCTCCCTCATTGTTTGATTTACCTTTTCTTGATGCACTAGTATTATGAGAGGATGGTGAGGGATTGTGAGAGGGTGATGAAGGAGGATTGCCTTGAGGTGAAGGAATATGTGTGGATGGTGAGGTGGATGAGTCATCATGAGGTGAGGGAAAGTGAGTTATGAGAATGAGTGATAAGCTAAAAACTCAATGAAAACCCTTCTGTTGACATGTTTATACTCTGTTTTTCCAACCTTGGAGTGTAAATGGAAATGAAATGAAAAGATGGTGATGAAATGGTAGTTTAGGCTGATGAGGGAATGAATAAGTGAGGGTATAGGTACATTAGGCTGAGTGAGAGGCTAAAACACATAATGAAAACCCCCAGATGATTAATCACTCTTTTTTTTTACTGACACTCTTCATAGGAAGAGGGAGTGAGGTTCAAACAGTGATTTCAATCATGAAATTCAAGGTTTCATCATAGGGTTCCATTTCATCCAATTTAAACCATCAAAATTCTTGAAGATAGGTGTATGGAATGTACTTACCCTTATGATTTTCTTGGAGGACCTTTGAAAAGAGCTTGGGAGCAATTTGGAGTGATTTGAGTGTTTTTAGGGCTTAGAAAACCTCTCTTTCCAAGGGCGCAACGCCAATTCCTCAGTGCGCAACCCCTTTTTGCAGAGGGTATTTGGAGGCCTTCCTTGTGTCCAAATTGGGCCCATGATAGCTCGTTGGAAATATTATCATGTATAATTTCCAAATATACCTTTTTTTCAATGATTGAAGTTAATTTTACCTGTCAAAAGTAGATTCTACCATGACTGGTTAAAAAGTGCTGAATGATGGTGCAA
The DNA here is from genome assembly GCA_034641835.2 of Pinus albicaulis. Classification (NCBI taxonomy): domain Eukaryota; kingdom Viridiplantae; phylum Streptophyta; class Pinopsida; order Pinales; family Pinaceae; genus Pinus; species Pinus albicaulis. The sequence goes on from CM076578.1 coordinate 1,562,572,767, forward strand.
GCAACGTTTGGAGGCCTTCCTCAACTCCAAATTGAGCTCATGATAGCTCATTGGAAATATCTTCTAGTATATATATTATTAGATGCATCACAAAATTCATTTGGACAATCCAACTATGAGAAAACTTGATTTTCCCAAGGTCACTCCAGAAGTGCAGCGATTCTTCTGTGACACCTGTATTTTTGATATTTCTCTAAAACCATGACACCTATGTAAAATATGAAGCATTTGTTTCTTCTTGGGCCTATTATGGACAAAAACCTCTCTCACTTGTGTCAAATTCATCTATGTTTGGTCGGAAACATAGTTTGAAGCAAAACTGGCCCTAGGTGTGGCAAATGATTTGTCCTTTGGAATGGCTTCTTGGAAAATGATGGAGGCATGATAAGTTAATTAGAAAATTTTGGGATATGATCACATAGTGGCATCTTCAAAGTCTTCTCTTGTTTCCACCATGGAGGTCAACTCATGATTTTTACCTTTTCGGGCCATTTTCCCAAAACCCTAGATGTTTGGAGTGTTTTAAGACAATCATCAGTGTTTTCTTCTAGGTTCTCTATAGCCCTTTCAAGTTCATTCATTATCGTCCAGTTCACCTCACCTTTTTCCCTATATCATCAACAACTTTTCATAGACTTTCTTCATGTTTGGCATTGTGTGTCTCCTTCAGGTCATTTCTGCAAGTGGTTGGTGTTTTGGCATTCAATTGGGCTATCAAGCTCAAAACCCTAGTTCTCTTTAAGACCAACTTGTTTCCCTTTCTTCTGTTGTGAGTTGTCTTGACTTAGGAGCAGACCATCTACCTTACCAATACCTTCAACTGATGAGCTATATTTGGCATCATCATCATGAAAATCACCATCTTCACAAGAATTCTCACTATCCTCAGTCGATTTTGAGTACTCTCTTCCCCCTCATCATATGCATCAACATCATGTTCTCCTCTTGCCTCAGTACCACACTCAACCTCTTCATCTTCATGTCTATTCTTATACTGTCCGTTTGCACCATTATTCTCCCCGCTAGGCACAGAACCTGTACCGAACACTACATTGCTAGCATTGGCATATGATTTGTTTTGTCAATCCTAAGTCTTTGGTGTAGGTGACAACTCACCTTCTTATCTTTCAACTTTCAAGCTGCTATGTAAAACTCCTCCTTCAATATATGTCAGATCCATGGTCCTACCTTCCATTCTTAAGCCAATATGTCGTCTCTTAGTTTCCTGGCCAACATTGTGTGACAAAGTCTAGTTACACAAGTGAAAATATATATACAATTTTTAACAAGGTTTCACTTACAAAACATTTTTTTAGGCTCACAGTAAACAAACAAAAAAAATTAACAAACAAAAAAGACAGTGACTTGTAAGCAAGAACTCTCTTCGTATTTCACCTTTCATCTCTCAAACCAAATAAATTATAGAGAACCACAAAATTGGAAGAAAAAACAAGTACATATTTCACTCCACATCCAACCATAAACATATTGTGGCATACTACAAACATAAATGGTAATGAACTGAACTGCCATGCATTGTAAATTTATAACAATCAAGAGATCATAAAGCATTCCCACCACTAACAGATGTATGAAATCAACATGGGAATAGAATAGCTCATAAATAATTTTCGCTATGAATCATCATAATTTATATAACATGTCAAATGAATGAAACATAAGATGGGAGGAGGGAGGTATTTCACCAGCAATCAATTTTGTTTTAGTTAAAACTAATGCAATACTTATATTTGATTTTTTAAAAGTTTCCTATTAGTGTATTTTAATCAATGATGTATTGCATCCTATGTCCTCCGTGTATTTATAAATTTTAAAACAACAGCATATAAAATTATAGAACCATACCTCTACTAAAGGCCCCACCCTATCTTTTCTAGAAGGCTCAGGCTCACTCCCACCAACATTTTCCTAGGCCTTGAATGCAGTGCACCCGTCCCTACCAAGAAGACCACAATAATCTCAAAATGAGAGACATAAACAACATAATAGGTAAAAACAAAATTCAACCATCTAGGGTACCTTCAACTAAAGGTAGATACTAATGTGTGTTCCTAGATAGGGCATAGACCAGACCTCAAGTGCATGAAAATTCCAAAAAATGAAAAATATTATGAACTGAAACATGATATTGATACAAAAGAAACTATGCTTGCAATCTTAAAGGGAAAGTTGAGGAGGAACTTGGACTTGCTTGAGGTAGTAGAAAGAGACGTTGTTTGAGCGAAATTTTTTATCAATAAAACTCACCTGATGCTCTAGGGTAAGTGCTTGGGTTGAAGTAAAATCTAGATAAGATCATGGAATATGAGTAGTTATTTATTGAAAAAAAAAATTTGTTTGTTGGAAAACTAGATGGACAGGACCAAAGTCGGTATTCTATTTTTTCCTGCAAATGAGGCATTCAAAAGAATCCTCAATCTCTCTGGTGGTTAAATTCCAATCCCTACACAATACACAACCCAACAAAGAATTCATTCTTAAATCTACAAATGCAAGGCATATCTATCCGTGATGAATAATTTCTATCACTTCAAAATATCAAAATCAAGATTTAGTTGTTTCTAGGTGATATTGCAAACCAATTGCACATATTGCAAATTTCTGGTTGTGAAAAAACTACGAGAAGGTTTACAAATGGTATTCAAGCAACATATTAAATTCCCCATCTCCAAGAATTAATAATGAAAATAACTTTGTTTATTGTTGATAATGATGCATTTACATGCAAAACAAAAAATAGATCCTTTGAGGGGCATACTTATGCCGTATTGGATGTTTTTCACATGTCTTCCAGGAATAATGGAAATGTAGTGGCCATCAAAATAGCTTGGTAACACTCAAGGATAACAATTCCATAATTGAAAAGGTAAATTTTCACAATAGTTCTCATAAGAGAAAATATGGAACTGTCATTGTTAGAAGATTGTACCACAGAATAGGTTCTAGCTTAAAGGATACATATGAGAGTTTTTTTAAGACAGGCAAGGGGAAGGTGAATAGTTTTTAGAAGTTGAATGAAACCGAAACATATTGTTCTTGCATTAAAAAACTTAAGTAGGTTGCATGGGTTGTTGACATTTTTCTGAAGGCTTTGTAAATAATTATTTTCTCTCTAGATAATATATAAGGCTTCATATTTTGTAGTCCCTGATAAACATTCTCTTTCGAGGCACCCATAGTCAGTTGTCCTGCTTGACCTAATGACTTCATTGATGTTGAAGAGGCCTCTAACAGTCCTTGTTGAAATAACTGCTTTTGATAGGTTACTCGATAGATCACTCGAATGTTTAGGTTAATACATTCAAATGAATTTCCTCAATAATCACACGACCTCTATTTAATGATTGGGTGGGGTGGCACACCAGTTCCTTGAATTGAATTAGGTGGGTAGTAGACTACATCATAGTTTGAATAATTTGGTGGGATGTTGTCCACCAAATTACTATAACAAAGGCAAGCAACTATCTTGAATAGGTGTCACAGTGTTTGGTTGCAATGAAATCACTCAAGGCTGTAAACTCAATTGTTAGTATATTAACATGCTTCTTTTGTTGATACATAGACTGCACTTAGATGTTAGCTTGGCTTAGGATTTGTTATCTCTGGTTGGATATTTTGGTGGTGGATAATTTCTCAGGTTCAAGATTGTTTTCATTTGGGGGTTCTTTGTGGGAATTTATCAATGGTTTCAACAAGATTTTATGATCTTATTTTTGAATCTATATGCAAGAAAACCATTCATTTGTCTGAATAATCCAATGAAGTACAAATGTAGTTACATGGAAACTATCCATGTAAGAGAAAGCAGGGATTCAAGTCAATGTCGAGTAGGAACATGAGTTTTCCCCTTTGATATGAGGTAGCTAAATATTGGAAGAATAAATAAATACTAGTTCGCCTTTTCGTTCTCTACTAGTGGGCATGTTCACTTTCACATGTTGGTTTGAAAATTTAAAGGTTGAGGTCAACCTTACCAAAGTAGCACGAGAATTTAAACAAACAACTAGTCGTGGCCACCTGTACATGACCAAGTCACCTTATAAGCATGACTCCCATGTTAAGTCAATTCTCATAGAAGTTGAGTCGATGCTTCAAATACTTTTTGTATGCATGGATTTAAGAATTAAATTGATCTTATTATCCAAAAAATCATGGGAGATATAGTTGCTAAAAAAAATTCCATCAGATATACTCACAGGGTTATTCTTGAGGTTATGTTTTAGCACAAAGAATGTTAGCATAGAAGATGTTAGAAATTTAAGTTACGGCAACAGCTTATGTCACACATTAATTATGGAAACAATAGTTAAAACTTACAGATACCAATGTACAACTATGAGCAGAACCAACAAATTTATGGAGAAATCGTGATCAGGAAAGCTGGCAGTTTCCTGTAGATAAAAAAACGAAACAACATCTATATGGAATGAATATTTGGTAGTTTTTTGTATGTGAAAGTTGTATATAGCTTTAGTTCACGCACTGGTTGTGAAGTAAGGAAATATCCAACATTTAGACCATTGGGAAAAGTATTTTTGTCATCAAACTGCATGCTACATCCAACTACAAATCAGTTTACTAATAGTTAATTGTTGTGATCTTAATGAGAAAAAATGATGAATTTAATGATATGCCTGTAATTCCAGCACTGAGGATTATTTTTGGAGATAGTTTGATAGATGGTGGAGGAATATTTTTCTAGAAGGATATTTATTTTTTTCAGTTAGTAAACAACAATAAAATCCCTCTAAAACAAAGCGAAAGTCATTAAAAAGTGCAAGCCAACTTAGCTAGAAAGCATGTAGAGCTTCTCAACGATGGGGAATTTTACAAATATTGATGCAGGGATGGTTCAAGCTCTGGCTAACACCCCTAGTTAATTTACCTTGACCACCTTGGAGCTCCAAATATTGTAAATCTTCTTCTCAAGGCTGGAGGATTAACAAGGGTTGCTAGTGTAGAAGAGAAAGTTTCCGAGTGTGAAGACAATTATAAAAATAAGGCTTTGGTAGTAGAAGAAATAAATCATAATGTGTCCAACTTCGTATCGAGTGGAGAGGAACCACAAGCTAAGAAGAATGGAGTTAATCAAAGACAGGATTAGCAAGGAACAATTTTGGGCCAAACACAAATATAGATTAAGGAAGGCTTTACAGGTTCACTAACAGATCAAGTAGCACATTTTAATGAGCATATGGAATGTGATATGAGATTATAAAGGAATGAAAATGCAAAAGCTTCAAATGGAGTAGAACGTGAAGAACAATTCATTCATGCCTAAATTAAGTTCTTAAAAGGAAAAAAAAAAGGCTTGTAATATGTATGTTGAAAATGAATTCTCAGCATTTGAACAGAGTTCTTGGGTATATAAGTAAGTTTTTGGTGCATATTCCCAGTCTGTAGGCTCAAAAATATGTGGCTTAATTGGTGTTCTGTGTGCTCAGAGTTTAGCAAGACGATCTAGACTCCTCAACTTGCTTGATGATTTTACTCCCTATAGCAAAATCAGCAGGAAAGAGTGTTGCAAAATAGTTTGAGTTACTCTTCAAAACCGTAGATTTTGAAGATGCACTGATAAGGAGCATGCAACAATAGTCATTGCAGTCGTTTGTAAATTTTCACTGTACCCATATCCAGATGCATTGTCAACTGAAGAAAATGAATAAATAAGGGAGAGGGGAATGTAATGCCCCCGAATTGGTCCCCAAAGTTGTAATTGTATATGTACATATGATACCTAGGATGGTTAGCCAATAGCTGATAATGACACTAGTGAGCTAGGTTCTGTCGAGGTCTACAGGCCAGTATATAGTTATGTTTAGAGGCTAGAGTGCTTGTGTGGTTAGGAAAAATAGCCTATGTTTTAAAAGGCCAACAAACCTAACACATATAACATGTAAATATTTTGAATTAATAAAAAAACACCACAACTGCAGACCAATGGATGAAAATAATATGGAGGGCTCAGACTCCACAAAAAGGAAAAGGTAATGTGGTCAAACCAAGATATGGTTCCAACTTCCAAAGCCAAATAACTATTACTATTATAATATTCTTAAAGTGACTTTATGGGATAATATTAAAATATATTACAATAAAATATTATTATCCTAATCCATAAATAAAAGGTAAAGGGGGGAGTTATTATTTAGCCTTCATTTCCATCAGGGACTATGAAGGGGTCACGGTGGTGCTAGTTTTGGAGAGAACAGAAAGACCCCTAGCTATTGTAGCGGAGGACCATAGGTTGGTCAAGGTATGAGTGCACTTATCCTTGAGCTACCTTGGAAAATGTTAAAGCCCTGGAGGGATAAGGAGAGGTGTAGGGACAAGTGTCCATGTATTGGTCTATAGTGTATGTGGATGCCCCCAAGGGTAGTTGGAACTCCTTGAAGCCACAACGCTCTAAGGCATCCCTAGCTAATCGAATATGGAAACCCTAGAAGGGTAATGGCACAACATGATGGAATATGGGTGCAAAGAAGGGGGTCCACTACCTTGGGTTGTGTGCATTGATGAGGGAGGTGAGATTTTTGGTTTGAGGTTGCTAGGGTTGTGAAATTGTTGGTCACACAAGTATGAGCCTAGCCCAATTGTCGACTCATATAGATACATAAAAATAAAATTATACAAAAGTGTGATATGGAAAGCTTTTGTTAGTGTCCCGTGATTTGGCTGATTGGCAAGCCAAGTGACAGGGTAACATCAAACCAATATTTGGAGCCCAAGGACCTAGCCTTCCTGGACTCAGAGAGGGCTCTCTCTATTTGTGTAAGGGATATCTATGTGTTTTGCTTCTTATGTTTCTGATTTTAGGCTAGTTGTGAAGTAGGTTTTCGGTTTTGATTTTAGGTTTGTGAGGGAGGAACTAATCAAAGACTAAGATACATAAAAATATTGTTAGATCAACTGGGCTATGGGGTCGAAAAAGTTGAAAAAGCTTCAGATGGTGATACAAGGTATGTTGAAGGGCCGATTTGATCAAGGTAAAATGGATCTTAAGGTGAAATGAAGTGGGATGGACACTAAGTTTGTGAAGGACAAAAGATTTCAAACATAAATAGTTCAATAGCTGACATTTATATGGTAGGGCTAACCATTAATCATGATAAATGTAACTACAAACTAATAAATGCATGGAAATAAACATTCAAGCAATACATAGAGATATATGACTCTCTAACTTTAGGAAATTGCTATCAGAATTTGGGGAAAGACAATTAAGACAAACAAATAACTCAAAGCACTATGAGAAAATGCCTAGACATAGTATTTCGAGCTATCGGGCACTTTGAACTAAGATTGCAGGGTTTTAGGCAAAGGGCAAGATCGATACAAGACCTCTTTGGTTCAACTAGGAGAATCAAACGTTCAAAGAAAGGTTTCAGAGGTGGAGCTATGACTAGCCATGAGTAAGCAGGGCATATCGTGAATCATACTTAGCATGCATAAAACCATAAATGAAACAAGCAAACAATTTCTTCAGTGATAAAAAAGCAATCAAGGATTCTTTGATATGACTAAGAAGGAAGAAAAAATAGAATCTATAATGAAACAGGAAATCTGAGGTGCCTCCAAGGGCATGTCTCAAATCTATTCTCTACTGTCTTATAGCAAGCAAGAGCATGAAATATGTATGAAAACTAAGAAGCATAATAGAGAGGGACACTATACCATTTTACCAAGTTAAGGAATCCAACAACATTCCTCTTTCATCATCCGAAACATTCAAGAAACTATCCAATGCATGAGACAAGTATTTCTTCCAAGCTTGTATAACCATATATTTCTCTATATCATCAATTTCAACCTTATTTACAATGAAGTCTCTTGGAATATATAGGCCAAGATGAGGGAAAACCTCCTAGTGCAACTTGCAAGCTCATTGGCCCATCAAAAATATCTGATTTTGTCCTTGAGGCTTTGCAAAGCCCAAGGCACAAAATATCTATAAAAATATCCTAAAAATGCTAAAAAAGGAAATTATATTGACTTTTCCTAACTAACCATGGCCAAAAAAGGCAAAACGCACATTAGGAAGAGCCACTTGAGAAAAGTGCATTTTTCACAAAAATACTTAAGAAATATATCAGCAGAAAATCCCCTGTCTTGTGGGCATCTTTTGGAGGCCTTCCCGATGTCTAAACGAGGCCCGTGATGGCTCGTTGGAAATATTTGGATGTATATTTTCTGAAAATGCTTTTTTTTTTCCAAACTGATCACTGAAATCCTATGAAAATCTGACCTATGTGAAAAAACCCAGAAAATATACATTGCTGATATGCGGGGCAGAGTGTTGAAAAAGTGACTGTTTTTCGCCATTTTGGGGGACCAAATCATCTTAAATTGATCTGAAAATCACTGAGTAGATGCTCCTAAAATTATGGCATTTAATGATACCATTTTCATTCTTTGAGGATGTCTCAAACAGAAATGGCGATGCCCATGATTTTTAGCAAAAAGCCCAAAAATGTCAAAAAACCAAAACTTGTTGAATTTTGCCCAATTTTGGCAAGCATGAACCTCATGGGTTTTCAGAATCATGTTGAGAAGAAGAGGCCAAAATTTGAAGCCTTGATATTTCTTTCTTCATTTTTGGTTCTGGGTGCCTCTTTTGAGCCTCCTTGAGCTTTTCTTGTGTGGCCTTCAATTTCCGTCGAGCGAACTGATTAAGCTTCTTATAGTGCCCGGTCATTCTTATTTGAAGGTCCAAATCTCTATTAGAATTTTCCAACTTCTTCTCCAAGTGGTCATTCACCCTTTCAAGCCATGCTTCTCTATTGTTTTCTATCTCTTGGGTGAATAAAGTAGTGAGAGGAAAAGATTGGAAAAGGGCAACCTCTTCCTCTTTTTGTTTCTCTAAGACTCTTCTGAGTCCCATGGTCCTTGACATATTTCTTCTTGGTTGATATTCATCCTTGCTATCATTGAACTCGCCCATGAGTTCTTCCAACTTAATTTGCGCCTTGGAGGCCTCTTTTTGATATTTGATAGCCCGTGTCTCATATACCGCCATGTTGACACTCATTTGCTTGTTTTGTGTTTGTAGAAAGTGAATTAGGTTTTTAGACCTCTCTAGATCTGCCCTTAGATCATGAATTTGTTCTTCTCTATTAATCATCTGGCCTCATTGTCGCTATCATCACTGTTTATCTGAATTATGTCAAAGTTCCTCTCTTTCTCATGGTTGCTTTCTTCCTTCTCCTTTCCCTTGCTTTGGGTGGCCTTATTGGTTTTCCTCCTCTTGGGTAATTCAACAATGGATTGCTTGGGCAACTTCCCTTTGCTTCGGAGGGCTCTAGTAACATTTGGAGTTACAGTTTGAGGCACTCTCTTTCTTGATTTTCGGGGCTTTGTCACCTTTGGAGAAGAAATCATGGCCGCTTGCCTAGGAGAGGCAGCTAACACATGCTCTATTTTCTCTTTACCCTTACTACTCCCCTCATCATCCCTGCCACTGTTTTTAACTTCTTCATGAATGCTTTGACTGTCACCTTGCATGTCTTTTTGAAGGCTACCCTTTTCACTCTTGTCCCTGCTTTCTTCAGGACTTTTAGGCTCTGTATCTTTAATGTTTTTGCTTCATCTTCATCATGCCTACTACTGTGAAGGCTACCAATATCCTCATCAAATTGTTCCATTTCTTTATCATTTCCCTCTTCACTGTTTTTCTCTTCTTCATGGCACTCTTCTTCACCACTGTGCTACCTTTCATCACTATGTTTTTCTTCACTTTGCTCCCTTTGAATTGGATCCTCTTCACTGTTTTGTTCTTTATCACTATGCTGCCTTTCCTCACTGTGTTCTTCTTCCTCATTATGCTGCTCTTCCTCACTATGATGTTCTTCTTCATTATGCTGTTCTTCCTCACTGTGTTGCTCTTCTTCATTATGCTCTTCTTCTTGATCAATCATTAGAGATTTTAGCTTCTTAGGAATGGGCTTACTAGAAGAAGGAGAAAGATGCTGAGTGGAAGGTGAAGGAGATGCATGGGATGAAGAAACAGTGGCGAAATCGGGATGTGCAATGAAAGTGTCCCAAGAGATTCCCTTCTTCTCAAGTTGATGAAGAATGACAATCTTGATAAGGGAATGATGGAAAAGACAAGCTGGCTGCTGAGAGGAGGGTCTCTTTTGAACAGTGGAAGCCATTTTTTCAATACTTATATGGTGGAAAAATGGGAGGTTTATCAATTGGGTCCTCGTGAAGTGCATGAGTAGCTGGACATGGTAAGCATAGACCCGGGAAAACCTTCCCTCGCATGTGAAATATTTCATGATTATCTTCATGAGGGGAGCATAGCTGGTCAACAGATATGAAAAAGGAAATATGGATGGGCATGCATCCTGATGCTCTGGCTTCAAAAAGGTTTTGTATTGATCTGAGTCTAGGTAGCTCTGCTTAAACCATTTTTCTCCGACATATGGGATTTTGGTAGCTCTGGAAATGGATCTAGGAGAAAACTTGAAATCTAAGCCTACCAGCTGAAAATGTTTCCCTTGAAGTCTTAAAGCACATAGATGTGTGAAGGGAAGGTAAATTTTCACCTCCTAAACCCTTTGACAAAACTCTAAACATCCAACTTCATTAAAGTTAAACAGAACTGAAGGATGGGCATTTACTTCCTCAGTTGAAAAAGGTTCATACCTCTTGTGAGGGCCACTTTTGCTATCTTGTCTAGAAGGCATTTTTCTTTGGATACTCTTTGCTAGCTGACCAAGACAAGCTGTTTCAAATGGTCTTTGAAATGGTTTCCCAACACCACACCTTGTCCTCCTTGTAAGTCACTGTGCCTCTTTGATGCCGACAAACAAGTACTTGTCAAATGATAACCAAAATCAATTTATCACTGTGTTTGGGCAAAGATCTTGAAAAATATGTGTTTGTGGTTCTTTATTAAACAAGGATTTCTTTTGTTTTGGCACAAAAATCCTCCCTTCAAACACTGCCCCTTTGCTATTCACTGCCCTTTTTAAAAAGTAAGCAAGATATCTTTCAACTGACTTGAAGACCTTTCAAAACAGACTCTGCTTTTTGAACTCTGGGGCTGCACAAAGTTTACTATCTCACAACACAGAAAGGACCTCTTTAAATTGACCAAGCCTTCATCTTCTAACCACTGTTTCCCTCTGAGTTTTAACAAACAAAAGCCTTTGCAAAATACTGTTAAGATACTTCTCAAATATTGATTTGAAGGCCTCTTAAACTAACTCTGCTCCTTTATAGCAACTGTGGATAGTCTTAGCTATTTTTATAGGACAACAAAGAGCCTTCAAATTGGCATCATAAACCTCCCTTTTTCACTGTTTTATCATTTACTAGCCATGACCAAAGAGACCCTTTTCAATTTGACAAATAACCTATCTCCCTTAATCACTGTGTTTGAGCAAAAGGTTTAAACAAGATATGTTGGTGGTTTTTGTTTGAAGTGGAAACTCCCTTTGTTTTGCCACAAACACCCTTTCCTTCAAACATTGCTCTTTGTCATCACTATTTTTTTTAACGGTAATTAGGGCTATTTTAGAACTGATAAAACACTTTTCCCTGTCACTGTGTTAATGTTTGATACCCACAGCAACAAACATTCTTTGATTTTGACCAAAGGACCAATCTCCTTTACCACTGTTTCTTCCTTGGAAAACACAACAACAATACCCCCTTTAAACTTCAAAATTTACCAAGAATCAAGGAAAATACCTTGAACAACGTTTATGGGTATTTTTTGATTGTTGGAGCAGCGTAAAAGAGCTTTTTGGAAAGAAAATGGAGGAGCGGGCCGTTTGAAGCAGAGGGCGCCGCGCATATGGAGGTAGTCGGGTTGGCTTCGGGCGCCTGGTGACTGAAGATGCAGGTGTGCTGCGTGCCGCACTGTAGTTTAAATCATTTGCTCGGGCACTCACAGGCGCGCTGCGCAGGCTTTGAGCTAAAAAATCTTGAAGAAATGCCCGAAATCACTTTGTTTCTCCAGTGAGCAGCTAATGGACGTTCGCTTTGGCTTTTGAAATTGCAAATGGGGCCTTTGAAATGGTCTCCTCCCTCTTTTAAAAGTCAAACAAGCTAAAATACCTTTGTAGTTACTTTGTGAGGGTTTGGATTTTGAAAAATTCCTTTTTGTCATATCAAACATAAATCACTATTCTTGGTGATATATGACTTTTTAAAATACCATCGGACCTATTTTCTTAGCTGTCCTATTCGTATGCATATGAGGAGGATATTGTTGAAGACTGAGACTATTCTATCCCTTAAAAAGGAAAATTGCTTCAGGAACCATATCAAAGACTGCTGAACCATTAGGCACCTTATAATATTTTCTCTTGACTGTGGAAAAAACCTCATTTGCACTCACCAAGATTTGACTTATATCTGTTTATCAAGGCTTTTAAAGACCTTCAATGCAATCATATACAACAACAGAGTTTGTTCGTATGTACATAAAGAGTTCTTGTCTATGACTATGGTATGGCTTGTTTCTTTGAATGTTGTCTTGAATTTGAGACATTTTGTCATACCCTTCCTGTCATTTTGATGAGCTTGTTCCAATTTTGGACATTTTAACCTCAGATTGCCTTTGGAGAAGACCTTTATGGACATGAAAACAAAGCTTCTTGAACATCGTAGTATCACTGCTTGTCCTATGTTTAACACCAGTTTTCTACTCATAAACCTTCAATTGCTTCCCACTGAATTTCAAATCTGTCCTTTAAACAGTGAACCCATCTAAACACCCCTTGAAACACTATTGTTGTATCAGTGGTTTCATCCTTTGGAGGAAGTGATGTAAACAAGTTTTTAGGCCATTTGATACACTGTTAGTCTAGTGCTATTTGAATGAGGCTATACCTCTGTTCCTGACCCTCTACTTTTTAAATGAAGGAGTCCCTTATCATGTTCCTAACCATCTGCTTTTAAATGAAGGAGGTTAACACAATATTTCCAAACCATCTACTCTTTATACTAGAGGAGGCTTACAACAAGTGACCCAACCATCTACTCATGTTTGGAGTAGGTTAACACAGTCACCCAACCATCTTCTCATGTTTGGAGGAGGTTAACATAGTCATGCCATTTCATCCCTTTTTTCAAATTGTGTCATCTTTCCTTGTAATGCATATCTCTGCTTGGTATATCAAAATAAGTAATAAAGTGAAAATTTGACAATATGCTATGAGAGGCATTTTATAAGATATGTATCTTGTTGTTAGAATACCCTTATGAATCTTTTGAAACCAGGAGCCACATGACTTGTATCTGTAGAGTATTACTTGCTAGTCATTATTTACTAACCTTTCTTGACTGTGTTTGCAGAGGTTTATTGAATTTCCTCTCTGACTAGCATTCTTATCCCAAGCTCAAGACAACATGAGAAGCAGTTGTCTTCTCATGTTTAGTTTTATAATGTCTTCTGGAATATTTGTACATCTCTGCTTCTGAAAGAGACACTGAAACACCATAGATCAACATTATATCAGCTTGGATTTTGAAACTTGTACTGCTGAGACATCAATACCTTTTAGTGGCACGACCTATGGGTGTATCAAGCTTTGTTTTTTTGCATATTAAGTGCCAATTTAGGGTTGGCTGGTATTGAACAAAATATTTTGGCTCAGGATGTTTTTGCCAAGGAAGGGATTTCCTAAAGCGCCACTAACTAACTTAGGGGAGATCTTTGACAGATTTTGAGTATTCTCTTTTGTATGACTATATCTTAAGATGACATATGACGAGAGGTAGGGTGGCTGACTTTTTATCAAAATTTGGTTAATGAATGACCTGGGGATGAGGGAAAATGATAGCAGATGACTTTAGCTTATGACAGCTGATGGACAGGGATTATATGACTGAAACTAGATAGGACTTGACAACTAGGTTTTTTCTCATCATAGGTTGACTGAAAAAAGGTAGGAGGACAAAAAATGTTTAGGGGTGTTTTCTAGATGACAAATTTGACAAATTTGAGATCAGCTTCTAGAAAACTTGGCTTTAAAAACTAGTCATCATCAACAGGTGAAAAATACTGATGACTAACAGCGTCTACCTATGCAACACTCATAAAGTATAATACTAGTGACCACGTGTAGGAGAATGATTGATGATGCATGTTGCACAAATAATGGCCTCTCCCAAAAAAAAAATTCTAAATTCTAAGAATGAATCATATAGCATGCCATTTCCATGATGCCCTATTCTTATGCTTAACCACTCTATTTTTCTCAAGAGTAAAAGGTAAATGGCCTCTCCCAAAAAGATAGTATTATATTCTAAGAATGAAGCATATAGCACACCATTTCCATGATGCCCTATTCTTATGCTTAGCCACTCTATTTTTCTCAAGAGTAAAAGATAAATATATTAGTGTCCACCAGATAACCACAAAATAGGTCAATGGGATCATTGAAATTCCTTGAGTGATGAAACCAATGGAAAGAATTACCAAATTCCAATATACTTGCCTTCCCCATTAATCTGAATGTACCTGATTGGTTGTTTGTGTTGAGCTTCAACAAGAGTTTTGAATTGTTCAATTTTCCAAACACATCAAACTTCAATTTAATGGTGTAGACCCATTGAAATCAAGGACAATCAACAAAAAGAGGAAGTACTAGGCTTTCCCAAGACAAAATGAGAACATAAAAATCATCATGAACTAACCCAAGGACTTAAAGGCACACCTTGAGTTTTCCTTTGGAAGGGCTTGACTCTCGGTGATGTTTATCCATCACACATCCATCAAAAACACCACTAGGAGGGCCGATCTATGGAAGACTCTTAGTAAGGCTAAGATAAATCATGTCTCAAGGATTCATAATGGATGTGACCTAGATGAAAGTACCATAGTTTATTTTCATCATCAAAATTAGCCTCCATTTTAGTGAATTTATTATAATCTTAAGGCGGAGAAAACTTTTCAAACTTGTACATACATTTCACTTCATCAAAAATATCAAGAAGCAACAAGTTTGACCACGTCCTATATGTCTTTAACAACCCATCTATTCGGCCAAAAAATTGACCTTTTTATTGGAGTGTGTGACATGATAAATAGATAGAAGATTTGATCCAACTCCAAGAACACAGAGAACATCACCATACAATGCCAAAACCAAATACAAAGAGAGTTGAGTCATCACTGATATTCGATGATAAGGTGCTTGTGCTTTGTCATATGTCTCATTTTCCCAAAATCTACAATCCATTCATGTGAATAAATTGAAGACCATAAACATATAAGGCAAAGTTCACAACTGGATGTGAAATATTAGTAGTACTAGCCTTGTCTTCAAAGAGGTTATTGTTGCTCATCGCGTGTTCAGTAACATATTCAATTAATTCTGGAAACAACAGTTAAAAATTACAGAGACCAGTGCACAACTATGAGAAGAACCAACAAATTTATGGAGAAATTATGATCAGGAAAGCTAGAAATTTCCTATAGACAAAACAGTGAAACAACAACTACAAGGAATAAATATTTGGCAATTTCTTGCATGTGAAAGTTGTATATAGGTTCAGTTCATGCACTAGTTATGAAGCAAGGAAATATACATCATTTATACCATTGGGAAAATTAGTTTTGTCATTAAACTGCATGCTACATCCAACTACAAATCAAATTAATAATAGTTAATTGATGTGACCTTAATGAGAAAAAATGACGAATTTAATGATATTCCTTAAATTCCAGCACTGAGGATTATTTTTGGAGACATTTTGATAGATGGAAGAGGAAGATTTTGGTAGAAGGATAGCTATTTGGGGCAGTGAGTAAACCACAAGAAAATCTCTCTAAAACAAAACGGAAGTAATTAAAAACAACAAGCCAACTTGGCTGGAAAGCATGTAGAGATTCTCAACGATGGGGAATTTTACAAATATTGATGCAGGGATGGTTCAAGCTCTGGCTAACACCCCCAGGTAATTGACCTGGACCACCCTGAAGCTCCAAATCTTGTAAATCTTGTGCTCAAGGCTTTGGAGGCTTTAACAAGAGTTGCTAATGCAGAAGAGAAAGTTTCTGAGTGCAAAGAAAATTATAAAAGAAGAATTTGGTAGTAGAAGAAAGAAATCATAATGTGTCCAACTTCATCTCGAGTGAAGAGGGACCACAAGCTAAGAAGAATGGAGTTAATCAAAGACATGATTGGCAAGGAATAGTGGCCAAACACAAGTATAGATTGACAAAAGCTTTACAAATTCACTAAGAGATCAAGTAGAAAATTTGAATTACCATATGGAGTGTGATATGATATTAGAAAGGAATGAAAATTCAAAAGCTTAAAGTGGATTAGAACATGAAGAAAAAATCATTCATGCCTCCTTGTCGTAATCAGAGCACACCCTCTTTTTCTTGGAGGAATTGGGTGTTTCCCCTTCAGGCTCCTAAATAAATGAGGACAAGGTAGCATTAGAATAATAGGCTTAATAACAAGGGGTTAGCTCTCTTGAATTTTGCAAGGTGAATTGATGCTAGATAAGGATCAAAAACCATATCTTCTAAAGTAGAAATGGACAGCTTGATAAAGAGAGGAATGTTGTAGAAAATGACAACAAAGTTTTTGAATGCGGGAAAAATATTATTCACAACAATACTTGCATATTCTGAATTAGATTTTTAATTGCGAGTGGATGTGATAATGCCAGCATATAATTGAACCTTGTGATGTACTCTTCAATGCTAGCAACATTGGAAATCTTGAAATTAAAGAGCTCAGTTTCAAGTAGACCAATTGAGTAGTGTTCACTATCCCAAATAAAGTGTGAGAAGTTTCAAATTTATGCCTTGCACTTTTCTTAATCTGGGTGAGATGAAAAAGGTAAAACTCCACATAGAGAGTGATAAATCAAAGGGATTCATCCTATTTTTTCAGGCAAACTAGGCCATATCTATCTTATTTATTAGATGTTACTTTTTTAGTGGAAGGTGAGTGATGACATGCACTAACACATTTCATAGGTTTATTATAAATGCCATACTATCGGATCATTGGAAGTGGATAAATACTCAAAGGATGTTTAATTGGTTTCTTGGGAAAATTTAAGATAAGAGGATTCCACAAATATGCAAATGAGTTTTTATTGTGAAAAAAATGCAAAACATACGGTGCTTAAATGCAGGTGGGTTTATTATAAATGGCATACTATTAGATCATTTCAAATGGATAGCTACTCGAAGGATGTTGAATTGGGTTCTCCGGAAAATTTATGATAGATCTTTCCATAAATATTCAAATTAGTTGTTATGGAATGCAATTTTTATTCTGGCAAGTGTAAAATATACGGTGCTTACATCTAGGTAGGAAATTTTATGCCCACGGGATTGCACTTCTGGCATCTTTAGATGCATTTCGTGCCATGTTTGATGGTGGATACTGGGTGTGAGTTTTTTTTTTTTTTTTTGGCATTAGATACAAGTGGTAACCCTTAACATAACATGTCTCTCATTCTATGATTCCTATAAATTTCAAGTGATGGTGTTTGGAGGAGTTGTAGATTGTATTGTTTACTTGAAAATTTGATATTGTGAAAAATGTTAAGTGTATTGTATTGTGGCTTCAAACAATGATTAGAAATTGTTTGTGGTTATATTTGTCAGCCTTCTATAGGAAAAAGAGGCAAAGGATATTGAAATTCCAAACATAACCTGGGAAGTCTTTGAACTAATGATGAGGTAATTCTTATTGTTTCTTTGTTGTGTCAAGCAATAACTAATGACTTACTGCTATTATAAAGCATGCATGCTGAATTTGGAAGAAACTATGACATGTTAGAACTTGATATGTTTTAATGAAGTGATGATTCTAATGGGTTAGTGGTTTCATATTTATATACATGGGTACAGTAGAGGTGACAACACATATTGCACAAGATCTTTGAGGGATGTCGATCAATACCTTTTAGAAGGCCGCAAATTTTTGTGTGAATATTCTATTAAATAGGAACTTATTGCTATTATAAAGCATTCATGTTGAATTTGGCAGAAACTATGAAATGTTAGAACTTGATATGTTTTAACGAAGTGATGATTCTAATGGTTTACTAGTTTCATATTTATATACACAAGTACAGTAGCGGTGACAACAAATATTGCACAAGATCTTTGAGGGATGCCGATCAATACCTTTTATAAGGCCTCAAACGTTTGTGTGAATATTCTATTGCACAGGTATTCTGTTTCAGGTATTCTCTCTTCCAGAAGCTGAGCCAAGCCCTTCAAAACCTTCTGCACCAAAGTTTCATGAAGCTATAAATAGATCCGCCAATCGATCGTTCTGCTGCAAAATCTCTACCAAATCGTTGCCATCATTCTGCTACAGAATCTCCACCAAATTGTTGTCATCATTCTGCTGCAGAATCTCCACCAAATTGCTGCTACCAGACTCCTATACTAAACTTGAACTTACAGGACAACCAGAAAAGAAAACACCCAAACCTCTCCACCAAATTGCTACTACCAAACTCCTCTACTAAATCCAAACTCCCAGGACAAACAGGAAAGAAAACCCCCAAAACCTCAACAAATTCAATCGCATAAAAACCAAAGACAAAGAAAATGGCCCCTGTAGAATTCTCTTTTTTCTTTCCGACTTCGTGTTTGTTTCCAAATGCATGGAAAGATACCACTTATCCCTCTATTCAATCACATAAAAACCAAATACAAAGGAAATGGCCCCTTGAACTGGTGGAATTTTCTCTCTCTATTTGGTTTCTTTCAGATTGGGTGTTGGTTTCCAAATCTATGGCAAGATACCACTATTCCGTCTCTCTTTTTTTAATATTCCTCCCTCTTGTTTTAAATATTAGATATCACTTTTCTATTTTTTTGGCCCTTTTTTTTTATTTTTCCATCCATCGCATGAGTTGTGTTTTATTTTTCCCTCCACCACTTTAATTTGTGTTAAAATACTTATGCTATATTTGTGTTAAAATATTTAAGCTGTACTTAGTGTTTTAAACATGTATGAAAAAATAAATTAATTTATATTTTAAATTATTTTTAAGATTTATAATGCAGTTTGTATAAGTTTTCTATAAGCTTTTCACTTTTCTTTTAAATGAATAATATTATGATTACATTTTTAAACATGAATTTCATTGAAGATATTTTTAAACATGAATTTTTATATCAAAGCAAAAGGACATGTAACAATAAATTTATAGTTAATTTGTGATTAAGTTGGCTATACTTATTTTTAACATGTATTCATAAATGTGGAAAAGTGTCTCCTGAGTATTTTTGCCAATGTGGAGGCGCCACGTGGGGGCCTTTGGTTGGGCCATGTGGCAGCTTCCCATTGGGCCACCAACATACACTGCAAGCAATAAAATTTGGCCAACTCACACTTCATACCAAAATCGCAATTTTTCATTTCCAGGGTGACGCAATTAAAAGTTACTAACATAAATGACTAATTCATATACTTACTGTACTTATTATTTGGTCATATATTTATTCTTGGACTATAGTGGTCATTTATGTTAATTATTATTAATTTTTTCACTTATTAACTAGTCATATATTTTACTCCCGAACTAATTTAGTCATTTTTAGTTTGATCACTTAAAATTGCTCAAATTTAGTAGTAATTCACTTGAAATAATTGCGTGACTAACGTTTTTAGTCACCTAGTCACTAATTTCATCATTTTTTACTAGTGTATTGATTATGATTGATTATGGTTGTGTGTGGTTGACCATAATTGACCATGATACCCACAATTTATTATGTTAGACCACACATACCACGAATCTCCTTGGTATAACTATGTTTGACTTCGGTGGACGATGGTAGTCCATGTTGACTATGATTTTCCATGGTTGACTATGGTCGTCCATGGATGAACATTGTCAACCACGTTTGAGATTGTTTAAAAATGGTTAAAAAAAGTTTACGATGGTTGAACTTAGTGACCATACAAGACAATGGTTGAGCTTGCTTGACCATGTTTCACCAAGGTTTACCAAGGTTGAGCTTGGTTACCTGTTTAACTGTGGGAAACTATGGTAAACTATGGTTGAACTAGTTTGACCATGGTTAACTATGGTTGAGCTTATTTTACCATGGTTGAGCTTGCTCGACCATTTTTGACCATGGTTGAGCTTGCTTGACCATGTTTGACCATGGTTGAGCTTGTTCGTTTGAATATGTTATTTATTATAGTGTGATAATGTTTATTGTTTTTCAAATTGTAATGACATTTGTTATTTGTCACATTGTGACATTATTTGTTGTTTATGACTTTGCAATGTCCTTTGTTGTTCCATACATTTTGATTTCATCACATTTCAAGATTGTTTCTTATGGAACATTACAATGTTGTTAGTTGTTAATAACATTGTGATGGCCTTCCTTATTTGTCATATTATGATGTTTTTTCTTGTTCATCACATGTGCCATCATTACTTATTCATCACACTATGTTATTTCTTGTTCATCACACTATGAACATGGTAGTCCATGTTAACCATGGTTGTATATGCTTACACCATGTTGGCCATGGTTGAAAATGGTTGACTATGTTGTCCATGGTTGACTATGGTTTTCCATAGATGAATATTAACAATTGTGGTTGAGCTTGTTTGAGCATGGTTAAGCAATGTTGGAAACGGTTGAACTTGGTGACCATGTATAACCATGGCTATGCTTGCTTGACCATTTTTGAACAAGGTTGAGGATGGCTACCATGTTTGACTTGGTAAACTATATGGTAACTTATGGTTGAGCTTGTTCAACCATGGTTGACTATGTTGTTCATTACATTGTGACAATGTTTATTTCTTGTTAAATTGTGATGGTGTTTATTATATATTAGATTGTGATGTCATTTTTTCTTTCTGATTTTGAAATGTCATTTGTTGTTTCACACATTTTGATATACATTCTAATGTTTTTTCTTATTTGACACATTATAACATAGTTAGTTGTATGTCACACTGTGATGTCATTCTTTATTCGTCACATTATGATGGTGTTTATTGTTCATCACATTATAACATCATTTCTTGTTCATCACACCGTGATGTTATTTCTTGTTTGTCACATGATGACATCATTTTTTTTGTCCAATTGTGACATCATTTGTTATTCATTACATTGCAACATTGTTTGTTGTTCATCAAACTACAACATTGTTTGTTATTCGTCACATTATGACATTGTAGTGTGACATCTTTTGTTCTTCATCACATTTTGAAGTCAATTTTGTTTGTCACACTAAACCGTTAATTTTGTTTGTCAACGTTTATTTTGGTCGACCGTGGTTGACCATGGTGCCCACGATGGATAAAATTCACCATGAAACCCATGTTGACCACGGTTAACTACGACAATCATGCTATGCTTGACCATGTCAAGTATGGTTGAGAAATTTTCTTGCCAAATTGTGATGGTGTTTGTTATTCATTAGATTGCAATGTCATTTATTGTTTACAACTTTGTAATGTCACTTGTTTCACACATTTTGATTTTATCACATTGTGACATTATTTCTTATTTGGCACATTACAACGTTGTTAGTTTTCCATTGCACTGTGATGTCATTCCTTATTCATCACACTATGATATCATTTATTGTTCATCACACTACATTGTTTCTTGTATGTCTTGTGGTGACATTATTTTTTTGTGCAATTATGATGTCATTTGTTTTTCATCACAACGTGACATTGTAATGCAACATCTTTTATTATTCATTACACTATGATGGATTTTGTTTGTTACACTAGAACATTGATCTTTTTTTCAACATTTATTGTGGTCGACCATGGTTAGCCATGTTGCCCATGGTGACTACGGTTCACCATGGCACCCACGTTGATCATAGTTAAATATGAATACCATCTTAACTATGGTTGACCATGCAGAGTATGGTTGAGAATGTTCACTATGAGACATTTATTTTTCCTAATTGTGACATTGTATGTTTTTTTTCCACAATGTGATGTCATTTTTTGTTCGTCACATTGAGAATGATATAAAGTAATATTAAATTTATATTAATAAGTCAAAATATATTTATTTATAAAATCCACGTAGATTCAAACTGATATTTGTAATATGCTAAAAAAAATACTTGAATCTACTCTACAAATTTCGGAAACCAATTACAATCACATAATCACATGAACAAGAAATAAAAAGAATTTCAATTGCACAACAAAAGGATTTATCTGAGGAAAACCTCAACTAAAAACCCTGTTATCTGTATATTATACAAGTCAAAGAGTATGAGAATAATAAAATACTGCTCTCGGGCTTGAGAGCTCTATGCACTATCTCTGTCTATCTGACTCCTTCCTAGGCTAACTCTGGCCAATACTTAGCCAATTTCCTAGCCTTCCAAGCTCCTAATTCCTTGCAAAGTTCAATGAGGAATTAGGCCCTTATTTAATAGGAAATTTCCTCCATTAGATTGTGGAGTTCCTTTAGGATATTCCTCTGACTGCATGTACCATCTGCACAACCTGGATAATTATACAACTGATAGTACACTTCCCTTTAATTCCAATATCAACTGGTTCTTCCTCATAACTTACATGCATGAGTTATTTTTGAGTGAATTATCAGTTATTTGATTGATCAATGCATG
Source organism: Pinus albicaulis (assembly GCA_034641835.2). Taxonomy (NCBI): domain Eukaryota; kingdom Viridiplantae; phylum Streptophyta; class Pinopsida; order Pinales; family Pinaceae; genus Pinus; species Pinus albicaulis. Next base: position 1,562,595,374 of record CM076578.1, read on the forward strand.
TAAATTAAATATAATTTAATTCACTTGACCTCTCACTAGTTCCTTCATTAGTTAGAACTAGTTAAACTAATTTTAACTCAAATAAATTAAGCTAATTAATTACAACTCAAAATAAACTCAACCAGGGCTCCTAAAAAGTAGGAGACACTCTACATGCCTCTATTTTGATCCTAAACTCGAATTAACTGAACTAACTAAGGATTCCTAACTTATTTAACTCATGCAAGTTTTCATGTGATGTGGAACTACAATTTCCTTCAAATTTAATTAAGGGAAAATTAATCTAAAATCCCTTTTGATGCCATTTTCAATATTTCTTGTTGTCATTTTCAACACTCCCTCTCAACAAGAAAGGAATTCAACTCTAATGTGATCTCGTACATTTGGAATTTTCTGCATGAAACACGTCTCTCTAGTGTTGTTGCTACTACAACTTTTGAAACTGAAAAAACATCTAAACTAAATCAACTGTGATCAGTATGATGCATATGTCACCAGAGTCTCTAACTGCTATTAGTTATTGCACTATCTATTGAAAAATTTGTGTTGTTGTTGAATTTGCACTGTGCCATCTACACTGTTGTCAAATCTGCTCTGTGCTCCCCAGTTTCTGATTTCTGCTAGTCTCTGCCTCTATCACTCTGACATATCACTTCATCAACCACCACTGATCCATCCTACTACGGGGGCCATCCTACTATTGTGTATTGTGGGCATCCATATCAAGGTAATGATACATGAGATAAGACATCTCAATGGAACCTGCCCATATTTCTGCACTCTTGGGACTATTTCTTCACATCACCCCACCTATCACCTGGAGGTATGGCTACATGTGTTCCCTCTGCCCACTTGGATTAAAATTTACCCCTACTGGAGGTCTCTGCTTGAGTGGATGCCTCCATTAGGTCTCCTCTCTCCTTCTCCAATTTTGGTTGTTCCACAACTTGTTAAGGCTTCTTCTGAGGCTGCATGTTGAGAGGTAATTCATGCTCCCTCTCAACCACCAAGTCTCTAACCATTTCTTTGCTTCTCAAATCTATGCATGCATCTGGTATCTCAAGGGCATATAGGTTCTTGACTCACACACTGATCAGTTTCATCTATCCCATGGTGTTGTTTCTAATGAAAACCTTCCCTTTTCTAAATATCACATTGTCTGGGCACTTTGGAAACTCAGATTCACGTTGCAATTGTCCCATCATCAAAAAAAATTCTAAAAAAATAGTTGATTTTAAATCGAAAATATATCCCTCATCCGTACTTCGATTCAACCGATTTGTTTTTTGAATTTGGGTATTTTTTCGCAAGGAATCCATATATTCTATTTGTTTTTGAAACTTTTGCACCAAAAATTTCGGATCTGCATTACAACCTTGCCGCCTAAAAAATTCTTGCAAAAAAAATGAAAAAACAAATTCTCCCCAACTCTGCCCAAGAAACTGCTCTGATACCATGTAGAAAATCCACATAGATTCGAACTGATATTTATAATATTCTAAAACAAAATACTTGAATCTACTCTACAAATTGCATAAACCAATTATGATTACACATTCACATGAACAAGAAAGAGAAATAATTTCAGTCGCACAACACAAAGATTTATCTGGGGAAAGAATTAGCTAAAAACCCTGCTATATGTATATTGCATAATTCAAAGAATATGAGAATAATAAAATTCTTATCTCGATCTTGAGAGCTCTCCTTTATCTCTATCTATATCGCCGGTTCCTATGATTGCTCTATCCAATACTTAGCCAATTTCCTAGCCTTCTAAGCTCCTAATTCCTTGCACAGTTAAATGAGCAATTATGCCCCTATTTAATAGGAATTTTCCTCCATTGGATTGTGCAGTTCCTTTAAGCTCTTCCTCTGAATGCATGCACCATTTGTACATCCTGAATAATTATACAACTGATAGTACATATCCCTTTAACTCCAAGCTCAACTGGGTCTTCCTTAGAACTGACCTCAAATAAATTTATAGTGTATCGTATAAATTTGAATAATAGCCGAATTATTCACCGAGATTATCCTGATTACACACTATTTAAGCTTCATGCATAATACATAACCTCTTCTACAATTGATCATCAATATGCGGAAATAGAAAGCAGTCGCATGCGCTCATTAAAACATAATCAAGCACACATATCAACACAGGATGTAAATGGGGAAGCAATAGCTGAAAACCCCCAACTATCTGTATATTATAATGATAGAGAACATGTAACAATACATAGCACAATACTCCTCACAAGTACTCAATACTATCTCCAAAAAGTTACACACAAACTAACTGAGATTTGAACAAGTCATGGGTTCAAATCTCCTCCACAAGTCTGCCTGCCTCTACTGTGCAATCCAAGTTGATTAATGATGAGATCCAAGTTCGAATCCCACTAGCTCCAACTACGCAATCCTCATTGGCAATCTCCATCAATGTGTGTGCAAATCTCATGCACAGGTATAGTCACAACTGATAGTCACACTCACCCTTTCACCCACCTCTAACACTGGTCTCCACTGAACTGTCCATGCATTGCAGTTAACTGATGTGTTCTTTAGTTGATTTATGAGCTAATAATTAGTGAATTAATTAATAATTAATTCACACCACTCATCACTAGTGTATTTGTCAGTTAGACTAAATACAACTAGTTCAACTAAGTTAAACCGAACACAACTCCACCAACTGTCTCATCAACTCCACCAAACTCGGCCACATGAGTTCTAACTGAAGTCAACCATGCAATAGCTCAACTAACCCTTAGGAAAAGCGTATTTCCTTCTGTCAGCTGCATGTGCCACATCCAAGCATCAAACTCAAGTGCTCCAAGAGGATAAGATAATGTTTATAGTCTAAATATTATTAAGGGTTAATAATATTTGACTGTTCTATTTTTAGCCCGGCAGTCTAAAAATAGATTCCACCCAATGTCTAAAAATAGAGGTCCATCTATTTTTACCAACTCGACCAATCATCCATAAATAGCATCCTGCAACTCATAGACTATGATCCATATGTCTAAAAATAGACATAGTCTAAAAATAGACTTTGCGCCAAAAATAGCCTGCGGGCCCACTTAGTGAGTGCTGTAATTTTACTCTACCAAGCCCATCATTCCAGCATTTTCAACAATTACAACTCAAAATATCCAACCAAATAAGCCCCAAAGTAGGAGACACTCTACATGCCTCTTAGTTTGACCCCACCGAATTAACTGAAGTAAATAAGTATTCCTACCAAATAAGTATTCCTAACTTAGTTAACTCGTACAAGTTGTCATGTGATGTGGAATTACAATTTCCTTCTAATTTAATTAGGGAAAAATTAAATTAAAATCCCTTTTGATGCCAATTTCAATATTTCTTGTTGTCATTTTCAACACCCTCTCTCAACAAGAAAGGAATTCAACTCTATCTTGATCAAGTACCTTTGGAATTCTTAGCATGCAACACTTCTCTCTAGTGTTGTTGCTACTGCAACTTATGAAAATGAAAAGCATCCAAACTAAATCAACTATGATCAGTATGATGCATCTGCCACCAAAGTCTCTGACTGCTACTAGCTACTCCACTACCTATTGAAAACTTTATGTTGCTCTTGAATTTTCACTGTGCCATCTACACTATTGTCAACTATGGTCTGTGCTCCCCAGTATATGATTGCTTCTAGTCTCTGTATATGTCACTCTGACATCTGACTGCATCAAAAACCACTGATCCATCCTGCTACTGTGTACTACGGGCCCCCGTAGCAAGGTAATGATCCATCAGACAAGACATCTCAATGGAACCTTCCTAACTTTCTGCACTCTTGGGACTATTGCTTCACATCACCCCACCTCTCACCTGGAGGTATGGCTACATGTGCTCCCTCTACCCACTTGGATCGAAATTCCCCCATACTGGAGGTCTCTGCTTGAGTGGATGCCTCCACTTGTTCTCCTCTATGATTCTCTAATTGTGGTTGTTCCACAACTTGTTGAGGCTTCTTTCGAGGCTACATGTTGAGAGGTAATTCATGCTCCCTGTCAACCACCAAGTCTGTAACCTTTGCCTTGCTTCTCAAAGCTATGCATTCATTTGGTACCTCAAGTGCATACAGGTTCTTGACTTGCACACCAATATGTTTCATTTGTACAATGGCCATTTGTCTAAGGAAAACCTTCCCTGTGCTAAGTATCACATCGGCTGGGCACTCTGGAAACTTAGATCCGTGTTGGAACTTGTCCCTCTGTTACAAAATTTTCTGAAAAAAAGCGCTGATTTTAAACCAATGATATCTCCCTCATCCGTACTCTGATTTGATCGATTTGTTTTTTGAATTTGGGTATTTTTTTGTAAGGAATCCATATCTGCTATTTGTTTTTAACAATTTTTCACCAAAAATTTCAGATCTTCTCTGCAAACTTGGCACCCAAAAAATTCCTGCAAAAAAAAATGAAAAAATGAATTCTCCTTCACTCTTCCCAAGTAAGTGCTCTAATACCATGTAGAAAATCCATGTAGTTTCGAAATCATATTTGTAATATTCTAAAACAAAATACTTAAATATACTCTACAAATTATGGAAACCAATTATGATCGCATAATCAAATGAACAAAAAAGAGAAAGAATTTCAATCGCACAACACAAAGATTTATTTGGGGAAAGCATCAGCTAAAAACCCTGCTATCTATATATTGCATAAGTCAAAGAATGCAAGAATAATAAAATGCTTACCTCATACTTGAGAGCTCTCTACGCTACCTTTTTCTGTCTCACTGCTTCCAAGGCTGACTCTGGCCAATACTTAGACAATTTCCTAGCCTTCCAAGCTCCTACTTCCTTGCGCAGTTCAATGAGGAATTAGGCCTATATTTATTAGGAATTTTCCTCCATTGGATTGCATAGTTCCTTTAGGATCATCCTCTAACTGCATGCACCATCTATACAACCCAGATAATTATACAATTGATAGTACACAACAATTAAATCCAATCTCAACTATGTCTTCCTCATAACTGACATGCATGAGTTAGTTTTGAGTGAATTATCAGTTATTGATTGATCACTACATGTGAATTAAATATAATTTAATTTTCTTGACCTCTCACTAGTTCCTTCATCACTTAGAACTAGTTAAACTAATTTTAACTCAAACAAATTAGTTGATTAATTAAAACTCAAAATAAACTCAACCAGGAATCCTAAAAGGTAGGAGAGACTCTACATGCCTTTTGTTTTACCCTCAACTCAATTTAACTGAACTAACTAAGTCTTCCTGACTTAATTAACTCGTACAAGCTGTCATGTGATGTGGAATTACAACTTCCTTCTAATTTAATTAAGGGAAAATTAAATTAAAATCCCTTTTAATGCCATTTTCAACAAGTTATAAATTTGATAAGATATATTTTGAGCAAGATGATAAAACAAGTGTGTTAGGGGAATGAGCTTGTTCTTTTCTTCTGGAGGAATTCCCTTGTGTATCTTCAAAACTTTTTCTTCATTTCTTTCTGATTTCTCTTTAATACTTGTTATAATGTAACCAACTACAGAGAACGTTTCTCCTAAGCCTTTTGTCGACTCTTCCCTAAAATAGAGGAAGTATCTTTTATCATAATATTTTTTGTCTCTCCAATATATTATTTGATTTTTGTAACTTTCATGTTTAGATTGTTCATGGAGGAGACTCCTATAACCACCTCACCCCATATTTACCCACTTTAAATTGCTCACTAAGGTAAATGTGAAGATACGAGTTACCATGCGAGACCCAATTTCTAGAGATGGATGCAACCACTCAGTGACACATGATCACATTGTTATCACTCCAACTTGAACCAACACCATTTCTTTTCAATTTTGTCTCCTTAAATTTAATAGAAATTTCTATTTTTGGAAGTTTTTCAGGTTCTAAACTTCTGAGGCTGTTTTGAGGCCCTAAACAACATTTTCATGGAAAAAAAGAGACCGGAAAAGAGATAATGTAATTCATTATCAGTTTTTGACTTCCTCATGGAGATGTTCAAAACGAGGTATTATGATAGTCAAACAAAGATTGTATGCCAAAGTTATGGCCCCGAGAAGTTGGAGGTCTGAATTACTCATTTATACAAATGATTTGTGTACATAGTGTTAGCTCCCTGTAATCAGCAAGATTGGCAAAGTCTGATCACGGGGAGAAACATCGTTTCAACCACTTTGGGATTCTAGGATCTAGCCCTCCTGAATCCGGAGAGGGATCTCTCCAATAAGTGCAAAGATGGATTTGTATTTGAGGTTTTGGGTAATGATATTAGGCTAGTTATGAAGGCCGAGGGTTTTGTTTTGTTTTTGGATGGTTGAACATGATTATTATTTGAGGTAGAAAGTCCTAAATGCAAAGAGCTTCAAAGGTGAGAATTTGCAAGCAATCAGAACAAACTTTGGCCAAAAAGATAGATATAACGTTGGTTTTTAGTCCATTGGGCTATGGAGTCATAATAGGCTTTTAATTGTGCAACAATTCAAGAGTGATCCAAGGGGCAAGTCATCTATATCACAAGATCTTTTGGGATAAAATGATGGAATGGAAACAATAAAGAGTTAGAGGGGTGGAAACTAATAATAGTTTCAACAAGGATTTATAGTCAGTCCAAACAAGAAAAAGCCTTTAAGCAACTGTTTAAAACCAACCAAAGGGCAGGGCTCACCATAAACCTCTTTGGACAAGCTTGTACTACTAAAGACACCTCAAGAGACAAACAATCTAATAACTTGTATATTGTCAAAAACCACATATTTTCAACCACTGTTTCAAGCTCAGCAATCATCTTCACTTCTCAGCCTAACTTATTAGATCACAAACAGAACTTCAAGAGCCAGTGAACACTATTTACAAGTAGGAGTTTCAAGCTCAAGTGTATTTCAAAGTTCAGCAACCAACATTTTCTCATCTTCTACAGTATTATTTATAGAAGGATGAGGAGGTGGGATCTAATAAAATATCTCCCAAGGCAATTAATACAGAGTAATGACTTCTTGGCCTTTGAGAGGCTCGATGAAGAAGTTTACAGTTGTTCTGTCTGTATTAATTGTTTTACATTTAAGATTAATCTCAGTGGGAGCTTTTGTTGACTTTTGAGGCTCTACATCATGTAACATTAACTTTGCTGATATTTTTTCATTAATTTCTTTGGCATAATTAACTCTTTGGCTGCACTGAGGCAAATATTTTCTTTTGATCAATAACTTTGGCCTCTGTTTGAATTCTTTGAGGCACAGGTGGCTTTGTGGTAGATGGGAGGAATCAATTTGCCTCAGATGTGGCGGTGGAGGCCTTTTCTATCTGATATATCTTTTGATTTACCTTTAATTCTGTTTTAATTTGGAGGATTAGGCTTTTGATGATTAATCTTAGCCGTAATCCCCCAAATTGTCTTCAATCTTCTGTTCTGCTGTGTTTTATCTTTGACACTCGGTGGATCTGATTTTCTGCATTTCATCTACCTAGTTCTGTTGATGTGGAGCCTGCAGTGGTTTATGTGGCATTCATGCCCATGCACGATTGCATTTTTGAGGGAGTTTGAGCCCTGCGAATGGTTCCCTTTGATGAATAAAAGGCATGGGAATCGTCATTCCCAGCCTTCGGCTTTCTTTTTAATATGATGGAAAACCATTCAAACACCTGCAAAATACAAAACTATATTATAAAATCCTGCGTTTTTTGGTTTTACTATGACAGAGGTTGTAGGGAGGAGCGTGGCCATTGTATGGAATCATCCAATGGTTAGGATTGGTTTAGAGGAGGTCAAAGGAGAGCAGAGGGAGAAATAAGTCAGAACCGTTGATCGCGCAGAGATCAACGGTGGGGATTACACGTTAAAATCCTCTCGGTGGAAGGTGGAGGGTGATGAAACCATGAGGGAAAAGATATGGGACCGTTCGATCTGGACACGTGGACGGTCCAGATCCAATCGGAGGATCACAATCGGTGGGGGGAAAAACAAATGTTAAAAATGCACCCGATGAAAAGATCCGATGCGATCAAATGTAGACCGTCGATCTGCAGATCAAATCAATGGTGGGAGATGCATCGGTAGATCGCAATTGGCAGTTGTGAACAAAAATTTTTAAACGAGCCAACAAAAAAAACTCTAATGCGATGATTTTGGGGCCGTCGATCTACAGATCAGATCGATGAAGGAGGATAGATCGGGGACCGCTAATCGGAGGTGGCATAAAAAGGGAAATGCGCTTAAAAAAAGTTTGCGATGCGATATTGTGTGGGTCGTTTGATTGGCCCAATGATCAACGACGGAGATGGTTTGAGATATGCGCCGGCGGAAAAACTCTTCAAACCATATGAAAAACCCAAAAATTTAATATATACAAAGTTTATATGCATCGAGGCAGGATATATAAAGGGCCAATCGCATCGGAAGGTCGAGCCCGGTCTTTCAATCTAACCATTTGAAATTTGCGATGCAATTAGCGCCTTGGGACTTAAACTCTTGGTCCTGGGTGCAGGCTATATGGAATGAAAAACGAAGGGGACGGGGTTTAAACAATAGGGATTTAATCACATCGGAATTTTTAAAACATGGCAAATAAACTTGCACGCTAGGATTTTGCGATGCGATTAGCACTGTGAGGGGTTAGCGCTCGGTCTTAGCACCATGGGCATACGGTGGGGGAGTGGTTTGGATTTAGCCCAAAGGGGCTTAAACCCATAGTCAAAATACTTGGTTCTTATGATATTTTCAAGATGTTTAGATGGATTTGGGAGTTTCGGCAGAGTTTAAAAAGGAGTTTTAAACTCTGTAAAGAGGATTTTATGAAGGGAAAAGGGGAAACAAATGGAAAATAGAGGAATTTCATGGGAATAAAAGGGGAAAAAATGGAGGTTAGTTTTGAAGTGGAAGTAGAGGAAAATGGTGTTTCCAGCAGTATTTTGTCTTTGAAATCAACATAATTTATGAGCTTTGAAATGGGGACAGCAATGAAGATTTGGACAGAGGAGATGATGTCTTCAAGAGTCTTCAAGAGATAACACTTTTTAGTAATAAAATTTGTTCCTTGAAGGCTCCGAAAATGTTTTAGCCACCATTTGATATGATAAATTTTATAGGTGGCTAACAGTGGCTCCACTTGGGGATGGTGCCTTCTTGAAGGCATCAAGAACTTCAGACTTGCATTCTCTGGGAGGTTGAACAGTGCTTAATCCATTGGGCAGCTTTCTTTACTTGGATGATCTTCTTTTGCTTTGAAAACATATTAGCAGCCATGGAAAACAATGGGTCTTTCATCAACAAGTTTTCTACCTACCCAATCCTACTGATCTAACATTTTTTCTTCATTAGAGTGCACTTGGATTGGAAAACTCTCTACACAACATTTTATTCTTGTGAAAGCAGAAAATCTAATCAATTTCTACTCCTTATTTCTCCATGGACTCAGATTAAACAGTTGAGTCCATATAATTCTCTATCTAATCTACCATCTGTTGGGATTAAACTATCCAACATATTTTATTCTCTAAATTATACAACAGAAATTAAAAAGCATTCAAGTTAGGATTGAACAGTCTAACTTGATGCTGATCTATGGCATGAAAAACAAGCTGCACATAGATATTATTTTGCAGAAAATTAAATCAAAATGGAAGGCTTAAGATCTGAAATTTCAAAGCACTTCCTTCATCTTTTTTCAGCTCTGTTTTGACTTTTATTTGAGCTGTTCTTTGTTTGTTCTCTGGTTCAAATTTTGAGCTAATTAGAACCAGTTATACATCTTCTTTGACTCAGAGATTAAAACAGATTGAGTCATTCTCTTTGGAAACTTAGGCTCAGATTTTGAGCATGTTTGAACCTTTAATTTCTAGCCTAATCTACCTACTGATAAGCCAAGATTAAACAGTTTGGCAAATCGAATTCACTATCCTATCAGTAGAAAATTTAAAGCTAATTAGTCAATAGTAGGCTGTATGACTAATTAGAAGTATGTTTTTTCAGGAGTGGCATTTAAGCTTGCACACTTTCAGATTTGTTTCTCTTTTTTGGTATGGGGCTATACCTTTCTTGTTTTTACAATCTGCCCTCTTTTCTCTTTTCTATTGTTTTTGTATTTTGTGTTTTTTTATTTTTCTTCGGAGACAAAAATCAGCAACTATCTAACTTCTCAAAACTGAGCTATATTGACATTCCTATCTAACCTATTCTAACTTGGAGTATTTACATTATCATATGACACAAAAATGCCAATGTAACCAGTTGAGTAGTGTCCAGAAGAAAAAGAAATGCTGGCTACTGGTCAGAAGTAACCATATCACATTTTGAAGATTATTCTTCAAAACCAAGGCTATCACAAAAGGTGACAACTTTTCATGTATTTGGCTCTTGCAAAGGATCACTGCTTGATAATCTGAGCCAGTTGGGATTTCCACACACTCTTACAAAGGATCAGCAAAGAAAGGATGAAGATTCTTTTCTTTCTGGTCCTCCATTTCTGGTAGATTGTCTGCTTCCAAGACTTCAGCTTTGAGGACTATATCTTCAGAAAGTTGCTTGGAAGCATCATCATTTTTAACAGAAAAGGAAAAAGATTTTTCTTGAGAAGATGGTATATCCTTAGTACGATAGTCTTCTATTTTTTCCTCTCCCTCTTCTTCATCATCATCTGAACTGGAGGACTCATCATATTTGGCAGTGTTGTCCTCTTGTAGCCCTGGTATGCTTGGATTCAGTGGGCTGAACTCTGTGAAGAGATTATTATATTCTTGAGCAAGGGTGTATTCAAAGGTTTCCTCTTGCTCAAATTTTTTTTCATTACTCTTCTCTTCACCTTCTGAGTAGAAAGGCTGATGATTCCCAATTATGTGAAAGCCATTTATGATGGATCAAAATGGATGATTGCGTCTTTCAAGCTGACGATGGTGAAACTCACAATACCAATCAAATGCTGGTTGCCGTACATGATTAGTTTCTGCTTGGAAATCATCATCATCATCAGACTGATTAAAGTTTGAAAAATTATCAGAAAAAACATTTTCATCAGTCAAACATATTGGGATATTAGTTTGCTTTTCTTCTAGCTGATCTACAAGTTCACTTTTTGTCTCAAGACAACAAGATGGAGTAGGTAGATGAGCAGAAGTGTTTGGTTTAGATGAAGGTTTAGAGGCTGGCATTCTGTTCAATACTAGATCAATCTCTTCCTCTGTTAAGAGAGAAGGAGTTTTCTTTTTACTTAGAACAGAGGTACAACAGTCCTCTTTGTCTTGTGTTGGCTGATTTTGAGGCTTGATGTCTTCTTCAGCCTCTTCTAGGGGAACTTCTCTTGTGTCACTAACAATTTTTGCTTTTAGGTCATGAAGTTCTCTTATTAGCATAGTACAAGACATAGGTAGGCAATCAAACATTTCTTGACAACCTTCTTCATTGCTTTCTTTGTAAGTTGGCTCATTATCTTTTTTAAAGTGTTGATCATAATACATGTCTTGGTCAGAGTCTTGGTCTTGAGGTGATTGGGCTTGTGTTTGATCAAGAGAAAGCGTTGCTCACTCGAGATCATCAACATTCATATTAGCCATCAACCTATCCATTCTCTTTCCAAACATGTACATCAACTTTTCCATCATGATTAGAAATTTTTCTTGATTATTTTCTTTATCATCTTGTTCATTATACATGTCTTGTGGTGGTAGAGGTTTTGTTTGCTCAGGGAAAAGCATTTGTTTTTCTTGACAACCAATATTCATATTGGCTATAAACCTATCCACTCTCTTTCCAAGCATGCACTGCATCAATTTTTCCATCATGAGCATATGTTTGTCTTCTGGGTCTATATCTAAATCCATGTTTGTAAATCATAAAAGAGGTCATTGTATATTGACAACCAGTTCAGAGTCTTCTACCAGTGGAGTCATTTGGTCTTTTGGGAGTTTGGATTATGAAGTCGCCAGGTGGAAGTTTTTAGCTCCTAAGGAGGTAAAATGTTTTATGGTCCACCACCATGTTTATTTAATTCCAATCTGAAATATTTTTGGTTTTTCTGAGTTATTTTTTCACTCCTATTGGTTGTTTAAGAGTATGCTAAATCTTCTTCAAAAATTAGCTACGGTTATGAGACAAAGACAATGTACTCTTATGGCTAAGCCAGCTGATTTTTCAAGGTTAGATAAAATCTTACGAGAACCCTAGGGTTTGCCTAGTTTGTCACTGATTCAAACAAGTTTTATCATGATTACCACTTCTTGGTAGTGCTTGAGAAGGCTGCTTTTAACTCATGATGTTTGTATGAAATTTTAATGGGAACCAGATATTTTTAGGTTCGGTCCCCAGTGGAGTCGCCAGAAATGTTAGCTCCCTGTAATCATCAAGATTGGCAAAGTCTGATTGCGGGGAGAAACATTGTTTCAACCACTTTGGGATTCTAGGATCTAGCCCTCCTGAATCTAGAGAGGGATCTCTCCAATAAGTGCAAAGATGGATTTGTCTTTGAGGTTTTGGGTAATGATATTAGGCTAGTTATGAAGGCTGAGGGTTTTGTTTTGTTTTTGGATGGTTGAGCATGATTATTATTTGAGGTAGAAAGTGCTAAATTCAAAGAGCTTCAAAGGTGAGAAGTTGCAAGCAATCAGAACAAACTTTGGCCAAAAAGATAGATATAACGCTGGTTTTTAGTCCATTAGGTTATGGAGTCATAATAGGGCTTTTAATTGTGCAACAATTCAAGAGTGATCCAAGGGGCAAGTCATCTATATCACAAGATCTTTTGAGGTAAAATGATGGAATGGAAACAACAAAGTGTTAGAGGGGTGGAAACTGATAATAATTTCAACAAGTATTTATAGTTTGTCCAAACAAGAAAAAGCCTTTAAGCAACTGTTTAAAACCAACCAAAGGGCAGGGCTCACCATAAACCTCTTTGGACAAGCTTGTATTAAAGATAACTCAAGAGACAAACAATCCAATAATCCGCATAATTACCTTCGGAAAGGATGAAAAACACTTAAGAGAAACAAAATGCAACTTAAGATCAAATAAGGTACTTTTAAACCTAGTCTGCTTTCAGCAAACACTTAGGGAAACTTTCAGAATCTACCTTTGGAGCGAGAAGCTAAAAAACAAGGCTCACGATCACTTTTCTAGTCCAACTTTAATAAGCAAACAATGGAAATCACATTCAAGAAAAATGTTTAAAGCAAATAGTAGGATGAGGGAACGCCAAAATTCCTAACTGCTTAGATTGTATTGAATCATTCTTAAATAAACAAATTGGAGGAAAACATTGAGATACAGCTTATCAGTCAGAGAAGGGTACTGGTAAACACTAAGTCCTAACTCTATGCTTGCTGTTCTTTATCAGAGAATAATGGACGATGTGGCATACATGAAAAGGGAAAACAAATAATAAAGAAAGAAGCACTTCACCAGTGACATAGACTAGGATCCCAAGAAACAACTTGTATATTGAAGTCAAACCAGTTACATCTTCAAGTCCAATGTTTTAGTTCAGCAATCATCTTCACTTCTCAGCCTAACTTATTAGATCACAAACAGAACTTCAAGAGCCAGTGAACACTATTTACAAGTAGGAGTTTCAAGCTCAAGTGTATTTCAAAGTTCAGCAACCAACATTTTCTCATCTTCTACAGTATTATTTATAGAAGGATGAGGAGGTGGGATCTAATAAAATATCTCCCAAGGCAATTAATACAGAGTAATGACTTCTTGGCCTTTGAGAGGCTCGATGAAGAAGTTTACAGTTGTTCTGTCTGTATTAATTGTTTTACATTTAAGATTAATCTCAGTGGGAGCTTTTGTTGACTTTTGAGGCTCTACATCATGTAACATTAACTTTGCTGATATTTTTTCATTAATTTCTTTGGCATAATTAACTCTTTGGCTGCACTGAGGCAAATATTTTCTTTTGATCAATAACTTTGGCCTCTGTTTGAATTCTTTGAGGCACAGGTGGCTTTGTGGTAGATGGGAGGAATCAATTTGCCTCAGATGTGGCGGTGGAGGCCTTTTCTATCTGATATATCTTTTGATTTACCTTTAATTCTGTTTTAATTTGGAGGATTAGGCTTTTGATGATTAATCTTAGCCGTAATCCCCCAAATTGTCTTCAATCTTCTGTTCTGCTGTGTTTTATCTTTGACACTAATACTCTTTGATTGTGATTTCATTCACTGTGTCTTGTTGATGTGCAGTCCGCGCAGGGCTCATGTGGCATCAATGCCCATGAAGCATTAACGAGACGTGGTGTTTGAGCCCTGTGAATGGTTCCCTTTGATGAATCAAAGCATTGGAATCGTCATTCCTAGCCTTCGTCTTTCTTTTTAATATGACAGAAAGCATTCAAACACCTGCAAAATGAAAAAATATATTATAAAATCCTGTGTTTTTAGGTTTTACTGCGGTAGAGGTTGTAGGGAGGAGCGTGGCCATTGGATGGCATCATCCAATGGTTGGGATTGGTTTAGAGGAGGTCAAAGGAGAGCGGAGGGAGAAATAAGTCAGAACCGTTGATCGCGCAGAGATCAACGATGGGGATTACATGTTAAAATCCTCTTGGTGGAAGGCGGAGGGCAATGAAATCATGAGGGAAAAGATTTGGGACCGTCCGATTTGGACACGTGGATGGTCCAGGTCCAATCGGAGGATCGCAATCGGCGAGGGGGAAAACAAATGTTAAAAACGCACCCGATGAAAATATCCGATGCGATAAAATGTAGACCGTCGATCTGCAGATTAGATCGACGGTGGGAGATGCATCGGGAGATCGCAATCGACAGTTGTGAACAAAATTTTTTAAATGAGCCAACAGAAAAAACTTCGATGCGATGATTTTGGGGCTGTCGATCTGCAGATCAGATCGACGGTGGAGGATAGATCGGGGACCACTGATCGGAGGTGGCATAAAAAGGGAAACACGCTTAACAAAAGTTTGCGATGTGATATTGCATGGGCCATTTGATCGGCCCAATGATCAACGACGGAGATGGTTTGAGATATGCGCCGGCGGAAAAACTCTTCAAACCATATGAAAAACCCAAAAATTTAATATATACAAAGTTTATATGCATCGGGGCGGGATATATAAAGGGCCAATCGCATCGGAAGGTCAGGCCCAGTCTTTCAATCTAACCATTTGAAATTTGTGATGTGATTAGCACCTTGGGACTTAAGCTCTTGGTCCCGGGTGCAGGCTATATGGAATGAAAAATGGAGGGGGCGAGGTTTTAACAATAGGGATTTAATCGCATCGGAATTTTTAAAACATGGCAAATAAACTTGCGCGCTGGGATTTTGCGATGCGATTAGCACTATGAGGGGTTAGCGCTTGGTCTTAGCACCATGGGAATACGGTGGGGGAGTGGTTTGGATTTAGCCCAAAGGGGCTTAAACCCATAGTCAAAATACTTGTTTTTTATGATATTTTCAAGATGTTTAGATGGATTTGGGAGTTTTGGCAGAGTTTAAAAAGGATTTTTAAACTTTGTAAAGAGGATTTTATGAAGGGAAAAGGGGAAACAAATGGAAAATAGAGGAATTTCATGGGAATAAAAGGGGAAAAAATGGAGGTTAGTTTTGAAGTGGAAGTAGGGGAAAATGGTGTTTGCAGCAGTATTTTGTCTTTGAAATCAGCAGAATTTCTAAGCTTTGAAATGGGGACAACAATGAAGATTTGGACAGAGGAGATGATGTATTCAAGAGTCTTCAAGAGATAACACTTTTTAGCAATAAAATTTGTTCCTTGAAGGCTCCGAAAATGTTTTAGCCACAATTTGATATGAAAAAATTTATAGGTGGCTAACACATAGTAACTGTAGGTTATAAATACATATATGTTCATTAATTCAATAATCTCACTAGAGAATCATAATTGAAACAATGATAAAGCTAAACATTCAATCTCAATTCAAAACTTGACCTAGACTACCTAGAACACACTAGACATTTCATCAAACACATGCCAAACATGTAAGTTACAGATCATGAATGCATATATGATCATAATAGTATGAGAATCATATAAGAATCACTAATAAGGCCCCATGCACTCTTCACATAGCTAAAAAAACACTTATTAGTCCATACATTCATCAACCAATTAATAGATAAACCATTCAAAAGTTGCTAAGGTTTTGCAAATGGGGTAGCAAGCTAAGTGGGCTTGATCGTGGGGAAAACTCCACAGTTAAGTGCGCTTGAGCCAGAGGAGTTCTGGGATGGGTGACCTCTCGGGAAGTCCTGGTTACCGGGTGGAAGCCCCGGAAGTGATGATTGACGCTATGTGATTCATTTCACTAGTTTCAATCCCACTTTTTCACCCCTGTGAGCATCACCCGATGCAATGAGTGCTAAGTGGACTACTCAAAAATTATGAGAAATTAGTCAGTTATGACTACCTCTCATGGAAATGGTCATAGATGAATGACTAAATTAACGTAGTTGAATCCCAAAAATGATATCTAATATAAGGCACTGCGGAAACCCCTCATACTTAAGATAAACCATTGATTTTCAGGAGCCATAAATTTAACCTACATCATGTAACCAATAAATAACCAACATAGGGACCATGGAAACTGAACCATAATATCATCAACATAATCACTACAAATATACATGAATCACAATAGAATAATAACTCTTATTAATATATGAAAACGCCAACCAAGTCAGGGACTTCCATGTACCACTCGACGGTATATTGGGTTGAACCAAATATCTCTTTCAGCCAATCACCCTCGCGTCATATTCCAAGCGTGAATGTGGGATATCATGGAATAAAGAAAAAAAACCAAACCAGGGCTTCCAGAGGCTAAACCACCTCAATACTCAACTAGTGATTCCACCATGCGATCATACATCACTAACACGAACCTTATTGGTATCTACCCAAACTGTTGAGGGCTGCAAGAACTAGTAACTAAACCCACAACCTTCCAGGGCTCCAAATAATTTTTCCAACCCAACTCCATGGACTAGTAACTCAACCCACCAAGGGTTGCATATTATTTGTCCCAACATAGCATCCAGGACTAGTTACTCAACCCACCAAGGGCTCCCGATTATTTGTCCCAACATAGGATTTAGGACTAGTAACTCAACCCAAACTATTCCATGGCTTCTAGAGCCTTTGTTCCAACCCACAACCATAAGGAATTATGAGCACCGACCAGAAATAGTCAAATGGAAAAACCCACAACACCATGGTTATCCAAGAAATGGAAATGCAAGGCTAAAACCACTGTCAATCTAGGCAATCCTCCATGCCGATGATAGAACATAACCAAATAATCACATGCATCTACCATGCATCAAGGAAATCATACATGTAACATGTTACCTGCAAAGCAATCCAACTGCAGTCGCTGGTACACTTGTTCCCTTGTGCCTTCCTTCTTTCCTTTTCCTTCTTGCTACTACTCCAAGGTATGTAAAAGTGCTCCAAGAAATATGAGAGAATTAGATAATAGAAGAGAGCTCCAAGCCAAAACTGACAAAAGGTTGTGAACTAGTCCTCATAAGCCTTTTTATCATTGAGGCCTCTATTTTCTTCATTTTCCTTCATTCTTCCTCACATGAAAATCTGTGACATTTCATCTCCCTTTTCTCATATTTCATTTATTTCATAAATAAAATGTCAATTAATGTCTCTTTACCTTTTGCCAATGTCTTTGCCAATTTACATAGTCATTAATTAATCACAAATGATCCCCATCACTATGTTTTTCCCAACATTCAGCTTGGGATACGTGTCCCATGACCTTGGTTATTATTTTTATTTATTTACATAGGAAATCAACCAAGGGTTGTTACAACTATTGAGTTTACAGACACTTGCAGATTGATTGTATACCTTTTCTTGGCATAATCATTAGCGGTAGAAACATGATATATCATGCCTCTGAGAGAAATATTTGTCCAATTAATTTGTTTTGAATTTATTTGTATCCTTTTATTAGTATCTAGCAACCAAATTTCTTCCTTCAACACTAAAGGGAGGGCTCTGGATTGTTTTTTGTCTTCTTCTAGTACTATACCTCTAAAAGGAGGAAATGTAGAAGAAGATTCAATCTTCTGGCCATCTAGGCTTTTCCACTTATGCCTAGGGCTATTAAATTCTGCTTCTAACATCTGAACAATTTTTTCTTCTGTTTTATTCTTCAAAGCAAAGTAAGATATCCAACAATTTTCGTTTTGCATGAAAGCTTGCCACTTTGAAGCTGATTTATTTTTCATTTCATGTGGATTTATTGTATTAAATTCAACCAAATCAAGATGAGTGTATAAATCCCAATTTATCATTCTTTTTATCCAATCATGATCTACTTGCCATTTTTTACATTCTCTCATAAGTGAGAAGAATTTATGCATTTCTGGTATTGATGGCCTTTTTATATACTTTGGGTTTGGATTGTTGAATTTACACTAAGGTATAATAAAGTCAGCTTGTTCTGCATAGCCAAGACCGGATCTTGGGGTATCTGGTGGTCAGTAGAATATGAATATCTCCTGCAATCTTAGATATGAAGTCTCTAGAGATGGTGTGTGATGTATCATCAAAATGTGGTCATCTTGTGGAAAACGAATATTTGCATATATTGGAAGTGGATAAGGATCAACATAGGTGGAGGCAGATGGTGGAATATTATTCCTTGGATTATGAATTTTCTATTTAAACTAGATTGAATGAGGAGATTCACCACATTGGGTTGTTAAACTCTTGAGAGAAATAAGTTGTGTATAGTTGGGACACTTAATAGAGTATGGGACAAAATCCAAACACCGAGCTAACTATTGGAGTGAAGAGTGTAAACAATGTGGTTGTTAAGTTGTAGGAGGAAAAAAAATGGGGAAAAAAAATGGCTGCACATGAACTTGATTCTTATATATTTGCAGAGGTGATAGCTTTTTGTTAAAGAGAATTTGAGAACATCTATGATTCAATATTATGTAAACGATAAATTTTCCTATTTAATCATTTGGTCTTCCATTTCTTGGTTACAAATTAATCATTTAATGATAGCCATCCCATTACATTTATAAGAGCGACCACGAAAATTTATAACTAAGAAAAAACAATCTATTCATAAGTGTTATGCCTTGACCGACTCTTTCATCTTGGGCAATATAAAGCGGTATCCCGGACGTTAAGTTTAGTTTAATTTTCAATGTCTTATCTTTTATTACTTAAAATTTAATATACATTCTTTTGTCTATCGGGAGGTTTAGAGGTTGAATCTCTATTTTTTTTCCAGTGATGATGATTTCTTTGCTCTTTGCATATTACGTGTTGTTCGTTAAATTTTTATTTGTAATATTTTTTTAAAATTCTGCTGCTGCCACCTACGCCCTTGCCTATGCCTGAGCGGGTTTATCTGGTGCTGAACCTAGTGCTACCTTTGCCTTCGCCGCTGCTTAAACTTAAACTGAATCAATTGGCTCCGCTGGTGCTTCTGGGTTCCAATTTGGCTTTTGCTTAGGTGAATGAGGTAAAATGCAATTGGTGTAACCTCCTTTCCTGTCGTAGCCTCCGCTTTATTTTCACCCTGTAGGGGATCTCTAGCTTATTTCTCTCCTGCTCCTGCCCTCACCTCTGCTCCTCGCTCCTAGCTATTATAGGATTAATAATTTATCTTTAATTGATACAATTTTACTTTCTTTAGTTTTGTGGCCATACCAAAGGTTATTAATTTAGGGAACATTTACCGCGTTAACATTATGCTAAATATTTTCCTAGGAAACAATATATTAAATTTAAAAGATATTAATGTCTTTTATTATTTTTATTTATTTATATTAAATTTTGAGGATATTAATGTCATTTTTTTTAAAAGATTGGTAGGTCTTTTTGTTTTCATTAATATATAAAAGCAAGTTACATTCACATGCAAGTAGTTAGGTGGCCTCAACTTTCTCAATGGGAAATCAAGTTTGTTGGCCACCTAACAACATGATAATCCATCTATTAGCAAAAAATAATGAGTTTATCCAACTAAGCTAGATAGGTCTCATTGTCTTTAAACTACCCATACTCTAGATACCTGAAAACATAACTATCAGCATGCTGGAATTTAAAGTTTTCTTGCATACAGGAAATGAAAAACTAAGGACACAACTATCAAACTAGTCATCCTCATCAGTAGACTCCACTGGAGCTGGGTCCTTAGCAGTGGAACCCAAAATCTTTGTCTGTGGAATACAAGGGTATGCTCTTTAATGCGACGTAGTCTGCCATCCAACTTTTGCAGCTGGAAATGGAGCTTATGAAACTCCTTTTTATAATCAAGAAATTCATGCACTGCTGCTGCCATACCCATGGATATTTTCTCCAAGGCTTTCACCTGAATACTTTTCATTGACCAATACAAGATTTTTTTTCTTAAACTATGTGGTTCGGTCGCAGGTGTGCCCTGGATCTGGCACCAAAACTTGCCAATCCTCCACATCTATTTCCATCGTGCTTTCCTACTTGTTCAGGTCTTCTTCCCATTCTTCCATTAACGGTTGAATTTATTTCGAAGTTCCCTCATGATATGTCATGGCTGCATCATGTATGATGCTTGAAACTGGATTTTGCCCCCGAGTTCTGCCCCTATAGGAGCTGGGTTGATAGGGTGCTAGAGACCCCACGGTTCTTTTTCCATGACACCTTGAGCTTGCGCTGCTTTTCCCCCTCGCTATAGCTGACCGAGCCATCTTCTTGTACCTTCAATTTGCAAAATAAAATAAAACCAAAATTATAATCGACACAACTGGTAGCCTGAGCCCAGAAGCACTCGGCTTCCATGAAGAACTACCGCACCACACACCTGCCACAAAAAATACGTGAGCCGTATATTTCTAGAATGAAACCCAAGGGATCATCTCAAGCCTTATCCATTGCTTACTACCATTATAGATAAACAAAAATAGAAAAAATACCCCCATTAACCCAACAGTGCCCCCCATCCTCACTAGGATTCAAAATACATTACTATCGACTATCACATCCGCTTGGTTAGACCCCAAGGGTGCGGTAATTTGGCCAAAAAACCTTAGAAACAATAACAAACCCCATATTCGGGGCAAAGAGAAACCACATAGACATGACCTAGTCACATACTCCCAACAGAATAGCCCCATTCGGGAACATGGTCGGGACAGAGAATACCCATAGAGACATAACCCAAAAACAAACTCCCAATAGTATAACCCCATTCTGGAGGGAAAAATTCTAAGGATAAAACAAAATACCTTGAGACAAGATTTGAATCCCATAGAAACGCATGCAACTGCGTAGAGCCTATCCTCCTTTGATACCTCTACGATTCAAAACTAGACATGCCAGAGGCCAACAAATGATACGACCGATGCATGGGGGGATTGTAAAAAGAGCAGGCCACATACCCATTTACTAGTGCAAGGAGAAGCTGAGACGAGAGCCATTTCTCGAGCCTATTTCCAAGTTTCACCTGCGCCAACCCACAGAGCTAAGCACCAAAACACCACGACAAGAAACTCTCTTTAACCAAAAGACTGCCAACCTCACACCCAAAAAATATGATAAAATTCCAAACACAACTGCCTTTGCCACCTTCAACACTAGAATTAAATCCTTGCATGCATGAATCCACCGCTCCGTATGTATTGAGCATGTGGAGGGTGGCAGAGAGGTGCCTCGAAAAGAACCCCATTAATCAACCATAATGATATTTCCATCTAACTCACACCCCGATCGAGGGCTTAGATCAGAAGCTTGGGTGCTCTTATTGTTATCTCTCTTGTCTTGCTCTAGGAGCATTATTAAGGAGTTTAAATTACCTTCTGGGGATTGAGGAGGCCAAGCTAGCTCCAGTGGCTCATTTTGGTGATTACAACCCCAATTAGATAGGAAGTTTGCGACTCTGTTTCCTTCTCTTCAGACATGCATTGTGATGACATAGTCAAATTTTAGAAGGAGATCACCTACCTCTTGCACCAATCTGAAAGTTCTCCAACTGTGGCTGAGTTTGTCCCATTTGGAACCCTGACTCAACTTCTTAGCAGTATCAATCACTAATTTTGAGTCTGCTTCAACCACGAGCTTCTTATAACACAACTTAATAGTCGTGATGAGACCCTATCTGACTGCTGCAAATTATGCTTCATTATTACTAGCATAACCATAGTTGGCTGCATATATTAGACGAGTTCTCGCACTATAATCTCGAAAGATCCCCCCAAAACCCATAGGGCCCGGATTTCCTTTTGAGGCGCCATCAAAACTTAACTTAATGAACCCCTTCGAGGAAGCGGTGAAGTGTTGCAGAGAGGCTAAGGGGGCCTCCATAAGCTTCCAAGAATTTAGGGCAATCATTGTTGTAGAGAGATTCAGATGATGAAGGATTCTGGCTTCGTGAGAAGCAACCTGCCAGTGTTCTGGTTTCCATTTTTCCACCAAGATTGTATCCTGGATAATCTGAGTTACTCCCATCCAAATTTCTTCCTATGATTATTGACAATTCTTAAAGATATTTATGTTTCTCTCCTTCCATATATCCCATAGTAGGAATCCCATAGCCAATCCCAAAGCTCTATTGAGAACCAGACTTGGAAAAATAACTATACGCCATAGTAGGATAGATTCTCTAATGCTATGATGGTCTCTGTCCAGATGGCCAAAATGGTCCTCCACTTGTCTCCACTTTTTTTCCGCAAAATCACACGAGTTTAGGAGGTGTTCCATATCCTCATTGTGTAGGCCACAAAAGAAGCAATAATAAGGTTTGTGAATACCCCTATTCTGGAGCTGGTCCCAAGTGAGTATTCTCCATCGACATACCAGCCAGAGAAAGTAAGAAACTTTCGGCCACAAAACACTAGTCCAAATCTTCTTCCAAATTGGATAAGGATGACTTTGATCCCATCCAGCCCGTATATTGTAAGCTTCCTTGATGGTAAAAGTTCCCCTCGTGGTGTATCCCCATATCAGGATGTCTACTCCTTCCTGAATTGTGAGACTCCTGGACTATAGCTCGCGATCCAAATGTTGCCATTGATATGAGTCAGGAGTGTATGGCCAATCCTGGAGCTCTTTCCATTTCCTCCATCCATCACTAGCCAAAGTGTCTTTCCAATATTGGTCCACAGTGTAGAATTTTCGACCATTTGTATACAGGAAAAGTTCACTCAGAACTTGTCTACGAAACAAATTTTCTCTTTGTTTCCAAGAATCCTACCAAAATAGAGTTGTTCTTTCATTTCTGATTTCCCATAAACAATGTTGCTTGATAAGGTTATTGTTTTGTACTGCCATATTCCATATTGTAGAGCCTTTGGGGGGATCCTGGTATCTAAGGATGTCTTCAGCTCATATTGGCATGCCATATTTTGGGTCCATATTTGTTTCCATAAATATGAGCCTCCTCTTATCCAACACCACCAAATTTTGGCTCCCATAACTTAATTCAATGTGAGAGGATCTCTGAGAACCAGGCCCCCTCCATCATTAGGCTTTGGAAGATTGGGCCAAGAGACTAGTGCCCATTTGTTCAACTGCTTCACGCCTCCCCATAAGAATTTTTTGAAAGTTTCGATCATATTTGCACATGAAGTCTTTGGGGCTGCTATCCCCAAAAGTTGGTAGATCAGAATGGATTGGAGGACAGATTTTAGGAGGATAGATCGACCAACTAGATTAAGGGTTATAAAAGCCCAGCTACTAAGCTTCAGCTATATCTTTTGTAGCAGGGACTGTCAACATGAGGTTTTTAAGGATTTCAAAGACAATGGCATGCCCATATATTTATAGGGTAAAGAGCCAATTCTGAAGCCCAACACACAAGCCAAAAAGGATTTGATGTTCCTCAGGGTATTGAAAAAGAAAATATAGGATTTATCATTATTTATCAAGGTCCACGAGGCTTCCATAAAATCCTGTAGAATATATTCTACTCTCCTAGCTTCTCGCAAAGATACATGGAAAGAGAGCATAATGTCATCCATGACTTTTTTGTGTTTAATAGAAAGATCATTTCCCCAAGGTGTATGCCTTGAATTTGAGAAGACAAAGCTACGGACTTCAAGTATCTTCCCAAAACTTCGGCCACCAAGATGAAGAGGAAGGGGGAAATAGGGTCACCCTGTCGCAGACCATGAGAGGGGTTGAAAGGTCTAGTGGGAGAGCCATTAAGAAAAATGGAAAACACAAGTGAATCAATCAAGGAAAAGACCCAGTTGATCCATTGTTGGTCGAAACCATAATATTTGAGGATACTGGTGAGGTAAGTCCAGTTAAGACGGTCACATGAATTAGATAGGTCAAGTTTTATCATCATGTTTGGGGACTTTAGATGCTTCAGGGAGTGAACAATTTATTGGGAAGTGACAATTCCATCAAGAATATGGCGACCTTCACAAAGCCCATTTTTTTCGGAGAGATAAGTATCGGGAGCAGGGGCTTGAGGCATTTAAAAATGGTCATGGCAATAATCTTGTAGATGCCATTAAAAAACTCAATTTGCTGGAACCCTTGAGGATATTTAGAATTAGATGTTTTAGGAATTAGTGAAATAAAAGTAGCATTAAGGTATGAACATACCTTTTTGTTATGACATGATTCCTCCACTACCTCCAAGATATCTTGCGCAATGAATCTCCATACATCTTGGTAAAATTCTGTCGTGAAACTATCTGGTTCAGGAGCTTTATTTTTTGCCATGCCCTTGACAACATCCTCTATTTCCTCCAAAGTGGTTGCTTGCATAAGGGCAAGGTTTTGACCCCTTGAGATAAGTTGAGGGATGTTGTGTGTAATTCTATGGATAACCTCGTATCTATGCTAGTCAAGTTCAGAAAGTAGGGATTGGAAGTGATTGACTACCAAATCCTCTCTTTAATCATGTTGAACCAATATATTCCCTACTTCATCTTTAAGAGAGAATATCTTGTTATGTTGGCAATGTTGGATCATGGCTTTGTGGAAGAAGAAAATGTTACGTTCCCCTTCTTGAAGCCATTGAAATATGGATTGATGCTTCCATAATATCTCTTCTTGTTTTCATCTCTCCTCCATCTTGTTAATTAGTCGCCCTTCCTCTTCCACCAGATCTTCAGATCTTCGATGATTGATAATCACTTGTTGAATTTCTCGCATTTTATTGTTCAAATGATGTTGGTCTTTCATGATATGACCAAAATCTTCCTGGTTCCATTTCTTGATCCTATTCTTGAGCTCCTTCAGCTTAAGCTAGAAGGTATGCATGCAATTCTTCCTTTCTCTTCACTCTCCTTCCACCAGCTTTCCACTTTCTTCAATAATGTGGGGTCCCTTTGCTATAAGGATTCAAATATAAAGGGTCGGTTCTTAGGGCCATTTTTAAGTCAATCTCCATTATGATCGGCCAGTGGTCTGATTCCATGCACGAAAGGAATGAGGCCTCAAGAAAAAATTCACGACTAATCACTTTCTCATAAATCATTAAGTGTTCCATGTGGGAGGTGTTCTGATGTGCACCCACTCTCCTATTATTCCAAGTGTAGATTCCATTGTTCGTTTTCATGTCCACTAGGTGAAAATATGAGATTGTATCTCTGAATGCCTCCATGTCTGCATCTGAACGACCGATACCCCATTTTTTCTCATCTAAGGATGAGATTATGTTGAAGTATCCACCCACAATCCAGATTTATTCTGGATATACTCTTCTAAGACTTTCGAGGTTTTGGAGAAAAACCCCTTTTTCTCCTGGAATGTGAGGCCTGTATACAGTAAACAGTAGGGCCCAATCTCTGGTTTCGATGTGTCAAAATTTACTTGAGATAATTCTGGGGAGGCTCACCCAATCCTCAAAAATGATTTCTTCAGGATTCCAAAGAATGTCTAAACCCCCAAAACTACCTTGGGAATCTTGAGCTACTACCTCATATTGGGGTTAAAAACCCTTCACAATATCCTCTAGCTTAGCTTCCGAGATATTGGTTTATTGAATCACCATGATACTAGGTTTGTCTCTTTTGATCCTATCTTTCAGGTACTGTTGTTTGCCTCTACTGTTGAGGCCTCTTACATTCGATGATGTAATAATCATTGAGAATGTTTGTTGAGTTTATGGAAGACCTCCGACAGCAGCATCACTCTTCCCGAAGTAACCATCATATCACCAACCATCTGAATGTATTCATGCAAATTATTTTTCCCTTGTTTTTTTCCTCCTTTTCCATGGAGACTTAGTTTAGCCCCCTAGTTTATTTGGGATCCCAGCTGGTCAGGCTGGTCTATAGCTACCATTCCTTGTTTGGCTTTGTATTGTTGAAAGGTTTCTCTGTATAATTTCTTTTGATCCTTCAGGATGAACCGTTCTTCGAGATGGCACCATTCGTTTAACAACCTTCACAAAGCTTGTTCCTCTGTACTGAGATCCTCCTTTTGACCATCAATATCCATGTTGGCTTGTTCCATTGGTTGTGTCGGGGCTTCTTTTTCATGTGGATCCTCTTCTTCCTTTCATTTGGGATTATTTCCTCCCTGCTGCAGATTTGTTTGATTTTCCTTGCCTGCAAAAGCACTCAATTCTCTAGGGGTTTCTCCTTCCTCTATCAGGATATTTTATCTATTGTTATTATTCATACCCTTTCTGGGTTGCGGCTGGGTTGGGGTTTTTGAGGTCTTCATATTTCGTTTTTTCCTTTGAACTTCTTGGAAACCCTCTGCATCCTCTCAAGGCTTAGCTGAGCCTTTCGCGTTAGGAGGTGCTTGGGGGTCTGGCTGATTCAATGGGAAGTCGCGATAAAAATTTCCATACTCATGGCCTCGTCGACACCTAAAGGGAATATTCTCATAGTGTAGGGGTTGCTACCATACCTCATCTTGGTATTCTAGCTCAATGAGTTCTGGTAGTGGCTCTGTTATATTTATGTACACACTGATCCTGACAGAGGATGTGTACACCTTCCTCGAATTTTTGAATCTAAAACCTTAATAAAGCTTCCAATAGAGTTATCAATTCCTTCTAGTATGTTAGGATCCCAAAAGTACACCTGTAGTGCAAATAACCTAACCCACA
Source organism: Pinus albicaulis (assembly GCA_034641835.2). NCBI lineage: Eukaryota > Viridiplantae > Streptophyta > Pinopsida > Pinales > Pinaceae > Pinus > Pinus albicaulis. Next base: position 1,562,622,394 of record CM076578.1, read on the forward strand.
CCGCGGTTTCCATAAATTTCTCCTAGTCTAAGTTGTAACACTCTTCTGAATGGTGCATGAAGAGCCTAGCGTTGTTGAAAAAATAAGGCCTGCTTTCGAAAACCCTTTCCTTGTCTTCTAAACTCATTAAATTCACTGTAAATAATCCTCTAGCTCCCAACTTTAGTTCTATATGTGATCTGAAATGACTGTATTAGTTTTGTTGTGCTAAGTGTCTTTCAGTTTTAAAAACATGTGCATAATCAGTTCATTAGTTTGCATAAGGATTAAAGATTTGTTTAATGATTTTTAGATGATTTTTAGTGAATTAGAATCATAAAACGAGCTTAAATAACATAGAAAAACAGTGTAAAATGGAGAAATAAGTCACCACATGATTTCTACATAGCAGACATGATGAAGCAGTTCACCCCTCCTGGGCTACATCTGCTCGTCTAGCTCCCAATGGCTTGTCCATCTTTCATTATGCTAAATTTTTTGCTATTACATGTAGTTACAGTGCTCTAATGGCTACTTTCTTTGCACCAATGGCTCTAGAATACTCCAATTAGTCAAAAATGACTCTTCATTCACTCAGAATGGGCGAAAATTGGACCTCCTACACTTTTTCCCAGTATCCCCTAGGAAATCTCCACTATAAGTGGAGAAATCCACTTAACTGGAGTTAAAATTGGGCTAGCCACCAATTTAGGCACGCCTCTATCTTCTACACCGACTTGACCACACATTAAATTTGACGGTTTGGGTGGTGGCCACATGCGCACCCCCAAACTGTTACAGAACTGTTGGTTAGGCGGAACCCACGCGGCAACCTTGGTTAACGGTTTGAACTGTGGTTTGATGGACCGTCGGTTAGCACTGACTGCGCAGAATTAATGTTTAAATGTTTCCATGTGACAATGTAATGTGGGGACCGTTCGCGGTTTAGGACCGTCGGCGGTTCCCAACCCTTAACCATGAATGCTATACACCATAAATGTAACGCGACATCCAATATTGTTAAGAACTAATGCGTAGCTCGGATGGTAAAGTGTGCGCATGCCCGATGGGAGGTCAGGGGGTCGAGCCCTGCTGCCTCCAACAAAATTTTACAATTCCATTTCAGGGCCATGTGGCGGCCTTAGGGCTAGCCATGTGGTAGCTTCTAATTAGCTCATCAATCTGTACCCCAAATAGTACAAGGACACTTGTCAACCTGCGATTGGTTCTGAGAAAGGAATATTTTGAGGAATATTATATTTTTAGCTGATTGTACATCCACTTTTTTGACTGTGCATCCCAGTCAAACCTGGTCAAACTGTTGCAATTTTACCTGTTTGGCATTTCTATCAGAACGCAATATCTTCCTCATATGACCTCGTTTTTTGAACCGTTCGCGGTGCTGGAATCAGGAAGACGAGATCTACGCAACCATCTTAGTTTCAATCCAATCCTGAAAATTTGAATTTTGAGCAAAATTCATGAACACCTGATCATTCATCCCCATTAAGAAGCTTTTGGACCCCAAAAGACTTGATTACCTGTTCAGTAGATGAGGGTACAACTCCCTCACCTTTCCAACCTCCATCCATTTTTCCTTGTTTGGTTTAGTGCCTTTGATCCCATCTCGAAGGTAGTCAACACTTCCCCTCTTTGATGCTCTTTTCCTCCTGTCAAGAATTGTATCTTCTTTGAGCTCATCAAGAAATTTTGGATAGAAATCTTCAATAGAAGGTAGTTGAACATCACTTCCTTGATCATTGATCAAAGGTGGCTCATAAAAGCGTAAGTTTTCAACATTAACAATTGAATACATTTGCATGTAAGAAGGCAAGTCAAGTTGGAATGCATTATTACCAACTTTTTTTACGATCTTGAAAGGACCACAACGAATGGGTTTGAGCTTTTTACCTTCCCCTTACATCCTTTCTTTGCTAATGTGCACCCATACCTCATCTCCCTCTCGAAACTTGTGATCAACCTAGTGTTTGTCATGCCTCTCTTTGTATTTTCTTTGACTTTTCTCAAGCTATTCTTGAACTTGTTGATGTATAATTTGAATTTTCTCAATGAACTTTCAAGCCTTATCAATATCACTATGCCCATCAATTGCAACATATTTCCCAAAGATGAAGTCTAATGGCGATTTTGGAAAATACCCAAAGCATACTTCAAAAGGTGAGGTTTGTGTTGAAGAGTTCTTTGCTTGGTTGTAAGCGTGTTGAATATAATGCAGTTGTTCATCCCACAACTTAGGATGTTTGCTACAATATCCTCTCAATAGATGCACGACTGTTTTGTTCACCACCTCAGTTTGTCTATCATTTTGTGGATGAAAAGCGATACTCTTTTTTAATTTTGTGTCCATCATTCTCCATAGATTTGACCAAAAATTCCCAATGAACCTGGAATCCCTATCACTAACAATAGAAGTGGGCAATCCAAAATGAACCCAAAGATTTTGAAAATAAAGTTCAGCAGTTTATTCAACATGAGTAATGGTTTTCTTACATGGAATAAGTATACACATTTTACTGAATCTATCCACAACTACAAAAAGATAATCATGTTTCTTTCTTGACATAGGTAGACCTCCAACAAAGTCCATGGAGATACTCTCCCATGGCCTTAATGGTACCAGTAGTGCCGTGTACAATCCAAGCTTCCTGTTACTAGGCTTACTTGTTGCACACATAGAACAACCTCTTATAAAACATGACACACAATCTATCATGCGAGGCCAATAACAATACCTCTATAGATGCGCCACTTTTTTTCTTACCCCAAAGTGTCTAGCAATAAGAGAAGAATGAGCTTCTCTCATGACACTTAACCTCTCTCCTTGTGGAATACATAGCTTGCCTAAATGAAACAAAAAATTGTTATGCATGTGATAATATTTTTCTTCAACTTGATTCCCTTCACTCAAACTAGCGTACACATCTTGGAAATCAATGTCATGTGCATATTGTTCTATGCAACTCTCATGTACAACATAATCATTTTTTAGTAAAGTAGAAGCACTAATGATTGGTCTCGAAAGAATATCTGCAACTTTATTGAATATACCTTTTTTGTAACTTATAACCAAGTGAAATTGTTGAAGAAATCCCATCCACTTGAAATGGCTTTATTACTGAAATTTTGTTTGTGACTGCAAGTAATGTAATGGTTGGTGATCGGTGTGTACAATAGTATCTTTACCCATCAAGTAGTGTTTCCACTTCTTGACACTTTGTACCAATGCTTATAGTTATTTGTCATATGTAGGATAATTAGTCACAACACCATTAAAATTTTCTGAATGAAATCTGAATTAAAGGCGATAGGCTTACTATGCTACAAAAGTACTGTGCCCATGGCATAGTCACTAGCATCAGTTTGAATATCGAATGGCTATCTCAAATTTGGTAATGAAAGGACTGGAGCTGAACTGATCTTGTCTTTTAAAGCTTCGAAAGCTTGCTACTTTTTTCCTCCCCATTGGGTTGCGATGGAAGAAAAGTTAGCAATCATTAGGGAGAGAAATTTTGAGGTCTAAAATGGGCCTCCTAAGAAAAATATACAACAAAAATAAACTTTATAACAACCAATAGGATTCAAGATGATGATGTCAACCATGGGGGATGATTTACCATTTTTTAAATAAAAGGGTAAAAATATTAAAAAATAATAAAATAATAAAACTACTTTTTCAACTCGTATTTTCAACTTATCTCCCAAAATTTTTACTCAAATTTAAAGTGGGAGTACCCATTGGATGCGAAATTTAATTCCTCATCCAAGGAGTACCCATGTTGCATACTTTCAATGAACTCTACTACACGAAAAATGAGAAATACATAAAAAACGTGATTGTAATCACGTTTTTTTTATGTATTTCTCATTTTTTGTGTAGTAGGAACCATCAAAAGTATGCAACATGGGTACTCCTTGGATGGGGAATTAAATTTCGCATCCAACGAGTACTCCCGCTCGAAATTTGAGTAAAAACTTTGGGAGATAAGTTGAAAATATGAGTTGAAAAAAGTAGTTTTTCCATTTTTCCCTCTAAAATTTGATGATGTCATCAAATCTTATTTGATTTTTTCCACTATTATTTTATAATTTCCTTAGGAGGCCCATTTTTAGACCTCAAAATTCCCCTAATGAGACTTCCTCCAATATTGAGCCGCACCTAAGAAACTACTTACCTCAGTAACAGTTTTGGGTGTGGGCCAATTCACAATGGCCTCCACTTTAGATGGATCAATCCTCAATTCTCCTCCTCCTACAATATGTCCCAAATAGACCAAAGAAGTCTTTCCAAACTCACATTTTGACATCTTAAGAAACAATTTCTCTTTCTTCAAAATATCAGGCACTCTATTTACATGCAAGACATGATCTTCTCTTGTTTTGCTGAAAATCAAAATGTCATCTAAGTACACAATAACAAAATCACAAGGAATGGTCGCAAAACATTATCCATAACTCGCATGAAAGTTTCTGGTGCATTACATAAACCAAAAGGCATAACTAGCCACTCAAAGAGTCCTTGTTTGGTTTTGAATGCAATTTTCCATATATCACTTTATGCAATTCTTACTTGATGATTTCCACTTCATAAATATAACTTAGTGAAAAACTTTGCTTCTTTCAGTTGATCAAACAAATCATCTATTCTTGAGAGTGGGTAACGATTTTTTACTGTAATCTTGTTTAAAGCTCGAAAATCTACACACATGCGCCAAGTCCCATCTTTCTTTGGTATCAAGACTATGGGTGAACTGCATGGCGAGGTGCTTGCCCTTATCATTCCTTTATCCAACATCTCTTTGATTTTTCTCTTTATTTCAACATTCTCCATTATCGACATGGGATACATATCAATGTTTGGAAGAGGACAATCTTGCTGCAACTGAATCTCATGTTGAATTTCCCTTTTTGGAGGCAATCCTGTTGGCTCGTGAAACATCTCATGATGTCCATTAACCACATCATATAAATCTTATTTCAACATAGGATCACATCCTTCAAAATATTCATGATTAATATCAGCTTTAGGATTAATCATAAGAAGAACAAAAATCTAACTTGAACTTACTAGCCTCTTTACCTGTCCAGCATTTACCAAAGCAATGTTTGTCTTTTTGCGGTGTGCTCTAACAATGAACTCCTTTCCATCTTTGAATAAATGATACTTGTTCTCATGGTGATAGAAGATCTCTTTCCTGTCATACAAGTAAGGAATCCCTAATACAATACCAATTATGTCAAGCAGAACCACATCTAATTCAACTGTGTCAACAAAGCTTGCAGTGATTGCAAACCTCAATATACATTTCTTTGAAACCTGTAGATTTTCATCCTTACAAATCCAACCTAATAGATATGGTTTTGGATGTGGTATGGTCTCAAGGTTAAGTTTCTTGACCAAATATTTAGAATTAAGTTTGCTTGTGACCCACTGTCAAACAATGTGTCAATCTTGGTATGCTTGGATATGACCCTCACATGAAACAGTTATATTCTTTCTTCTTCATTTGGAGTGTTTATGTGATAGTTTGATGTACTGGTATTGGGTTTAGTTTCAATTTCTTTTCCCTTCATGTTCTTCAATCCCATGGCTGTAATTTTAGTTTCACCACCTGAATCATATCATAAATCATGTTGAGTTGTTGCAATATTTTTCTATTTCCCTTTGTTATTGGGTTTCTTTGGCCTCAATTCAGGATGTAATTTCCAACAATGAGTTTCATCATGGCCTTCTTTTGAACAATGTTTACAAGTCACTTTTTCTCCCTCTTTATTAATAAATGCATTCTTTTTGTTTTTACCTTTTGAGGTTTTCTCCTTGGCTTTACCCTTAAAAGGTTTCTTTCTACCCTCTTTAGAAATGTTCTTCCCTCTAGCTTCTAGATGTGTGGCCTGAACACAAACTTCATCTAGAATGGTGGGGTTAAACATGAGAATAGTATGTTTTAGGTAGATATGTAAGCCTCCTATGTACTTTATCAAAGTGTCTTGGCTTTGCAAATCCACCCCTAATAAGAGAGCTCTTCTCCTAAATTCCTAGGTGTATTCTTACACATTTTGTCCCTATAACTCCCTAAAGTTTTTCCATTTCATGATGGATTTATTCATATGAGCTAATGGATAAAACTCTTGTTTAATAGAAACAATAAAATCTGACCATGATAGAATAATCTTACCATGTTTCTTGATTTCCTCCTTTTTCTTGGCTTCCCACCAAACAAGAGTTGAATCTTCCATTTAGGAGCTAATTGAATTTTTGTATCATCATATTGAAGGTTTTGTATTCTCAAATAGACCTCCAATTGTATAATCCAATTATCTAGCTTGTCTGCATTTACTTCACCATTAAACATTGGAAATTCGAACTTAACATCAAGTTTTAATAAAGGATTTTTACCAGTGCTTTTGGACTTGTGTGGCTGATGTACTAAAGAAGAAGTAGAGGATGATGAGGAGGAGGATGAGGATGAGGGTGAAGATGGTGGCTTTCCATTGCCTCCATTTCCTCCATTTCCATTCCTTGACTTGTCTTCATCATGTTGACCTCCTGAAGATCCTTGTCCTTATTTTTGAAGTTTATATCCTTCTCCTTCCAGTCTCGCATTCCTTTCTTGATAAAGAATTCTAACCATCTCAGTCATGTCCAGAAATGCTTTCCTGAACACTCTTTCTTCCTCCTTGGGGCCAACTTCTTCATGAATTTCTCCTTCCTCATGAGGCATGCTTAATGGAGCTTCTGCTTCTTTAGGAGGTGAACTAGGTGGATATTGTGGCAATCTTGCTCTCCTTTTCTTTGTCTCTTTTTGAGATCCTCCTGCTTCCACCAGTTTTCCTTCTCCTCTTTTGAGCTTGAGCCTTGTAAGAATCTAAAATTTGCAAACAGTTAAACAATTCTTTGCACTAATCAACACTAGAGAATAAACTCTAGCTCTGAAACCAATCTTATCTGAAATGACTGTATTAGTTTTGATGTGCTAAGTGTCTTTCAGTTTTAAAAGCATGTCCATATTCAATTCATTAGTTTTCATAAGGATTAAGGAGTTGTTTCATGATTTGTAGATGATTTTTAGTGAATTAGAAGCATAAAACAAGGTTATATAACATTGAACAGTAGTGTAAAATAAAGAAATAAGTCACCACATGATTTCTGCACAGCAGGCATGATGAAGCAGTTCACCCCTCCTGGGCTACATCTGATGGTCCAGCTCCCAATGGCTGGTCCATCTTTCATTATGCTCAAATTTTGCTATTACATGTAGTTATAGTGCTCTAATGGCTATTTTCTCTGCACCAATGGGTCCAGAATCCTCCAATTAGTCAAAAATGACTCTTCATTCACTCATAATGGGTGAAAATTGGACCTCCTACAGTTTTGCCTAGTATCCCCTAGGAAAAATCCACTAAAAGTGGAGAACTCCACTTAACTAGAGTTAAAATTGGGCTAACTGCCAATTTAGGCACGCCTCTATCTTCTTTGCCAACTTGACCACACATTAAATTTGACGGTTTGGGTGATGGCCACATGTGCACCCCAAAACCGTTACAGAACTATCGGTTAGGCGGAACCCACGCGACAACCTTGGTTAACGGTTTGAACTGTGGTTTGATGGACCATCGGTTAGCGCTGACTGGGTAGAGTTAACGTTTAAATGTTTCCATGTGACAATGTAATGCGGGGACCGCTGGCGGGTTGGGACCGCCGACGGTTCCCAACCCCCAACCGTGAATGCTATACACCATAAATGTAACCCGACATTCAATATGGTTAAGAACTAATGCGTAGCTTGGATGGTAAAGTGTGCGTGTGCTCGATGGGAGGTTAGGGGGTCGAGCCCTGCTGCCTCCAACAAAATTTTACAATGCCATTTAAGGGCCACGTGGCGGCCTCAGGGCTGGTCACATGGCAGCGTCTAATTGGCTCATCAATCCGTACCCCAAATAGGACAAGGACATTTTCCAACCTGCGATTGGTTCTGAGAAAGAAATATTCTGAGAAATATTCTATTTTTTGTTGATTGTACATCCACTTTGCTGACTATGCATCTGAGTCAAACCTCGTCAAACTGTTGCAATTTTACCTGTTTGTCATTTTGATCAGAACACAATATCTTCCTCATACGACATCGGTTTTTCAAACCATTTGCGGCGCCGAAATCAGGAAGACAAGATCTACGTAACCATATTGGTTTCAACCAAATCCTGTAACTTTTAATTTTGAGCAAAAGTTATGAACTCCTGATCAATATGTCCTTTTGGCTGCCATTTGAGCTGGATCCATTTTACCAAATCCCTTTCAATGGGACAAACACCAATAAACTTGCAGATCAGTGCATGATATTTCATAAAATTTCTGTAAGTCTCCAATTTTTTGCTCAATATTACGAATCTCAGCTTTTTAACTGCCCTCTGGAGGCATTAACCTCACATGCGAGATTGCCATTGAGAAAATAGGACTAGGGTGCCTTTCCTGCTTCCATTCATGTTGCCAACATCTGCTACCATGACTTGAACGCTTGATTCCCCTGAAACGATATTTCTGTAGGAGGGGATCTCTCCCCTTCCCACAAACGCGCACATTCCTGATTGTCAGCATCACGTCAAATGGCAGGTAGATGCGACACCATAGGCATGAGCGTGATTTAGGGTTTGCAGGGTTTCCTCTAAGAAACCCTAGCATAGCTCATTTCACAGTTCATAGGATATTAATGCCATTTATTTTTTCTATTTATTTATGTTTATTTTTATTTTGATATATTAACATTTTATTTTAACTTCTGTATAGAAGAATATTTTTTTATTTCCTATGTGGAATATAAATGTTTTAGGTTTTGAGAGAGTTCTCATAACAATAAAGCTTAAATTCATTACATCAAAGTTCATTATGTTACTTGTGGAAATTAAACCTAATGAAAAATATCATAATCATTATTCCTAACTACCAAAAATAAACCCAATAAATATTGTTAAACTTATTTTAATTATGTAATTAAAAAAAACATATGTAAAAAAATTTCTATATATCAATTTAATATCTAATTAAACCATTCTAGATCCATCTTAGCTACGGATGTACCAAGCGCTAAGAGAGATCAAATCTCTTATTTGATCTCTTGGTATGAGGGATCAAATCTATTATATCAAGGATCAAATCTCTTATATCAAAATATTTGATCCCTCTCGGTGCTTGGTAGATATGGAGTTAAGATCAATCTAAGTTGGTTTAATTTCCCCTTTAAATAGACTATATTTCACATGAATACCATGGGTCAATACCATGAGTTCTTATTTAAGGTTCAATACCATGGATTATTATTATGGGGTTATATTTATTTTGACCAAGTTAAAATGTTATTATTATTATTATGGGGTTATATTTATTTTGACCAAGTTAAAATGTTCACATTACATTAATCTGCTTTTTAAATTAAATTTAATTGTTTTTTATTTAATTTGACTTAATCAAAATGTTAAATATTACATTACAACATTTATACCATATTAAGCTGGAGCTATATTCCACATGAATGTCATGAGTCAATATCATAGGTCATTATTATTATTATTATTATTATTATTTTATTTTGACCAAATTAAAATGTTTACATTATATTAATCTTTTTATATTTATTTTATTTTATTTTTACACAAAGTGTTCCTTTTTTTTTAAATTGGTCACTAGGCATTATCTATCTTTTTCATCAGCTTTTGACATTTTTCCATTAGTGGTTTTTTTGCCATTAAATGACATTTGACATTTGTTCAAAATGATTGAAATGAGATGGGTCCCTTGTTATTGTTGTTGTGCAACTAGTTGTAGAAAAAACATATACACTGATCTTTGAAGGTTTTGAAGACTCCAGAACTTGTTTAGTATGATCGCTCTATACCCTGCCGAGTGTGGTCACTCTTTGGCTCTCGGGGCCGTATGGACTTGCTTTCTATTGAGCATGGTTGACATGTTACGCTACCTCTCCCAGTTATTTCTGGAAATAACCACAATAATTATTTTTGGAAACCAAATGCAGTGATTTCCTTAATTTATGGAAACCAACTGCAGTAATTTCCTTAAATTATAGAAATCAACTGCAGTTAATTAATTTCTTGTTGAGAGCTTCTGAAGTGGTCCATTACTCCCACTGCAATTCTCTACCATGATTTGTGGAACACTTGACACATAGCCAACAAAAGCTTGATGGAAGCTTGGCTATAAATGTTTTTGTTTGGTCCCCAACCTCACTAACTCAATCCCCTTCAGTTTTACACCATCAATTTAGAGTGAGGAGAGCTTGGAAGTCCTTTCAAATTTCTGTATCCTTTAATTTTTTCTTGTATGAAGTTTTTGTTTTAGATTGCTACCAGCATCTCCATTTTGGTATATGCCTTTAGTAATTGCAATCATAATTGGTGTCACTATGGAAATTCGACCGTAGTTGGTGAGACGTGTGGGCCACCAAGAGTGGAAACTTTAGAGCAAATTTCCAGAGTGGATTCCTGCGAAAACGAGTGAGCTCCATTGTCTTGTATGTTTTCGTCGAATATGGTTCGCGCAGATAATTAATAAATCGTAACAACAGTCATTACGAAGGTATGCATATAGTCACGCTGCTCAGTAAGGAAAGGTTTCGGAGTTCGTGACTATAAGCAGAGGCCTCTAAGCCTATTTATTCCATTAAAGGTGCGCGAGAGACTAGTCTGGATCATTTTTGTGTGAGATTAGCTGGAAATATTTTCTATATAGGAAAGCAGCCCGGAAATTTTTGCATACAAAATAGCTTGTGAGCCATCAATGGCTGGAGGTATGATCTATTGGTCATTAAAGTTTTTATTTTTTCGATTTTTTTAGTATTTATTTCGCATTTTAGAATCATTATTTTTAAGCTAATATTTGGTATCAGAGAATTTTTTATCTCTGCCTTGGTGGTAATAGACATATTTTGGCTAAAATGTCATATTTTGAGAATTTTTTGAATTAAAGCATTTATTTGGAAATATGTCTAATTTCTGCTCAATTTTTATGCATATAATATTTAATTAGTTTAAATTATATGCAATTTGGAAAATATGCTCGTATTCAATTTGCATGAATTAATTATTTATGTTCTAATTAAAACATGCTATTTTGGATGAGTATACGAGTCCAATCGTTAAATGTTATGCATAAATTTTATAGTTTTATTTATGCAAATTATCATTATTCCCATATCAAGTTAATTTATTATGTAAATAATGTCGAGTGACCCATATAATTTTGATTGATTAGAGAATAACCACAACATCTCTAATTAAATAAAATTATATATTATGATTGATTAGGATCACATAAAGATTATTTAGACATTAATTGTAATTAATTATACTAAATATAATAAATTTTATCCCACAAGAATTTTTGTTATATTTTTGTAATTAATTAGGATAAAATATTCATAACTTGCCCACAGGAGTTATGAATTAATAGTTTTAACATAAAGTTCAAAACTAAGATAGAATTTATATCAAATTATAATCATAATATACCCTTAGAATTATGAATTAAGTGAATAATTTGATAAATTCTATCATAAAGAATAACTAAATTTGCTTGAATTGAAAATTTAGTCCACAGACAATTTTTATGTCATTAGATTCAATTTTAAGCATGATTTACACTGGTAAAGCATGAAATTTTATTTAGGCCTCAATTTTAACATAAGCATGTGATCTTTAATTTTATGCAGTTGTACAACCTCCAAATTTCTCTGAAATTCGTACTGATATCCCTGAACTTAAGGGAGATAACTATAAGGTCTGGAAGGAGAGAGTTCTCCTTTATTTGGGGTGGATGGACATAGACTATGCTATTAGGAAAGATGAACCATCGGCACTCAATAGTACCAACACTGCAGCGGACATCACGCTTTATGAACGATCTAATCACCTAAGCGTGATGTTCATTAAGACTAAAATTTTAGCTGGTATTCGTGGTTCCGTTGAACAGCATGAAAAAGTCCGAGACTTGCTGAAAGCCATTGATGATAAATTCGTCACTTCAGACAAGGCACTAGCAAGCACCCTAATCATGAAGTTCTCATCCCTAAGGCTCACTAGTGTAAAAGGTGTGCGCGAGCACATCATGCAAATGAGGGACACTACGGCTCAATTGAAGAAACTCAAGGTTGAAACATCAGAGTCTTTCCTGGTGCACTACATCCTGAACACCCTTCCGCACTAATATGGACCCTTCAAAATCTCATACAATACACATAAGGATAAATGGTCAATTAATGAACTCATGACCATGCGTGTTCAAGAGGAAGAGAGACTGGTGATGGAAATGGGAGCAAGTGCAATGCTCGCAATGCGAGGAAAGGGAAAATCTCAAGCCAATAGGAAAGGGAAAGGTAAAATACCTCCCCAAGCTAATATCAAGAAGGATTCCAAGTGTTTCGTCTGTAAAAAGAAGGCACACATGAAGAAGGAATGCGCCAAATTTCAGAAATGGCTTGCGGACAAAGGTAATCCAATCTCGTTTGTTTGTTATGAATCTAATATGGTTAATGTCAATATTAACACCTGGTGGATTGATTCTGGATCAACAATTCACATTTCGGATTCCTTGCAGGGTTTTCAAAAGCTAAGGAAGCCAGTGGGAAGTAAGCAAAGCATCTTATCAGGAAACAAGATGGGCTCACATGTGGAAGCTATAGGAACATGCTATTTAAATTTAAGTAGTGGCTTTGTTTTAGAATTAGAAAAGACCTTTTATGTACCAAGTTTTTCTAGAAACTTGATTTCAGTTTCAAGGCTTGTACCTTTTGGATATTCCTTTAACTTTTCAGAAACATCCTTCTGTTTATTTCATAAATCTGATTGTGTTGGGAATGGTATTTTGTCTAATGGTCTTTACTGCATTAATTTACAAAACAATGTCACTTATGATCCAATGCATGTTCACACTGGCACTAAAAGATGTGTTATTAATGAAAATTCCTCTAAATTATGGCACCGGAGACTAGGTCATATCTCTATAGAAATAATTAAAAGATTGGTAAATGAAGGGGTACTTAATACTTTGGATTTTACTGATTTTGAGACTTGTGTGGACTGCATAAAGGGAAAGCAGACAAACAAGTCAAAGAAAGGTGCCAATAGGAGTTCGGACATATTAGAGATCATACATACTGATATATGTAGTTTGGACATGGACTCACATGGTCAGAGATACTTCATCTCTTGTATAGATGATTTCTCACGATATATGTATCTCTACATGCTTCATAAAAAGAGCGAAGCATTATGTGCCTTTAATATTTTTAAGGTTGAAGTAGAGAAACAATGCAACAAGCAAATTAAGATCGTGAGATCAGATAGAGGTGGAGAATATTATGGTAGATACATAGAAGATGGACAAGCCCCTGGGCCATTCACAACATTTCTTCAAGAGCATGGGATTGTTGCCCAATACACCATGCCTGGTTCACCCAACCAGAATGGTGTAGCAGAAAGAAGAAACCGAACATTATTGGACATGGTGCAGAGTATGCTTAGCAGCTCCAATCTTCCTAAATCCTTGTGGACTGAAGCACTTAAGACGATGGTGTATATATTAAACCGAGTTCCAACTAAGGTTGTTCCTAAAATGCCATTTGAATTATGGAAAGGTTGGAAACCGAGTTTGTGACATATGCGCGTTTGGGGATGCCCGTCTGAAGTGAGAATATATAATCCACAAGAGAAGAAACTGGACCCAAGGACCATTAGTGGGTATTTCATTGGATATGCTGAAAGGTCTAAAGGTTACAAATTTTATTGTCCATCTCGCAGCACTAGGATTGTGGAATCAAGAAATGCAAAGTTTCTTGAAAATGACTTGATTAGTGGGAGCGATCAAACTAGGAACATAGTTTCTGAGAAGGATCATTCAGAATCTCAACCTTCCACTTCAAGTGATAGATTGGATATTGTTCACAACACCCCTCAAGTACAAACTGGTGTTGAACAACCAATTTTTGAAGTTCCACAAGCTACTGACGACATTCCAGTAGATCAGATAGTTCAAGAATTGCCAAGAATTCTTGATCAACGAGTTGAACCACATACTTCTCAGGAAGATGGTGGTACAACATTAAGAAGATCTACTAGACCAAAGAGATTAGCAATTCCTGATGATTATGTTGTGTATCTGCAAGAATCTGACTACAACATTGGAGCCGAAAATGATCCTGAGTCTTTTTCACAAGCCATGAGTTGCAAAGAATCATAATTATGGTACGATGCCATGAAAGAAGAGATGAATTCTATGAAGAGTAACGAAGTCTGGGATCTTGTTGAGTTGCCTAATGGTGAAAAATCCATTGGATGTAAATGGGTCTTTAAGACAAAGAAAGACTCATTGGGCAACATTGAAAGATACAAGGCAAGACTCGTTGCAAAGGGATTCACTCAGAAAGAGGGAATCGATTACACATAGACTTTCTCTCCTGTATCTAAGAAAGATTCCTTGCGCGTTATTATGGCATTAGTAGCCCATTTTGACTTGGAGTTGCACCAAATGGATGTGAAAACGACATTTATCAATGGAGATCTAGAGGAGGAGGTTTACATGAAATAACTTGAAGGATTCTCCTCTAGTGATGATGAGCAATTGGTTTGCAAGCTCAAGAAATCATTATACGGATTAAAAAAAGCATCCCGCTAATGGTATTTGAAATTTCATAATGTAATTTCTTCTTTCGGTTTTGTAGAAAACATTATGGATGAATGTATATACTTGAAAGTTAGTGGGAGTAAAATCTGTTTTCTTGTTTTATATGTGGATAACATTTTTCTAGCAACCAATGATAAGGGTTTGCTGCATGAGGTGAAACAATTCCTCTCTAAAAATTTCGATATGAAGGATATGGGTGAGGCATCTTATGTCATTGGCATTAAGATCCATAGAGACAGATTTCGAGGCATCTTGGGTCTGTCTCAGGAAACCTATATTAACAAAATTTTAGAGAGATTTCAAATGAAGGATTGTTCACCAAGTTTTGCTCCCATTGTGAAGGGTGATAGGTTCAGTTTGAACCAATTCCCGAAGACGACTTTGAAAGGGAACAAATGAAGAACATTCCATATGCTTCTGCTGTCAGAAGCCTAATGTATGCTCAAGTCTGCACAAGACCTGACATTGCATTTGTTGTGGGAATGTTGGGACGATATCAGAGTGATCCAGGTTTAGACCACTGGAGAGCTGCAAAGAAAGTAATGAGGTACCTTCAAGGAACCAAAAACTACATGCTTATGTATAGACGAACGGACAATTTGGAAGTAATTGGCTACTCAAATTCTGACTTTGTTGGATGTGTTGATTCACGCAAATCAACATCATGATACATTTTTATGATGGCCGGTGGAGCTGTATCATGGAGGAGTGCCAAGCAGACCTTGATTGCCACTTCCACTAAGGAAGCCGAGTTCGTCTCCTGTTTTGAGGCTACTTTACATGGTGTATGGCTTAAGAGTTCCATTTCTGGGCTTAGAATTATGGATTCTATCTCTAAGCGATTGAGAATATATTGCTACAATTCAGCTGTTGTTTTTATGGCTAAGAACAACAAAAGTGGGAGTCGAAATAAACACATCAACATTAAGTATTTAGCTATAAGGGAACGTGTTAAAGAAAAGAAAGTGGGCATTGAGCACATTAGCACTGAGTTGATGATCGCTGATCCTTTGACTAAGGGCATGCCACCGCTTAAATTCAAGGATCATGTAATGAATATGGGACTGGGTTCCATTATGTAGTTTCTCATTGTATGATCAATGTTATTTTTAATGAAATTCTTAATTATTGTGATGTTTTTCTCATGTTTATGTGCACCTTAATTTGATTTGAGAGAATTCATCTATGTAGGACCAAGAATAAACATAGGGTTTATTCATTAAGAAATTGTTGCCACATAATTTTAATAGAAATAAATACATAGTAATACATGGAAGATAATACTCGTCATTAGAGGACTTATCGCCATGATTCATGTATCTATTACTTAATATAGATTATCAATGGGTTTTAAGATGAGACGTTAAGGTTGGAAGTATGAATCAAGTGGGAGAATGTTACGCTCCCTCTCTCAGTTATTTCTGGAAATAACTACAGTAATTATTTCTGGAAACCAACTGCAGTGATTTCCTTAATTTATGGAAACCAACTGCAGTAATTTCTTTAAATTACGGAAATCAACTGCAGTTAATTAATTTCTTGTTGAGAGCTTCTGAAGTGGTCCATTACTCCCACTGCAGTTCTCTACCATGATTTGTGGAACACTTGACACATAGCCAACAAAAGCTTGATGGAAGCTTGGCTATAAATATCTCTGTTTAGTCCCCAAGCTCACTAACTCAATCCCCTTCAGTTTTACACCATCAAGTTAGAGTGAGGAGAGCTTGGAAGTCTTTTCAGATTTTTGTATCCCTTAATTTTTTCTTGTATGAAGTTTGTGTTTCGGATTGCTACCAGCATCTCCATTTTGGTATATGCCTTTAGTAATTGCAATCATAATTGGTGTCACTCTCAAAATTCGACCGCAGTTTGTGAGACGTGTGGGCCACCAAGAGTGGAAACTTTAGAGCAGATTTCCAGAGTGGATTCCTGCGAAAACGAGTGAGCTCCATTGTCTTGTATGTTTTCGTCGAATGTGGTTCGTGCAGATAATTAATAAATCATAACAATAGTCATTACAAAGGTATGCATATAGTCATGCTATTCAGGAATGAAAGGTTCCGGAGTTCGTGACTGTAAGCAGAGGCCTAAGCCTATTACTTCCATTAAAGGCGCGCGAGAGAATAGTCTGGATCCTTTTTGTGTGAGATTAGCTCGAAAAATTTTCTATATAGGAAAGCAGCCTGGAAATTTTTGCATACAAAATAGCTTGTAAGCCACCAATGACTTATGATCTATTGGTCATTAAAGTTTTTATTTTTTCGATTCTTTTAGTATTTATTCCACATTTTAGAATCGTTATTTTTAAGCTAATATGACATTCAGTTGTAGAGACCGAGTGGACCCTGCAATTTCCTTTCCCCATAATCTCTGCAAAGGCGCATAGAAGATCTGCCAGGTTGAAAGTATTCTGGCTGCCCTCGAAGACTACAATGTTATTGCGTTCCACAATTTGTAGCAGATCGGAGCTTTGTTGAGCATCGGCCACAGACTAGTCTTTTTCCTTTTATAACCACATGGTGCTTGTACATGAGAACGTTGGCCACCGTATAAAACACAAAGAGCATCCCTATGGATATCAACTCCATAAAACTTGTCAGCTCGGTAAATTATTGTATTGTCGCAGTGCATATTCCTACAAAATAAAACATGAAGGGGGTAACAAAAACTAAAACCACAACGGATTGAATGATATTGTTATGCAATAATCATTTGCAGGAAGGAAAGGTTAAATAACTGGAATCGAATACTAACTAAGAAATATGGATGCATTAAGAGGTGTCAGTCTTGCAATTGACTTTGGAAAACCATTCGGGTATCGCATGGGAACACTCGATGACAAAATGTAATGTTCTTGCCTAGCATTTCCACGAGTAGTGATGTTAGAATCCCCGAACTCATCTCCACACCCACTATATTTGATGCCCATCCCCATCCAAGATCGTTGTTGAAAGCCATCAATAATGGGGTGTCCATATCTATCTGTACAATGTCCAGAAACAAAAACTTCAAATATATATCTAATACCTACAAATGCAAAAAAATACAAGACCAATGTGCACATTTCCATAGCCATGAGGTAGTACAAAACAATGACTATAATGATAGAACTGGAGATCCCGATTGGGATATCTATGGTGTGAAATTTATGTCAAGTTCTTCACGTCTCTCCTTCGCGCTTCCAATGAAATGGACATAATCTCTCACACATTGTTAACCCACAAATAATCCTAGCATAAAAACAATAGAAAGATGAAAGAATAATAGTTATGGAGTATTGGAAGTGAGATACATTCTCCTCGCCAACACTTTCTACAGTTTTAGTTTTAGGATAAATGTCCATAACTTGCAGGGACAGGTGGCTGGTCCGCGCTGACGTTACCCCCCACGCAACACTTGTAACTATCATGTTACTTCCAACACAACACCTATAAAAGAGTCTTCGATGTGCTAATTTTAAGAATAAGAACTCTCTAGAGTTTTGGTGTAGGCACTCGAAAGAAATTTGTCGAATTTTACTTTCAAAATCAATGTGGTAATGTTGGCTTGACTTAGCTATGAAGCAATTTTGAGACCTAGCATCACACGTTAGGACGATGGGGTTTCCTCTCAACGAATCAAACCAAGTTGAACCAGGATCGAACAATGAAATCAACCCTTCCAATCGACATCAAACCCTTTAAAAACTTAGATCTATATCACTTCACGGAGATGTAAACTAGTATCTGAGACATGGAGATTCTTAAACAAACTACAAGGTATGGCCCTGTTCACCCTCATTTTACACTACACATTTATCCATACTATCTTCATATATCAATTGATTAGTATCATGATAAATTAATTCTATTTTCCAACAAAATCTAACACAGATTAATAATATACACAGAGAGTATTATCACAGTGAAATTGGACTTTGTTATAAGTAAACTTTATTAACATAGACTTTGTTCATCTATGTATAAATCATAGTGAAATTGGTTATATGTGAAATTACTAGCTATCAAGAAAGACTTCTTCGTATAAATAATGTTATTTTGTATTATATATATATATATATATATATATATATATATATATATATATATATATATATATATATATATATATATATATATATTCCCTAATAATAATATATATTTAGGGCAAATATGTTGAATAATAACTAATATTCAAACTTCATGCTTTTGACAAATATGTTGAATAATAATTAATATTCGAACTTCATGCAATCGTCACATAATTAAAAAATCATTGAGATCAAGTTCCCAACATTTCATTCACATGAGTGGATACAAATAAAGTCTTGTTTTATGTCTGCAATTGACTAAATAAAAGTTTAATGTTTCTAATAAGTTTACACAAAAACTAAAGAGAACATACCGATCAATAAGGGGTGAATCTTTATGACTATAAATACAATGTTGATAAGCATTGTTTCTAGAAATATTCAATACATGATTTTTTCTTTGTTGGTCTCAAACTACCGAAAGATTCTATCTCAATTTAGAAAAATGTCCATCCATTAGATAAACTTCTAATAGTCTTTAGTGTTACACTACTTCTAATCTCAATGATTATTTTAATAAAATTAACCAAGAGTGGATGTTATGGAGTTATTGAGTTTTGCAAAATAATCACCTCATGTCCTCCAATAATATTGGAGTAAGCATTCCACTCACAAATTCCTCAACAATGCATTAACTCTTACACCTTTTAACTAATCATGACAAGTTTTTGACATGGGAAGCCATCAAATTTTGAAATTGATTCCTTGCTATTCTATTTTATTCCATTCTTATGCCATGGGATAATTCAATTTGGTAATTTTCTTGAAAGCAATATCCAATTTAATGTATAAAATATAAGACACTAGAGACAAAAATTGATACAAATAGTTAACAATAACCAATAATTTAAACTTAAATAATTTTTGATCTTTACTCCATGGTTGGTGGTGGCAAGAAAAGCTTCTAAGAGGGAGTATACTTGTTCTTGAAAACTTTGTTGGCTTGATTAATAGAATTGTATATATTTTGAGTTGTATGGATCAATATCAACTTTGTGTTAACCCTCCCTACATTCATTGTCATGGTTGTTCAAAAATCTATCCAAAGTAGTGTTAATTCATATTGAGGCTTGTTATTTAAGAATTTAATTGCATTCCCAACAATTCCAACCTTCTGCAATATTTTTATCCAATCTGAAAATGATCATGTTACATCAAAGTCACATTGTTAAATAACTTCAAAAGAATGTTTGAATTGTTTCATTGTAGTAATGATTTGGTCCCATATTAAATGATTTACCCGATTAAATGAATTTTTCCTAACATATACTTTGTGATAACTTCAATGAATTTCTTTAACTTTTCTATCAATTCATTATTATTGGCAATGTTGTCATCCTTTAGAGACAATTAAATGACAATTGATAGTGTTAACTTTGTACTGTAGTCTTTTCTTTTCTATGTAAGTAGTTAAAGCAACTATTTATCCTTCTTCTGCCTAGCAACTATTTATATTTTGTCTAATTTTATACTCACTTCAAACATACAATTTTACTAGAATGCTCAAAAACCTTACTTTCTTCATAGGTGTCCCTTGCTCATCATTTTCATTAGGATTGTCCTTTTCACTTGTAAACCTCATTATTTCTTTCAATAAACTCTAAATCTTTGTAACTTTTTTTGCATCTACTACTTGCACATGTCACCTCTTACACATAAATCTTGAGACCCAATTGATATTTGTAATCTTCAACTTTTAAATATCAACCATTTGTTCCTTATTTTCTTCATGAAATGTCACTAGCTTCTTTGTTTGTATATGATCATTATGTGAGATTTTCAGTCTTGGTCTCAAAAAAAATATTTAATAGTTCCTTTCTTTGCATATAAGCATAATGTTATTGAGTGTGGGCCTTTTTAAGTTCTACTCAATCTCCATCAATGATTTCTTTTACAAAATAATACTTAATATTAATATGCTTAGTATTATTAAGGTAAACTTGTTTTTTAGCCAAACAAATAACACTTTCACCATCAAAAAATTATAGTTATGTTATTATATGTTCTTCAATTTTTTCCTAAAAGGCCTTTCCACTAGATAATTAAATAAGGAATTGTATTATTTCTATGGTTGTTTAGCTATCTATATAATTTTTCATCAATCGTCTTACTCCAAGAATAACCAAATTTTGTAACGAAAAATTTCCATCAGCAAGTAAGCAACCACGAATGTTTCTCTTCGTCATAAAATTTTCTCAAAAAATAAATTCAAATAATCTTTATCTAATATTTATTCTATTAAAAATCAGAGTGTTTATATTTAGTGATTTAATTTTTCAAGATGATCCTCCCAAATCTTTTATTCCTCTCCTATATCTTTAAATCTTTAAGAGTAATTACTAAGAAATAACCAAACTAGTTACAGAAAACAATTATGAATCTTTCGCCAGCAACAACAAAGATGATTGCCAAAAAGAACTACGCTTCGTTTCACCACACTGGCCTGTTGTCCTTGACAACTATACCAAACAGATGTTATCCATTATTAATAGATTACGAAAACAATTATCTAAATAATTCTACTCCACACCGATATAGGAAAATTATAATTTGAATTATTAGATTTCTATAAATTTTTAGAAACCAAATCCATTTTTACAACATTAAAATTTTAAAAAAGCCATTAAAAAGACCCACAAAAATAAAGTCCTTACAAAAAAAAAGGTCCTTACATCTTTTCAATCTCTTCCGTGCAGGGTTGGAATTTGGATTTTTCTTTACCAGCCAAACACATTTTTTTGACGTTTTGGGTCCTTATGCTTACCGTCAAGAAACGTTATGTTTAAAATTTTACCCTTCAAGAGTGATGTTCTCATACAAAATTAACCCTTCACCAATAAAACTTCAAATAAAAATTACCCTTCAATAACATAATTATGTTAAAAAATTTCACATATATATTATAAGGAAAAAAAATAACATAGCACACAAATGACTTATTTAATCTTGAATCTTGGTTTGAAATAGCATGGAACACTCACAATAAAATCTTTAGAACCTGAAACCAACTGTCCTTGACACTCACCTGCCATTGCATTTGTATATATGACATATGACTAAAAAGATCTTATGGGACAGATAAAATGACTAACGCAATAAAACTATTGAATGTTATCAATAAAAACTCAAAATTAAATTAATTAATATGGTTTACATCATCTAATATATAATATTAGATTTAAAGATAAAATATACATTTTACCATATATATCTCTTAGCATTTATTTGGATCGTGGGATATACACTAATATTAATAAGATTGAATGCATAGTATCTCAACTTTTTAAAATTCAAAAAACTAAACTTATAATAAATGGACATTGTGGATCTCTTAACATCATGTTACAGGATCATGTTATTATGTTATGTTTTCCTCCATTGTTACATTCTTAGACAACATTGAAGCTTGAACATGTGTGGAGTATTAACTGGAAATTGAAATAATAATTTGGTTGGTGCTTTTTTTTAACATACTCCAATGTGCCTCATATTCCAATGTCTTTTCCCATTGATTGGTATAGGGCACTATGCTAACATGTTTTTGTCAATAAAAAACATTAATCTACCTTGTTATATATGTTTTTTTTATGCACCAATGTGTAGCTATGTTTAGTACACTTCAAAATCCATTTTCTAAATAAAATAATTTAATGGGACCTTGATGCAATGCTTCTTGTATAAAGATACATCAATGCAATGGTATATTTAGAACACACTAGAGAAATGGTATGTTTAGTGCACATTGCAAAACAATAATTTTAAAAATTATTGTACTACACATCATATCACTTGAATCAATATAGTTATTTTATTTAGTGCATCAACATTTTTTTAATCAAATTTTAGCCTAATGTAGTGCACATGGTATTGTACACATGAGTGCCCCATCTTTTTAAATTGTCATTTTAGAAAAAAATAGGTTTCATATTAACCCTAAAACTAATATGTCTAGTAACATGATGTACATGTTTGTTGTACTTAGTAACAAGCATCGAGAAAATTACATGTTTTCTTTACCATATTGCAACGGGAAAATTATATGTTTTCCTTACCACGTTGCATCTTTTTCAAAGTATGTATTTTACAAAAAAATGAGTGTGGGAGGATGTATATCTATCAAGGGAGAGAGTGGTGTTATGAAAATGTAATTTTCAAGACTTTGAAGGTTTATGTGCTCAAAAATGTAATTTTCAAGACTTTAAAGGTTTATGTGCTCAAAAAATACTCTGCTAAAAGCTTGTCCTTGTCTATTCACCTCCACCAAAAAAAGAACAATAACAAGTGTGTTTGTTAAATTTTTTAATAATTGGTGTTTTCTTTCTCGTGATTGAATCCTTCTTTGTTGGAGGACATTCCCTTATTTAGCTTCAATATCAGGAGCTTAAGGTGTCATGAGAGCCATTAATCTTATTACCCTTTCATAGGTCTTATGGAGATGGTACCTAAGTCAGAGTTGTGATTTTTATGGTGGAAAGTAAGTATATATGAGTTTGTCTCTTAATATTTGGTGTAGTTTAATTGTTTTATATTTTGGTCTTTTTGTCAAAATTTGGCCATAAAATTCTTGGAAAAACTGTAATGTTTCATTATTTATATTGTGTTTTTGAATGCATAAATGAATTGAATGTCCTAAAAGACGCTTGGAGCACTTAAATTGTGTAGAATATATAATTAAAATTTACATTCCAACAAATTCATTACTCAAAAAAACCAAAACACTAGACAATTAAAATACACTTTTACATTTTAATATCATCCTAGATTTCAAAAAACCCTTTATTCACATATAAAGGTATATAATTATATATTTTGTAAAAGAAAAAGAGGAAAGAAAATTACTAACTAATATAAATATTGAGATTTCATTTAAAAGTAAATATGAAAAAAAAATGTACTTGTTTTTTCTACGTTTGTTTGAAATATAGTGTTTTGATATTGAATGCTAATATATTTTTTTCTTCTTATGAGTTAATGAAATTTTTTAAAATTGTATATGAATGATTATTTTTTAATCATTGATGTTTAATTAATTTAAAATACAAATAAATATATATATTTATAACTAATAATAATTTAAATACTAGGCACTGACTAATTTAAGATCTTTATAGTTATATTAATAAATATGATTGTTATATGTTAATCATTATTTTTAACCTTTTAAAAATAATGAGTTGATTCAGAGAGTGTTATTTGTTACTTGTGTGGTGATTTCATTATTGTATTAAATAAATGTAAAAATGTAAATCTTGATAATCATAATAAAAGACAACTAGAATCTATCAATATCTTTCATTTATCATCATAGATAAAAATTTAAAATAAAATATAAATAAATAAAAGAT
This sequence comes from Pinus albicaulis, assembly GCA_034641835.2. Taxonomy (NCBI): domain Eukaryota; kingdom Viridiplantae; phylum Streptophyta; class Pinopsida; order Pinales; family Pinaceae; genus Pinus; species Pinus albicaulis. The sequence continues at coordinate 1,562,646,491 of CM076578.1, forward strand.
TTTTCCACAAAAATTACCTATCAACATAAATTAAAAACAACTTTTTATAAAAGAATCTCAACAACTTTTATAACCAATTTTTTTTTAATTTTTTTATATAATAAAATTAAGTATTACCATTATTATTTAACTACTATTCCAACCCACTGTAGCAATTCCCATCATGATTCCGTGGAATGTGGGACCATTCTTTACACAATCGATGACGTGCAAAGATGACGGCGATGGCGTAGTAACCGTGTTCCTTAATTATATGATAGACTGTAGATTGCAAGTTGCCAACAACGCGGACGATAGATGCCAAGTTGCCAAGAACGCGAGGAGGATGGAATTTCATCAGGTAGCCAAAGTACTTCGCAGAATAGACATTAATAACGTTTTCGGAAAAATAAATACTGACCGTCAAAAATACGTTTTCAACTCTTCCAAACCTATCGAGGAAAACGGGCATTGAAAATTTGTGAACGTTAAATACGGTTAAAATGGTCTATGACGGGCAAAATGCCCATCAAATTCCATCCCTGCAAGTTCCGTGTACCGTTTATTCACCTGTCATTTGCCTTTAAAGATCTATGGCCCACCATGAATGGGTGAGTTTTAAATTTTATTTGTTAAATGTAACGATCGTTTCGAAGGCTTTTAGGCTCACCATTTTCTAAAGTATCTCAAAGTGTTTTTAAGAGTGTTTGTTGAGCTATTTCATATCAAGAGAAATTGATTTCCAAAACATGTGTCATGGATGTTAGTTTTCATTTTCATTTAAATGTTAGTTTTCATTTTCATAGGTTATTTTTAGCCTTGTGGACATTAAAAATTCTTTATTTCTTTCTTATATAAGTTTATGTTTTCTTATGAATTTGCTTTTGTTGATTTGGAATATTCTTATTAAATTTAGTATTAATAACAATTATATATAATTTTGATAATTTATTATTAATTTTTTTTTTGTAAGATTAGAAAATTGTATTGATTAAATAGAAATATAGTTACATCATTTGCTATTATGCTTTATTTTGGCACCAATTTTTTATGCTAATGGTATCTAAGTATAAATGAATGGTGCTGTGAGTAGCAAAAGAAGATGTAAAGAGACAAAAGAAACAATTAGAGAGATGAATCACCCTAATCGAGGCTCATCTTCAAGGCAACCCTTGTATCCCTTTCTTTTTCAAAACCTTGATCTAACCTTCCAAATGAGGTTTGATCAAAGCAATCTACATATTATTAGTACATGTTGAGAGAGGTTCCTTGTCAGATATCAAAGAAGCTGACTCATGGGCTCATTTCAATATAGTCGTAGAAGCATTACTATTCAATATCCTTGTGCTTGTTGAAAGAGCATGGTCCATGCCAGGAGCCATTGATCCTTAGACGTTGTCTCCCAAATGGAAACAACATAAACTTTGAAATGAGAGCTATAAACTGAAAACATGAACTCTAGCCAAAAAACCCCAAAAAACATAAAAAACAACCCAAAAACGAAAGTGTGTATTCCATAATGAGGTTTTAGTTTTTTGGGGTTAATTTGCAACATTTTTTAAAAATGGCAACAAAACCAATTTTCATGTGCCGAATAAATGGGAAAAACACAATAATGTTGGTGCTAGAATACCATTTTTTTATTTTCCAAGTACAATTTCAACATATTTTTAGTAATGATGTTAAATATAAAATAATGGGATTTTGAACACATTGAAATTCGAATAATTTTTATCCATGGCATTTAACATATAATATCATGACACTAAAAATCCCTAAAATTCTAATTTTTTTCAACCATAATGTTAAAGATAAAAGGTATTTCACAATTTTTCACCCTTATAATTAAAAAACATTAACTTTTCAACATATTTCAACCATGATATTATGAACAAATTATATGACTAAAATAACCTAATGAAACATAGATTATTTCTCCAAGTTATTGTTGCATTGTGAATATTTCAGACAAATGAATTCATCATAATTAAAACATATAATCCAACAAACATAAAAATGACTCATAACTTCATGTAAGATCATATGGAAGTTAGAATATCATTTTCATTACTCAATGCAAACATCATGTATGTAAATTGTCTTACACAATTATTCAAAATCACTCTTGTTTTCTTGCACACCATCAGAATTCACATCTTCAGATGAATGTCTAGATGTAGATGAATATTTTCCATATTATTCTCTTTCATCAACTAGTGCCCCATCTGAGTCAACATGCATGCCCACCACTTAAGGTTTCAAAATTCTTCTAAATCTACGATTTGGTTCAGTAGACTGCCATCTCAACATTGTTTCTTCTGGTAGCAACCTCTTCAGAATCTCTATCGTCCTAGAGTGAAGAGTTACTCTCTTTGTTAAATTGAAGTCATAAACAAGTATGTCAACTTCCTCCAATTTTAAGAGGTCCGTGCGGTGAAGATTTATATTTGTACCCTTTCTTTTTCTCTTTCTACCATTTTTTTTATCAACTACCATCTCTGGCTTGTACACACTATTGAATGGGTGTGTGTTTGTGGCATACCAATGCACTTCAACACCTGTAACATCTTCATTTTTTGTAATGAACTTTATAAACTTGATAACCGAGAATGGATAGCCATGTGGATCTTCATGTGCTAACACTGTGATCATGCAACCCTCCTTAATATCATGTACTGAACCCTTGTAAAGGTATTCCATGGCTTCACATTGTGCACAAGATCTTCTGGAACCAATGTAAATTTCTCTTTCCTCCATCTGTGTAGAATAAATAATACCTTGTGATTGTTGTTGTTCAACAATGTTAGTTTCCTCCTGTTCATTTGACACATTTTGTTGCCAAATAAATGGAGTCTTCAAAAACATATCTTCATTTGCTGGTCTTGAAAGGATATCATCTGATCCTTGATTAAAGACTCCCACCAAACTGAATCAGAAACATCAAAGTACTCATATGTATATCTAATGGATTTTTTAATTTCTTCCAGGCATTCAGAATAATCTATATCTCTCTTCTGCCTTCGTGCATTATGAACTTCACCAAATTATTGTAATAACAATATATTTGATGCAAATATTGGATGGTCTAGATAGAACTTCAAAAATTCCAAACTTGATGACGACGCCCATTCTGCAGTAGTTGAATACTTCTTACCCCATATTAGTGTTTTCCCATCAATTTTTTTGATATGAAATTGATGTTGGAAGCTAATGTCGTTAATTTGTTCAATGCATTTCTCCTCACCATGTGATCCCAGAATAAACCTTCGGATGTCAAAAGTTTCTTCTAACACATGAAAAATAGGCTTTGGCATATATTATTTCTTAATACATTCAATTAATGATGACAAGGTCCCAACATCCTTCCTCCTCAATGTTACTAAAAAACGAATGAACATCTGATCAATATGGTCGCGAGTGTCCCCAACAAGAAAGAAACCAACCTTTACCTTATGAAAATTTCTCAATTCAACAAGCTTGTTTAGATATCCCAAAACAATCTGATTTTTGTTTTCACAACAACTAGTGTCTAATTATAGATACAAAATTTCAAGAATATTACCACACCAATGAGAAAGCACCTCTTGAATTATGGATATTGTCGGATTTCCATTATTAATATTTGGAGCTGTGAAGTAAACTCTTGCTGAAATTTTCCTATTGAAGACCATACAACCGACCAAGTGAAACTGGATAAGATTTTCCTCCTGCAAATTTTTGGGTGTACGAACAAAATGTGATAGAAGTGTTTTCTTCTGGTCCATACCATCAATTATCAAACCCAAATATTTATTTGGATTATCGTAACACTTCTTTCGATGCTTGTACAAATTTTTCCTTTCACTTGTTTGTTGTTCGTGATGCTCTTGAAGTGCTTTGACAATGGAATCTACACACAACATAAAATAAACCTATTAATAAATACATTTTCATAGTTGATCACTATACAATTTAAAAGAATAATGTTATGAATGCTTAACTCTTTTTGCTCCTTTATATTTATCCCTTTTTTATTTTAGAGAAGCACATGTATTGCAAATCCCCATCCTTGTCTTCTTATGAATACGAACATTGTTGAATTCTCTCCTCCATATCTACACTAAATATTGATAAGTAATAAAACGACCATTTCCTTCAACACCTTCTGCATATTCCTTATATAAGTTGTAGATTTCTCATCTTGAGAAATTATCTGGAATATGTATTGTATCTCTATTTGGAAAACACTCTCCATGTTTTGAAAACAAGTCCTGCAACCATGACATTGCAGTGTTAGTGGCCCAAACTCTCTTTTATGACGAACTTCTAAATAATATGTAGGATCCTTTTCCAAATTATCTTGGATTCTTGATAGACGAAAATTACCAATTGAATGAAACATTTTGAAAGCCTTTCTACAGAGAAATAAAGACCCAATATGATAATCATAACCTACCAGTGTAGATTTCATGCACCCCACTAAATATGAATTTTGCAAGATTTTATTCATTGAAAAATTGTTCTTCCTTTTCTCCAAAACAAACTTGAAATCCATATGTTTCAAGCAATCCTTTTTACAACAGTCACTTGAAATGAGATCAGTGATATAACTTCTTCTCGTGAGATATTCTTCTCTACCCCTTGTATAACAAGAACATCTTGGATTGATACGAAAAGGTCTACTCCTAATCCTATATACAATATTTTTGCCAACATCTCCATCATTTCATCATTATTTGAACAAGAATTTCCATCATCATTAGGAGGAATACTATTCTTACTATGATCATTTTCAATATAGTTAGGAAATTTACCACCATCATTGTTTGAAAAATATTCATTACCATATTCGGTGGCATGAAAATTTTCAATACCATTATCTATGGTATTGAAATACTGACTTGGAGGAAATTCTTCACCATCTTTATCTCACCCGTCATCACTGCTACTCTCATAGTCCATAGGATTAGGACTATGTGGAAATTCTGACTCTCGATTTCTTGGAAATTCTTCATCCTGACCTTCATCATTGCTACTCTCATAGTCCATATGATTAGGACTAAGTGGAAATTAAGATTCTTGATTTATTGGAAATTATTCATCCAGCCCCTCATCACTGCTTCTCTCAAATTCCATAGGGTTAGGACTAAGTGGAAAATGCGACTCTGTATTTACTGAATTTTTTTCATCCTACCATTCATCACTATTTCTCTCATAGTCCTTAGGATTAGGACTAAGTGGAAAATGGGACTCTCTATCCACTGAAAATTCTTCATCTTGCCATTAATCAATATTTCTCTCATAGTCCTTAGGATTAGGAGTAAGTGGTAAATGTGACTCTCTATCCATTGAAAATTCTACATCCTGCCTTTCATCACTCTCAAACACAGTTATGTTAAAAACACAAGACATGAAATATAAACGTGAGATGCAATATTATTCATAGTGATATAAATTTATATTGCATTATTTGTGGCCCTTGGATTTCATATCCCAAGGTCACTTGGACTCCTCTTTAACTGTTCACCTTCCACACTAACCATAGGAGGATTAGGTGTCCAATATTCCCCCCCTTTATCCGAAGGGGTATGTATGAGTCCAAGAAGAGAGTTGTAATAAAAACTTCCAAAGTATGCATGGCAACACTAGGCTAAATGAGCTCTCTAAAATGTTGGCATAAGGAGGTGGTTTAAGGATGACCACCAACACTGGAACACATAGTGCAGTTCCTGGAACTCTTCCATCCAAATCTAGCAAGATGCTGAGATCTTCTGCTAGAGGAAGTGCTCCTAATGTTTTGAAGAGAGAGACATTCAACCTGGAAGAAGAGAGGTCTACAACCTGCGGTGGTTTAAGGATGACCACCAACTTTGGAATGCTTAATGCATTTCCTGAAACTCCTCCAAAACTGGCAAGAAGCTAAAGTCTTATGCTAGAGGAAGTGTCCCCAAACATTTGAAGAGGAAGAAACTCAACCTCACATAGATGGTTTAAGGCTAACCACCAACCAAAGGCATGCTCATGGGCATCTATGTCTCTGCCTACATCTCTAAATCTTGAATGACAGGTACTTATGGCTCAGGCTCGCTTGAACTTTTGTGTCTCTGACTGCAACTTTGAGTCTAGAATGTCAGGTTGTGGCTCAGGCTCAATTGAACTTATGTGTCTCTTCCTACAACTTTGAATCTGGAATGGCAGGTTGTGGCTCAAGTTTGCTTGATGTGGCTTTGAAGCTTGTATATGACCATGATTTCCCCCCATGTTAGATACAAGGTGAGATGATGGCAAAAGTTCAATTGCAAGACCTTTTAATATTCTATAAGAAATTCTGACATATGACTGAAACATCTTCTTGGTTATTGTTGCCCATTGCTAAGAAGCGATCCATCCAAGATGAAACTTTGTTATTGCAGGAGGCTTGTTTCTGAAGCATCTATGTGAAGAATGAGTGTGCTGACCACAATTATTGCACATGTAAAGATTAAAAAAATTATCTTTCATATGGCCAACTCGATCACAATGTTGGAATTTTATAATATGTTGTGGTTGTTGTGGAAGAGGAGCAGAATTTGGAACAACTGAAGGTGAACTGTCATAAAGAAATCCTGCACTATGCAGCTGAATGGGATTGGAATAGTCTGAAATACGAAAGGACACATCCTTGTCATATCCAATACCAGTTTTGTGCTTCTTATGGACAAGCTCTTCCCAAGGTTTGATGATGGGATTGGGAAGTGCAGGATGGATTTTTGCTTCTGCATTCAAATATGCTCTTGCACCGGGCTCAGTGATTTGAATAGTTTCTTGTTGTTGATGATAGTTTGTCTCAATGTTTTGGACAAAAATAGGTTCAGAATGAAAACTCTTCTGCTGAAGCTCATTTTGTTGTAGTTGTGATTCAAGCTACAAAAAATCTATCTTCTCTTTTGCATTTCGTAGACATGTTTGAATGTCAACAATAATGGTTTTACTGATTTTGACTATGCTGTCAGTAGTGGATATGATTAGATTTCTCAATAACTCTGATATTCTTTCAAGTTCAACCATTTTTCTTAACAACTGGCAAATAAAGAGTGTGAGCTTCAACTGTATCACTATATACCAAAGTCTTCTCTAGAAATTATGCAACATATTTTTCTACAAACAATATGAAGCCTTGATGGTAGGCTTTGGAGGAAAGATTAGGACCAAGTTTTCTATGGATGAAAATCAGAAAAAATTTCATATATAACAAACCAACCCATCAAAACAAGGAAATTGAGAATTTTTATGCCACTATCTCTCTCTTGTAGGTCATCAATGCTTTGAGTCTTTAAATTACTATATGAGAGATATTTTAACAAATCCTTATAATCCACGAGTAAAGGAGGCTATCACATAAGAGAAAATAGAGAGTAAATACTACTAAGTAACAAATGAAAATTCTAACGTGGAGATCCGAGATGAATTACATAATAGGTTGGGAGGTCAGTACCCAAATACTGGTTATGGCTTCAAAACTCTGCGCACTAGATTTCCATGTGATTTCCAGCAACTAAACCACAAATTAAATGTCAACCCCCTTTCTCACCAAGTTAACATGATATACACGATGCTAGACTTCAAACTTCTTTTACACAATGTTCATATTGAAATTTACAAGCTACAAATGTTTTTGGGTGCTATATATCCACTTGGAGGGCAATGAAATAGATTAATATGGTGGTGAAGAGCTAATATCGTGGTTCCACTGCACAATAGTGAGAGCGGTGTAATACTAAAAATCAGTGTTTGTATTCACTATTTAACACATCGGACATGTAGGAGTGGAGTGGTATAACGACTGTCAGGATGTAATAAGTTGCTATGTTAATAGTGGTATAGGGGTTGAGGGTGTGTATTAACATGAAGCTGGCGGAATGTGGAGGGGTCGACGGAATGTGGAGGAGGCCTAACTGGAGGGAGGTGTGAGGGAGGGTCGAGGCCGCGTTTGACGGAGTCCCGAGCTGAGGAAGGGAGGTGTTATATAATAAAGGTTGCATATATGGGAGGAGCGGAGGCTAATTGCGAGGTGTCGAGGGACTTGAGATATACACAGAGGTATACCAACCTATATATGCCGCATACAGGATGGTCACTGTATGTGAGGGATATAGAGGGGCCGACGGAGGGCTTGAGAGGAGGAGGCCGAAAAGGAGGTGTTGACGCAGTTGGAAACGCCAGACAAGAGGCCGAGGGTGTCGAGAGCCATGGCCACAAGAATATCGCGCTAGAGGTTGATTCAGATTCCTCCTCAAAGCCTCTTGCTTCATTATATATTCAAATATGTCGGTGCGCTCTAAATTCTTCCTAGTTTGTGCAGAGGAATTTGGCTTATGGGCTCGGATATGTAGTGATCAGTAGCCACAACAAAATACCAATGCACCCACAAGTTTCGAATCGGAGTCGGCAAGATGTTGGTGCGTTTAATTTTGATTAGTGGCTTCCTCACAGTCACTTTGGCTACCTTCTCTCCACTCACCTCTTCCTGTCCCTGCATTCCATTTTCCACTCTTGTCCTTTTTTCTCGGAGCTCTCCAAGTTGCAGACAAAGCAAGGTGAATTTGGTGTGTAGAGAAGTATCAAATTAAGTTGGACAAAGGAATCAACCACTCCACATTTATCTAGATTGGCGCAAAATTCTCAAAATTTGGATGGTGTGGATGAATGGCCGGGTAATGAAAGGTTGTGGAAGCCTACACCAAGCCAAGGTTTTAAACCATGTGTGAAGCCAAGTGAGTCATATGAAGCTCCTAAAGAGTCTCGAGGCTACTTACTAGTCGATTGTGGAAGCGAGGGCCGAGAGTCTAAGAGCAACAGTAAGGGATTGGACCACATACATCAATGTATACCACAGGTGGGAGCGGAGTGTAGATGCCAGAAATATATTCAACACTCCAGCAATGCATTCAATGCAGGTTTTAGTGAGCGCAGAGAGAAAAATTTAGGTCATATGCACTGACCACTGACCGATGTTAGATTTTGAAGAGTTTGTAGGTATTGGGGGGTTCGTACTTAAACTTCTAAAAATAACGTACATCCAAAAATAGTGCCCAGAAAAGAAGCTGACACAAAATTTGCAGGGGAAATGGAAAATGTGAGAGAGGTATAAGGATACGTTATAGTGGAAAATGAGCGCACTACATCAACAATAAAAGAGAGAGAATGGAAACACAACTAATTAAAAGGAGGTGCAGAACTGACATGCATATAAAATACCACAAAAATTAGTGTCTCAAACAAGATTGAGCAGGTTAGGAATGTACCCGCTCCGATATCATGTCAAACACAGGTATGGTAAACACATAAGACATGAAAGATAAACGTGAGATGCAATATTATTCACAGTGATATACATTTATAGTACATTAGGTGTGGCTCTTGGATTCCATATTCCAAGGTCACTTGGACTCTTCTTTGACCGTTCGCCTTCCACAGTAACCCTAGGAGGATTAGGTGTCCAACATTTATTGCTCTCATAGTCCTTAGGATTAAGAGTAAGTGGAAAATGCGACTCTCCATCCACTGAAAATTATACATCTTGCCATTCATCACTATTACTTTCATAGTCCTAAGGATTAGGACTAAGTGGAAAATGTGAGTTTCTATTCACTGAAATTTCTTCATCCTCCCTTTCATCACTATTGCTCTTAAAGTCCTTAGGATTAAGAATAAGTGGAAATTGTGAGTCTCTATTTTTTGGAAATTCTTCACCTTGGCCTTCGTCACTGCTGCTCTCATAGTCCATAGGATTAGGACTAAGTGGAAAATTTGACTCTCTATTTATTTGAAATTCTTCATCCTGCCCTTTTTCATTGTTTCTCTCGTTATATTCATCAATATGAATAGAGTTGTTACGTGATGAAAATATTGATGCTTCATCGAACGAAACTTTAGTATCAAAGGAAGTTGTAACTTTCAAACAAAAGATGTTGAATGATGTAAATAATCTCTCTCTGTTTTGGGAAATAATACCCTAAAGGTCTTGAGTTGACAACCTTCACAAATCAGGGACATGTCATTCAAGAAGGACTCACTTAACCAACTTTTATACTGAAAACTAGATACTACTGGTTGCAGAACTTACCTGAAATTTCATCGATTGATGTAGATCCCGCGGGGTACAAACCCCTTGCAACACTTTGTGCTCCGAAACCTGTAAATCCACAAAGAACAAACACAAAAACCTAGTTGTACAACATATATAGTTTTTAGATGTCAGTGAAAATCATGCATAATATCATAAAAACAATATTATATGTTCAATTAATGATTATTACACATATATAAAGCATCATAAACATGTAATCATTGGGAACAAGATGGCTCTTCTTATTATGAATGACACGTACAGTAATTAAAACGTGAAGAGATCACCTGAATCCTGCCACGGCCTTCAAGCATACCATCCTCTGGATCCATCCAGCCCTAGCCTCGCAAGAATTCTTCCAAGATGTGTGCACAATAGATGCCATATAGGGTGATGAACTTCTCAAGGAAACAAGGGTTTCCTGAATATAACTGGGAAGTGCATGAGGCACGGGAATATCAGACTTAGATAGGGCTCCAATAGAGTATATTATCTATATTTTTCTGTCTCCCTTAGGCCATTCCTTTGAGGGGCTTTTATACTCTCTCAAATTAGTTTATGCAGTTAAGAGCAGTTAGGCCACGGGCTGGGGTGGTTAATTTACTGGAATAACCATCAAACCCGCCTCAAAAATAGGAAAAAATATATTTTTTAATAATTAAAAATGTATACGCGGATATATATGAATGGACTTGTGTGCACACGCGGAAAATTCTGGGAAGAGTCGTGTATGGGTTTAAAGATACTGTTTTTAATGAAAATGTTCAAGTCTGAGGGGAAAGGGTGCCCAAGGCCAAAGTGTAAATCATCAAGTACATGAAGGTGATAAATGATTCTATAACAGATGCCCTCTAATATATGAGGTCAGAAGGGGTACATGATGGCCGAAATGTATTATGTGCATAGAAAGAACCTTGCAAGGACTAGAGAGGACTTCACCAAATTTTAGCCTGCCAAAAACTAGTGAGAGAGATCAAAGAGATAGCTCATGTCTGAGGCAAGCATACCCATGCTCAGTGAAAGAAAAGAATGTCCACATATAAAATACAGATCAGATCCAAAATGTATACAAGTATAGCTGAAAATGTAAAGTACATAGTGAATCATCTGATCATTGCCAGGAAGTACAAGTCAAAATCAGGTCCAAGTATCACACATAGAAGACTAATCAATGATGTTGTAATAGATGTCTGATCACAAAAGTCACAACTGAATCTCCAAGTACCAAATCATAAGTGGTGGAACAAATGGTACAACATGTAACTCGGGAGCCAACATATAGGATGCTGCTGTAGTGAAACTGCAACATATAAGGGTGGATGGTGTCATTGGCAAAAAACCGAAGAAGTTGTCTAAGTGAACCGAATCATGTTGATGCAAACCTGAGGTCTTCACCGATCGCAATGGCACAATTCTACACGATGGGAATAAATGAGCTGAAGTTGACCATGTGAGAAATCGTTTGATTACCGGTCATTGATGTATACCATTAACAAACGCGAGACAACCCACCGATAATGATAATGAGTGTCAAGGTGCCCCAATACAATCTAGCAAGTGCGAATAAATGAGTTGAGGTCAAACACTTGAAAGAATCTATCAATCAAGAGGCAATGATGTATCCTCACTGTCGATAGTGAAGAGTTTGCCACTGATGACTGCAAACCCTAAGGTACTGACAAAAGGGCTCTAGACCTTATTCCAAGAGCAATGATTTGAAGTTGATGGGAAAAGATCTGTTGGAAGGAAGGCATTAAGGCATCCCACATCAATCCAGCATGACTGTAACCCGCAGGCCAAGATTTGGAAGGAATCAAACGAAGTAGAGTGAAGTAACCAACCCGAAGTACGTTTTCGGCATGCACAAGATGAAGCTAGCGCACGGAAAAAACCCTTTGAACCAACCAATAATGAAGGCTGACAAATAGGCGAGATATCTACCGACAGGGTCAAATGGAAATCAAGGAACTGCATGAATCTTAGGTGTGATAATGTAAGCTGACGTCGAACACAAGGGAAAACACTCAGTAAAAGACCCATGATGATGATAAAATGTTGAGCACAAGGTCACCTATCAATGATGTAAATAGGGCCAAGGTGCAACTCTAGGTTTTCTCTCAGAGCAATATGTCGTAGTCGATAAGAGAAAACCCTGCTAGCAAGAAGTCAATGGAGACATTCTCAAACCAGCACGAGCACAGGACCAAACATCTGATGTGATAGAACAAGATAATGACAAGACTGGGAAGGCCGACTGAAAAATGAGTCAAGAGACATCGCAGAAAGGCTGACTCAGGTTAACTTCCCTTGAACAAAAGCACGACTAATGTTGACTATGGCAGCAAATGATAACTTTGTATAAGTTTGTCATGCAGGAGGCATGAACAAACCCTCCATATGATTGGAAGAGATAACCAACTGGGGGAGAACTGACTCATGAAACAAGGTTATGGCTTCTCCTAAGTCAAAAACTAAAACCATCCCAAATGAAGGAAAGACATAGATTTTTGTGCTTTGTTCAAGGGCAAAAAACGGACATTGTAGTTGCCATTAAAATATGAAGTAATATCTCGTTCCTGCTCTTTTTCATATATTTAATTTTTTTGTCTTTTTCATATTTCAAAGCCTGAAAAAGAATAAAATAATTCTATAGTATAATGGATAGAACGAGTATCATGAAACAGATGCACTAGTTCCTGGGATAGGAACAATCCTATGCTCAATGCAAGGTGGTGAAAACTGGTAAGTGATACTAAAAGGAATGTTCCATCCATGGGTAACAAGGTGTCAAGTCGCGGTAGCTAAGTGATTGCATGGTAAACTTGTATAGAAATTCATGGTCAAAAGATGGCTTAAACATTGAGTCCAAATGAAGCTGGCTAAAGGCCAAGATAAACAAGTAGTCAATATGCAATGCATTAATACAACTCGAGAACATAAGGGAGCCTCTAGAGTAATGGCCAGAAAAATGATAGCGAAGAAGAAGAGGAATGAAGCTTTAACACATATGTCATGGCGAGACTAAAGAGGACTCCCAAGCCTACATAAATTGTAGCATGGGTGACAAATGCTAGCGAGGAAATAACTAAGAAGCCCATGTAAAGGAAGGCTCTACCACCAAGTCATGATTTAAAAAATCAACGAGTGAAATGGGTTAAGCACTCGTGACATGATGGGATTGACCCTATGGCAAGTGATCAGAATGGAGGCTAGTGTGTAGAATGCAATGGAAAATGGATTCCCTAACCTATATGCTAGTTTAGAATCATATACCTACCATGACAGGTCAGTGGTCATGGATCCGAATTAAAACCAGAAAAAATCTCGAACTCACCAAAATGTTCCTGAAAAAACCTTACCCAACACTTACAAGAAAAACGGTTATACAGCCTCAAAATGATTTGAAAAAATAAGCACAAAGGAATTTTGCAAAAATTTTCCAAAATCTGGGTATAAATACACCATTTACCTCATATTTGGGTCATTTTCACATTGCAGAAGTGGAGAAGGAGCTTTTGAAGAAAAAATTCCCTTTCTCAAAACTAGAGCAATCAGCCATCAAATCGCGCCGAATCAGCCAGGTAAGCTCTAAATTCATCTTTGTCATCAATTTCGTTCCATTTTAAGATAAAAATTTAGAAATTTGACCGTAGGAAAGATTTTTTTTGATGAAACCCTCTGCGCATGCACGGGTTCGTGTGTACGAACCTGCGTATTATACGCGTCTGTGTGTAAATGAAGTCGCGTATGCGTTGACCAAGAATTTAAAAATTGAACCTAATGAATGATTTAATGAATTTTCTCAGGAGGTCTATTAGCTGGAGGGAGTGTGAACATAGTGCCATAGACAATGAGGTGATGGAAGATCAAAATTCGCTTGATATCCTTCGAAATTGTGGATTGCTCAAGTTCTTTAAAATGCCAAATATGAAAAGTAATGTCTGGTTTCTCCAAATGTTGGTAGATCACTAGGAGCCGGAAGAAGACTACTTCATGATAGATCAAATGCCAATACGCATAGAGGTGGAAGACATATATTTAATCACTGGACTCTCTCGGAGAGGAGATCTAGTAGATTTGCATGGGAAGCCTTTGGGAGGGCTTACTGTGGAAGATTGCGTCCAGGTCTATTGCATAGAGGAGTCTCAAAAAATGGGTACACAGATACCAATTAAGGATGTGAAAGAACTATATATGAAAATCCTCCTTTTCACCATTGGCAGAGTAGCAAGATCTTCTTCTCTACATTAGGATTCGAGGACACAAATGAGCATTGCAACAGAATGTTTGATTCACCTCTTTTATTGGTGCACAACCTTGTTGAGCAACATGAAAATATAGTTGACTTCAATATGGAAGGAAAAAACTAAACATTTTGGGTATGGAACTATTTTGCTGACATTCTTCTTTGAGAGGATTCCAAGGCTTCGGCCCAAAGTCATCTCAACCATCAGCAACCCCAGAGATCCAAGAATAGCCCAGTGGGCTGATCTGATGAAGAGATTGTGGGGAAGTGAAGTTCCCCAAACCACTTGGGATGACGAGTTCTTCCAATGGTGGGAGGAACAAGTTATCACTGTGGAATATTATCCCTATGTTGGGATGGATTTTCGTGGTGATCCAGATCTAGTCCTTCCACTCGATGCAGCATGGGGCGCAATCGGTGAGATTGCAATTTTTTATTTTTTATTATATGATTTTTTGATTATTTGTTTTTCCAAGATATGATAATGAAAAAATGTTTTTGATTGAACTCAAATGACTTACAAGATTATTGATGATCATGATGCAGATATCGGACCAGTCAGACCTGAGGGATACCCAAGTCAAAAGCACCGCAGAGGTGAGGCGGATTCTGAAGACCCTGGTAGGACACTCCATGTTGTCCATAGGAACTTGGAGAGTTTGACTCACCAAGTGCCTATGTTTGTGGTAGAGGACCTACCATAGGCTATCCAGAGACGGCTAGTCGAAGTACCGCGAGACTGGGTGCGGTTATTTCATCGTGTAGCAACTGCTATCGTGTTTTATAGGAACACGAATGTTGGGCAGGGACCACAGGATTAGATTTATAGATTTTATCAGATGACTGTAATATATTTTTGATACTGAACATGATCGGGCATAAGCCCTAATTTTTTAGGACAGATGGGTCCAGTTTTTGTATATTTTTTAACACTCAAAATGTGATGAAGATGAATGATGTATTTGATTTATTGATTAAAGTATTGAATGATGAATATGTCAATCAATTGCTTGATTAGCCAATATGTCTACCATCCAATTGTCAGCTTAAGGAATGTGAATGAATGTTATAAATTGAAATGATCTTTGTAACAAATGTACCCTAAAAAACAATCGGCGAAAAAATGGGTCTCGAATCTGATATGTGTTGTTTAATTGTGAAACCACTAGCTGGGAGTCCAAGAAAACTACTAACGAATCAACACCCAAGGATATTGCTTCCGAGAGTAGATAAACCACTGCAGTGTATTATGCTATGTTGTTCAAACCAGGACCAATGAAGACACCTCTTGAAACCAACAACTAATCGGATGGATAATGAAGTACCCAAGCTGCAGAAGCCAAGTTCCGGGTATGTCTACTAGCACCATCGGTGAAACCAAAATGACTCATGACATCCAACAAAACCTTCCAAAGTAGATCAAATGCATCATAATCACACCAAAAATCGAAAACTTAGATATGTACAAAAACAAAAATATATACAAAAAGCAAGATGCTAGGCCAAAGCCTAGGCATAATACTTTTTCAAATAGAGCCCATTTCGGGTCTCCGACAACTCATTTCCGTCAAAATCAACCAAGGCATAAGCTCCTTTCTTGAGGACCTTTTTAACGATGAAGGGGCCATAGCACATAGATTTAAACTTGCCTACTCCTAGGGCATCTTTCTCTTGGGCATAAACCAAGACAAGGTCTCCTTCGGAGAAAACCCTAGGTTTCTCCGCTTTATCATACTGAACCTTTACTCGTTTCTTAAGAGCCTCATTCATTGTGGCAGCATCTCGATGCTTCTCATCGAGATGTTCCAGATGAAGGAGACGTTCTTCAAGACTGGAAGTGTCAGGAAGAAGCTCTACAGCTAACTTAAGAGAAGGAATTTCACATTCAATGGGAAATATAGATTCCAACCCATAAGCCAGTTGAAATGGAGTAAAACTGGTTGCAATTTTGACTGACATCCAGTATGCCCAAAGCGCAGGATGCAACATAATGTGCCAATTGGATCGAGCTTTATCAATCGTCCGTTGATTAAATGTCTTCAAGGATTTTTTTATGACTTCCACTTTCCCATTGGCCTGAGGATAATATGGAGATGAGTTCTCTTGTCGAAAACCTAATTTCAGAGCCAATTCAACCATCATGTTTTTCTGAAAGTGACTTCCATGATCAGTGACAATATCTTTGGGAATACCAAAGCGAGAAATGACTTGATTGAAGAGGAAAAGAGATGTTTTCTCACCATCATTCCCAAAAGTAGGCATAGCCTTGACCCACTTTGTGAAGTAGTCTACAACTACAATAATGTACTTGTGACTTTTAGTCAAAGGCAGGTTACAAGTAGTATAATCAATACCCAAATTTGTAAAGGGGCTGACAGTGATGATAGGAAAGAGTGGAGCTGGATGAGCGCACATCTTTCGAGTATAAACCTAACACGAATGACACCTTTTGACCGATTCCATACAATATTTGAAAATTGAAGGCCAAAAGTATCCTGCACGCAAGATTTTTTGGGCTGTAGCAAGCCCAGATAAATGATCACCACAAGCTCCACTGTGGAAATCATTCATCACAATCTCAGCCTCTTCGAGAGTTAAGCATCGTCTAAGGTTTGAATCAACCCCGCAACGATATAAAGTGTCACCAATAATCAAGTAACTTTTAGCTAGGTGACGTAACTTACGGCGCTCATCTTTCGAAAAAGTCAAGGGAAACTTCGCAGTCTTGAGATATACTATGAGATCCCCATACCAAGGATCCTGTGAAGAAATGAGAAAAATATTTTCATCCAGGAAGGATTCATCGTAAACCATCTCTTCTCCACAGGGAAACTCAGAAATTAATTCTGCAAAAACCAATGATTTCTTGGACTTGGAAGACATAAATTCTTAGATCAAATTCCTGCAAAATCACAATCCATCGATTGTATTTGCCCCCAATCACTCATCTACTGAGAACAAATTGAAATGGATTGACTGCTACCAAAACATAGGTTTTTCGAAGAAGAATTTAATGTCTGAGCCGTTGCACAACATGGACAACTGCTAAAGCAAGCTTCTCTATCGGAGAGTATCGGAGCTCAGGTCCTACCAAGCCTCGACTAAGGTAGTGTATAACATGCTCTGAAAGAGCATCGTCCTCCTGAACTAGAACCATACCAATGGTAGATTCTGCTGCCGTGAGATACAAGAGGAAATCCCTGCTATAATTAGGTGGACTCAGTATAGGAGTAGAGGTCAATGATTTTTTCAAAGCATCAAATGAGCGTTGAGAAAATTCATCCCAAAAGAATGGAACTCCTTTCTTTAATAATCTCATAAATCCTTTCGTAATCTCGGCATAATTTACGATAAATCTCCGTATAAAAATAGATTTTCCTTGTAGACTTTGAAGTTGACGAATAAAAGACGGGGGATGCAACAAAAGTATTGCCTCAACCTTGAAGGGATCTACCTGAATCCCTTCCGTAGACACAATAAATCCCAACAACCGACCGGATGTGACTGCGAAAACACACTTATTCGGATTCAACCTGATTTTGTAATACCAACATTGTTCAAATACTCGATGGAGGTGAGAAGGATGATCAATTCTCTTGCGAGAATGAGCAGCTAAATCATCCAAGTATGCCTCAATAATATGTTTGATGTCGTGGAAGGCATAATACATAGCCCACTAAAAAGTAGCTCCAGCATTTTTAAGGCCGAAAGGCATTTTCTTGTAAGAAAAGGTACCTCAGGGACAAATAAATGCAATCTTATGTTGATCTTCAGGACGGATAGTAATTTTATTATATCCAGAGAAACCGTCTATGAAGGAGAAAATCTCATTTCCTGCACACTCATCGATAATCTAATCTATAAGTGGTGTGGGGTAGTTATCGTTAGGACATTCCTTATTTAGGTCCCTGAAATCGATGCAAACTTGAATTGTTCCTTGTTTCTTGTCCACAGGAACTAGATTCAAAACCCACTCTGTCAAAGGAATAGGAAAAATGAATCCTGCCTTAAGCAGCTTCTCCACCTCAGCTTTGATAGTTGCTACCTTCCTAGGGTTGACCATACAAAGCTTTTGCCTGATAGGCTTAGCATTTTCGTACACCCTGATCTCATGCTGGACAATAGATGGATCTATACCAGGAATTTCCTTATAAGACCAAGCGAACACATCCCAAAACTCTCGAAAGAGATCAGTGTAAATTTGAATCTCTTCAGGGGAACATTAAGCTCCGATGAAAATATTCTCTATAATGTTGGGATCTCTGGAAATGTTCACTAGGATAGTAGGAGAAATCATAGACATGTTCCCTTCAACAAAAACCTGTGTTGGTGCTAAAGGGTTTAGGACCGGGTGAATAGGACCAGAAGACTGAGGGCTAGAAAAACTTGATTCAACTTCACTCAAATTTGGTAGAAAGTAAGACCGATGATGCAAATCATCCCACAATCTCTCTACACCAGTGATAGCTTCCAGGATGGCCTATTCAGATGGAAGAGTGGTATCAAGACAATCCCGCGCCGAAGATGAACTAACCGCTCCAAAGATGAACTAAGAGTCCAAGCCGGGGCCACATCTCCATCCTATTCCTCCGGTGAAAGAGAAACTGGAATGGACTCTGCAGAGTCAACAATAGAGTTATAAGCAATCTTAGCTGCAGACATTGGAAATTCTGTTCCACCCACTTGACCTTCTGCTAATGTGGAGGTAGGAGAAGGTAAGGTCCAAGGGTCTGAAAAATAATGAGTTCTGAAAAACTCTCTTCGAATAGGAGCCCTGGAGGATGAAATCGCATTGATATGAACCAAAGGAGGTAGAAGATCAAAAGTACCCATCAAATAAGAATACATTCCAACCCCAAAATTATCAACAGGCATTTTGGTATCCTTCACCAAAGGAATGGTTGAGTCAGAAGATGCATTCTGATCTATAGGAGAACAATACAGTTGGTCAACTGTGACAATTCTCCCTTCGTGAGGGAAACAAACAATACGAAATAATGATGATGCAATAGCATCCATCTCATAGATCCAGTTTCGCCCCAATAGAAGGTTATAGAATAAGCTTGCATTGACTATCTCAACTTCGATATTAACAAATTTTCCCCCAACACAGATGGGCAAAGCCGAAACAATACCATGCGGCTTGTGAGAATGACTGTCAAACGCAGTCAGAAGAGTTGTTGAAGGAACAACTGCGGGAGATCCAATACCCTTCCAGCATGTAAGAGACATTACACACGTGGAAGCACCTTCATCAATGACCGTTCGAAAGATATTGAATTTTCGATAACTCGATATGATATGGAAAGCCATATGATGAGGGATTCTCTTTGTAAATTTTGACATATCAAATGTAATCATTAGAGAATTTTTTGGATCTACAACTCCAATAGCAGTGAGAAAAGCACTTCACTGAGTAGGACAAGGCTGAAGCACCTCTAATGTAGACATGGCACAAGGACTCTGAGCTAGATCTTCTACAATGGAGTAGTTCTGGGTGGCCTTGGAATTTGGATTAATCGTCATACCTTTTGAAGATGCTTTCGGCATCCAAGGTATAGGATCAAAAATAGGCCTCGTAATGTGAAGTGGTTCATCACTATCAGGAGTACCCTTAACTTTCAAAGACTTAGGTTCGCCATAATCACAAGAGAACTCATCATGTATATGTTTGACGTATTTTCCCCTTCCTGGCTGCCCCCAGAGGGAGCCCCAATATTTTGATTCGTGCCAGCAATTAATTTCTTCTCTTGGGAAAAAGGGTTTGTCATCACAACCTAGGAACTAGAAGAACCTTGTTGAGCTAACAAGCGCTGCACATCCTGAATTTTAGGGCAAAGGTGCGTAAGATGGTCTCCAGTGCACAACTTGCATGGAAACTTCACTTTCCTTTTATTATCCTTTTGACCCTCTCCAACATGATCGTTGGTTTTGTTTGCATTCCCCTTCCCATCCTTGCTTTTCTTCTTGTTATTTCGTCCTTTCTTCTTCCCATCAGATTGTTGATTTCCTTTGGGGTTAGAAGTCTGGGCAACATTAATTGCCAAGGACTGGGAAGGAGTTGACACTGAAGGCGCAACTTGAATAGAAGAAGTAGATTGTATAGACAACTGCTGCAATTAACTAAGCAGGTTAGCTGCACCACTATCGATCGAACCAATAAGCCCATCACCATGAGGACCAGGTTTAGTTTTGGATAAATCCAATTTGGAGTGAGGAGCATCCAAAAAAATTTAATTGAGGACTCCAGACTGAGAATAAATCAGTTCTAATTGCTGAGCCCTGAAAATAGCCTGCTCTTCAGAAAATGCCCCTGAAAGGGATACATCTTTAGAAATATCTTGCTGTAAAGACTTCAAAACCCATTCCACAAGGAATTCATTTGGAATATGGGCTTTAATGAGCCTCTTCCTTCTTTTCGATTCCTGAATATCATCAGAAATGTGAGTTGCCTTATCCTGCTGAAAATTGGCCAAGAGTTCAGTCCTGGCGTCATAACGGACATGTAACTAAACGTGGTTTAAGAACATGATAGCCAAATCTCCAAAAGTGGAAAAACTACCCCCAGTTAACTCAATATACCACTTGGCTGCATTTCTAGTTAAGGTGCATTGAAATAACCTCAACCTAATCGAATCATCAATTAGGTAGTTGGATGAACACCATAAATGGAAAGTGGTGATATGATCTGTTAGATTCTCTCCATTCTTCCCTTCAAACTTTGGAATGTTTGAGGGGAGTTTGGTGGGGACCGGAGGCCATCCCGGATTATATCGAATTGGATCGTTAGTCAATTTTGACAAATCTAGCAAGTTTAACGTTGCCAGAAATGGTAAGCGTGGAGGAGCCTGGGAATTCAATCCTCCATAGGAAGGATTCCCAACATTCTAAAAAGAATACCCTAGATTTGTTGAGGCACTAGGTTGCCAAATATTGTTCGTAGAGAATGTTGGGCCATAAAAAAATCCTTGTGACCCAACATTCGGAGAAGGAACCCCCCTCCAACATAGAGTTACTATACACAGGACCATTTCCTCCAACCGAGGTATTGAATGAAGAAAAAACCACTTGGTAAGGGTTCCAAGAATTTGCAAACGGAGAAAAAGGTTGAGAAGTACTCGATGAAGGGAAAGGAACATTCCCTTGTTGAGTAGCGAGAAATTGATTCCATGCTCCCAATGATGTAAAAACAGGGTTCCAACCTGTAAAGGTATCAGAACTTTGACCTCTAGACCATGGATTGAAACCTTGAGTCTGAGAAGCAAAAGGTAAAGATCCTAAGGAAGGGGACGAATGAGGGATGAGCCCACTTCCAAAGGGGAACCCTTGAAATGAAGCTGATCCACTAGCCATAGAGGGTATGGGTGCAGATGCAGCTGAAGCAACAGAAAAGGAGAAAGAAGGAATCCCACTAGTGGGAATTCCAAACGAAAAGGGACCAGATTGAGAAGCTTGTGCTTGGGTGTAACCAGAGCCAAACACAGCAGCACTAGAAGTGGTCGTAGATATAGCAATAGTGCCTCCTCCTTCTACCAAAAGAGGTGTCTGAACAGTTGCAGTGCTCACAGTCGAAGCTTTGTTCCCAGTCGTGGCCATCAAAAGGTATGAATATGATGGATAAGGACTTTTCGATCTCTGAGACTCATGTCTGATGTACTGAATGATGAAATTATAACTAGTAGGAAGAGGAGATGGAAGAGACTCAACAGGCTGAGGGACTTCCTCTACTTCTACTTCTTCTGCTAGAAATAAAACTTTCGAGATGAGTGAAGCACTCCTCTTTGTACTGACACCAATTCCAGAACCACCCACAGAAACAACAAGCCCTAACGGAGGATCTCTCTCCACTATGTCTGAAACCAATGGGTGAAAATCACCCTCTAAATTACTCCTACTCCTTGAAGAAGGCTCGGCACTCGCGGGAGACAACCCATGAATCCTCCTCGATCGACGAGGCGATCGATCAACTACTTTAAGAGATTTATTCTAGACTCAAAAAATATAGGAAGCTAAGAAATCTAGAAGCAAAGAGAACACTCTAAAAATTTCCTAAGATATAGCCAGACAAGCATCTCTCAGGTATTTTTGCTCCGGGTGATGAGGACTAGACACCAAAATACAAGAAAGCGAAATAATAGGACCTCCCGAAAGTAGTTTGGGGTAATTACGACCCAGACCTACTAGTGAAGGTAACATAAACAGTTATGCTGACCTCCTAACAACAGCCTTTGCCGGTGCAATTCCCCAAGCTTCATAAGGGCACCCTCCAGAAGTACTGAAGGAAGTGATGCAACGTCTGCCTCAGGTACCACGAGTATTCCCCCCCGTAGTCACCTGTGTGGTCCCTAGGATAGGCAACTATGGGCACCAATCCATGGTGGCAGCAGGGCGGAACGGTCTTAGGTCAAGATTCAGCAAATAGGAGAGGGGGTATCTCTCTTCTTTGCCTGCACTATCTCTCGCGCTTGACTCTCTAGAGGAGAGCTTTACTGTTAGGTCCCTATATCACTAGTATAGCACCTTATTATTGTTATTTTAAACCCCTTATTGTTATTATTGTACCCTTGTAACCCCCATTTTGTTATTATTGTGCCCTTAAATTATTATTGTTAGGTCGGCTAGGATTACATTGTGGCCCACTAGGATTACATTATGGCCCCATGGACTCCTATATATAGAAAGGAGGTTTTGTGAATTGTATCATCCAAGAATTGTTCATTTATGTAATGTATTGGAGGTTTCCCCTTCGAAGTGGCTTATTTCTAAGGCGTTGATATCTCTTTTCTTCTATTTTTGGAGCTGGTTACACAACATTTGGTATCAGAGCTTTGGATTCTAGGGTTTCGCTGCTCCAAACAGGTCATCGTGGAATTTTCGCTATAAATTTTTTTCTACAAAGTGTCAGAAGCTTAACTTTTTAGGGTGTGAAGCCGAAATCCTGAGGAATATTTTCTAAAAATTGCAGATCTTGGTTCGCAATATTTTCGGAGATATGATCTGTGGAAGTTAGGTCTTTTTTCAGGCTCCTAAACAGGTCATCGTGGCATTTGCGCTATAAATTTTGTTTTACGAAGGGTCGAGTCTGAAATTCATATGGTGCGAAGCTGAATCCTGAGGAATTCATTAAAAATTTTCAGAACTTGTCTGCAATATTTTTGAGATATGATTCAGAAGGTAGGTGTTTTTTCTCGTGCTCCTGAATTTTTCATCTCAAAAGAGGTGATCGTGGAAAAGTTCAATAACTCTCTCTCAATATTGGATTGAGTGCTGTATTGTGTGTGAATGCCAAAGTTACATTGTTCTAGTTTCTTCACTATCAATTTCAGAGACAAAGGAGAAACAGTGATACGTGGAAAGTCGTACAAGTTCGCTCTACTGAACCAGTCCATAATTAGGTCATTGTGGGAGATTGGACACAAATTTGTCTTGGAGAATCCAAATCAGGTCAGACCTGTGGCATTAAAAGTATAATTCAGAGGGCTACTACAGGGCGGAATTTCAGATATCGAATATTTTCAAATACAGAGATAATTCAATTTCAATATCGAGCTCCTAAAAGCTAGTAAAAGGTGTGTATTTTTTTTCCGAATTGCATAAGTCTTGTTTGAAGAATCAAGTTGAATTGATTCCAAGGGCATCTTGTAGAATAGATATCAATATTGGATTCTAAAATGGCCCCTAAAAAGAATTCAACACCCATTAAGCCTTAAGAAGGCTCTACTATGACTCATGAAGATGAAGAATTGCAACATGATCTATCAAAATTACAAGAGAAAATGCAACAGTTTTCACTCTCGCAAAGAGCAACAAAAAATGAAATGGAAGTTTTGAAGAAAGGCATGGAAGTGAAGATGGACGGTTTGAAGAAAGGCATGGAAGTGAATATGGACGGTTTGAAGAAAGGCATGGAAGTGAATATGGACGGTTTGAAGAAAGGCGTGGAAACTAAGATGAATGGTTTGGAAGCTAAGATGGATGGCATGGAAGTCGGCATGGAAGCTAAGATGGATGACATGAAGAATGATCTAAAAGCATACATGGAAGGCTTGATGACAAGCTTAAAAACAGAAATGATTCCTAATGGCGGAAATATAGGAGAAGAACCTCCTGATGAGAACAAAATAAATGTTAATCATGATTCCATAAACTCGAATGTTGGCGGGAAGAACCACTATATTCCAAAAATGGATATGAGGAAGTTTGATGGAAAGGATCCTGTAACATGGATACTACAGATGGAGCAATATTTTGATCTCCATAACGTGCAAAACACAAAAAAGGTACGCATTGCAACTTTACATTTAGAACAAAATACATTTGTATGGTATCGATGGCTTTGCTCCCGTAAAAAAATTGTCACTTGGTCAATTTTTACGGAGGAAATGATAGCACATTATGAGGATACAAAGAGCAACACCTTCTTTAGCCAATTGATAAATCTCAAACAAAGGGTTTAGTGGGGCAGCACATTGAGGACTTCCAAAAATTGAATATAAGGGTAACTGATATTCCAGAGGAACACAGGATTGATCTCTTCATAGGCACTTTAAAGGATAACATCCAACATGAAGTTCGTGTTTTGGAACCTGATTTATTGGAGAAGGCATTCAGGTTGGCAAGAAAAATTGAATGTAAAATTATGGCGACAAGGAAGCCTACCACTCACTTCTATAAAGAGGGAAGTGTTGCTACTCCTAGATTTCCACAACCTACAAGGTTGACACAACAACAATTGGAAGAAAAAAGAGCAAAAGGGCTTTGCTACAGTTGTGATAGCAAATACACTAAAGGTCATAAGTGTGCTGAGAAGAAATTATTTTACATAGATTGTGAAGAAGAAGAAGAAAATGAACAAGAAGAGGATATACACCAGAAACCACCCCTAGAAGAGGAAGAAATGAATCCGACCATATTGTGTAATGCACTGGCAGGAATTACCACTCCTCAAACTCTCAAGATAGAAGGACATATAAAGAAGAAAAGGGTAATAGTGTTGATTGATTCAGGTAGCACCCATAATTTTATTCACTATAAGGTAGCCAAGGAATTAAATTGTTTCCTATACCCAGCACCAGAATGTCAAGTGATGGTTGCAAATGGAGGAACTATAAATTGCTCTGGAAAATGCCATAATATCAAGCTAACCATGGGGGAATATGTATTGACTAGTCCAATGCTTTCCATTCCTATGGGAGGTGCCGATGTTGTACTAGGAGTACAATGGTTACAATCTTTGGGGACGGTAGCTTTTAATTTTCAAGAACTTTTCTTGAAATTTTTTTCAGAAGGAAAGGAAGTTGAATTACGGGGTATTGTGGGGAAGCCAGGAAGGATAATAAGCTCTAATGTCATGACAAATCTTCTAAAGAAAGAACAGCGAGGCGTAATTGCACAATTATGCTCACTAGAAGTTCCAACATCAAAATCATCTATTTCTGCAGATCTCCAACAAGTCTTGGACAATCATTCCAAGGTGTTTGAAACTCCCAAAGGACTCCCACCTATTCGTGATCATGATCATGCTATTCATTTGATTCCAGGAAGTGTTCCTCCAAACATCAGGCCTTATAGATATCCTTACTTCCAAAAAGAGCGAAATTGAACGTATGATTGCAGAAATGTTAGAGGCGGGTATAATTCAACCCAGTCAAAGTTCTTTCTCTGCTCCTGTAGTGTTGGTACACAAGAAGGATGGATCATGGCTAATGTGTCCGGATTATAGGGAGCTCAATAAGCTCACCATTAAAGACAAATTTCCCATTCCTGTGATTGATGAATTATTGGATGAATTACATGGAGCAATTTATTTTACCAAGTTGGATCTTCGTTTAAGATATCATCAAATTATAATGAAGAATGAAGATATTCCAAAAACAGCATTTCGAACTCATGAGGGTCATTATAAATTTTTGGTCATGCCTTTTTGCCTTACCAATGCACCTTCTACATTTCAAGGGTCGATGAATTCCATTTTCAAACCCTTCCTTAGAAAATTTGTGCTAGTATTTTTTGATGATATACTAATCTACAACAGGTCTTGGAAGGATCATGTTGAACATGTTGACAGGGTGCTCAAACTATTGCAGGAGAAACAATTATATGCAAAAAGTCCAAATGTTTCTTTGGAGTACAAGAGGTGGAATATCTGGGTCATATTGTATCTCACGAGGGGGTTAAAGTGGACCCTAACAAAATTAAAGCCATTAAGGAAAGGAAAGTTCCCACAACCATAAAGCAGTTGCGAGGATTTCTCGGGTTAACAGGGTATTATCGCAAGTTTGTTAAGAATTATGGGAGAATAGCAGCACCTCTAACAACATTATTGAAGAAAGATGCATTTTCATGGACTCCCGAAGCAACTAAGGCCTTTGAACATCTTAAAGAGGCAATGTGCCTAGCACCGGTCTTAGCTACGCCAGACTTCACAAAAACCTTTATTGTGGAAAGTGATGCCTCAGGAAATGGAATTGGTGCAGTTTTAATGCAGGAAGGAAGACCCATTGCTTTTGAAAGTCGTCCAATCAAAGGAAAGTATTTACAGAAACCTATTTATGAGAAGGAAATGTTAGCAATACTACATGCACTAAGAAATGGCGAACTTACCTAATGGGAAGACACTTCAAGGTAAAAACTGATCATGATAGTCTTAAACACTTTTTGGAACAAAGACTATCGTCAGAAGAACAGCAAAAATGGGTCACAAAGATGTTGGGTTATGACTTTGAAATAATCTACAAAAAAGGAAAGCCGAATGTTGTTGCAGATGCACTCTCAAGAAAGAATGAAGAGGTGGAAGCATTGCTTTGTGCCATTTCTATTATCCAACCAGATTGGATAACTGAAGCAAGAGATGAATGGAAGAAGGACAAAGATGTATGGACACTCATTCAAAAGTTGCAGCAAGATCCTAGTACATCCGATACATTTAGTTGGAAAAATGATTCCTTATGGTACAAAGATCGCTTATATCTTTGTAAGAATTCCCAACTAAAACAAAAGATTCTTCTCGAATTGCACACTTCTCCTTTAGGAGGACACTCAGGATTTTTAAAAACTTACCACAGGGTGAAGAAAGAATTTTTTTGGGATGGCCTTAAATCTGATATTCGACAGTTTGTGGCGGAATGTTTGGTTTGCCAGCAGAATAAAGTGGAAACAATTAAGACCCCAGGACTTCTACAACCTTTATCCATTCCAAGTCAACGTTGGGAGGAGATTTCAATGGATTTTATCACAGGTTTACCTAAGTCCGAAGGAAAGAGTGTCATCATGGTGGTAGTTGATAGACTTAACAAGTATGCACACTTTTGTGCTTTATCTCATCCATTTAAAGCAAGTACAGTTGCTACTACATTTATGGACAGAATTCAAAAGCTACATGGAAGCCCAAGGGTTATTGTGAGCGACAGAGATCCCATTTTTACTGGAAATTTTTGGACGGAGTTATTTTCTTGTTTGGGTACACAATTAGCTCATAGCTCATCTTATCATCCTCAATCTGATGGTCAAACTGAGATAGTAAATAAATGTTTGGAAGGATATCTTCGTTGTTTTGTATCCGATAAACAAACACAATGGGTCAAGTGGTTACCTCTCACTGAATGGTGGTATAACACTTCCTTCCATACTGCAGCAAAAATGACCCCATTTATGGCACTTTATGGATATCATCCACCATCCATCACATCATCTTTAAGAGAAAATTCTAAGGTTCAAGCAGTGGAATATCACATCGAGCATCAGCAAGAAGTTCTCCAACTTAAAGGATAACCTGAATTTGGCACAAAATCGAATGAAACAACAGGCAGATCAACATCGCAGCGAGAGAAGTTTTGATGTAGGAGATTGGGTATTTTTACGGCTACAACCATACAAACAAATTTCCCTCAAGCAAGCTAAGAAGGATGATAAATTATCGCCAAAGTACTATGGTCCTTACAAGGTGTTGCAAAAGATTGGTACTATGGCATACAAATTGGAGCTTCCTGCTTCTTCGCGAGTACATCCAGTTTTCCATGTTTCATGCTTAAAGAAGGTTATAGGTGAAAATCTTCCAGTTCAAACAATATTGCCAGAACTTGATGAGGAAGGAAAAATCATATTGGAACCCGAAGCGGTCATGGAAACAAGAACTCGACAGCTACAGAATCGATCAATTTCAGAGTATCTCATCAAGTGGAAGAACTTACCCACTGAAGATTCTACATGGGAGGATGAGAATTTTATACAGAAGCACCCGGAGCTACTCAAGCGTTGAGGACAACACTTTTTTTGAAGGAGAGGGGCATGTTAAGTCCCTATATCACTAGTATAGTCCCTTATTATTGTTAGTGTAAACCCCTTATTGTTATTATTGTACCCTTGTAACCCCCATTTTGTTATTATTGTGCCCTTAAATTATTATTGTTAGTTCGGCTAGGATTACATTGTGGCCCACTAGGATTACATTATGGCCCCATGGACTCCTATATATAGAAAGGAGGTTTTGTAAATTGTATCATCCAAGAATTGTGCATTTATGTAATGTATTGGAGGTTGCCCCCTCGAAGTGGCTTATTTCTAAGGCGTTTATATCTCTTTTCTTCTACTTTTGAAGCTGGTTACACAACATTTACCAGTCCACTTAACGGTGTTGGATTTTTCTCATTAATAAACTTCTATGTTTAATAGTTTGAGCGGCCTTGGAGAGTTAACTCTCCACTCACCTAATCCAAGGCCCTACAACCTAGCTAGTTGGTGTATAATTAATGACAATGATACAAAAACTACTAGTTGCTTTTAATTATATCGCTTATTTTAGATTGGCTATTATTTAAGTCAAGGGTGCACGGAAGTGAAACTGATGGTGTTTTTATGACACAGAAGAAAGCAATGAAAACCAAACTACATGAAAATGCAATTATTTCCTTTTGATGAAAAGTGATTTCTACACAGGTTCTACGAAACTAATAAGAAATTTTTATTTTTTTTCTTTTCAGACACTTACACTTCACACAATTCATAAATTTATGAAAAAGACTAAAATTTCTCAAATGCACTTAATGCAAGCTACCAATGATATGAAAATTCTATGATGCTAACTCTAAAGAAGAAAAAATAAGTCTCTAGGAAAACAACAGTTCAATCACTTTTTGACAAATGACAAGGTTAGATCCAAAGAAGAAATCCTATGTATAAAAATGCAAAAATTCACTTGACATAACAGAGAGAAATCAAGACGAGACTTCCTTCCAAATCAAGTCAAGAACCGAAGACTAGAAACTAACAAAAAAGCTTCAAAAGATGGAATGAAAACGTAAACAAACTGAAATAAAAAAGCAATGGAAAACGAGAAATGTTTTTGGGCTTTTCAACTTATAAAAGAAGGAAAAGATATTTCAAGAAGACAAATAGAAACTATCCAAGAACTGAATCAAGCAAACATGAATCCCAACCAAAGGCTTCAAAGTGCTCAAGCCAACCATGCTATTTTCATAGCGGGACTTATATGAGCAATAAGAAACAAGAAACTCAATCAATCAACTCAGCACAATAGCACAATCTTGCAGCGAAAAGAAACTTAAAAAATCAGAAAGAGACCTTTCAAAATTCGCAATAAGACAAGTCTACGAAATCAAGAAAACCAAACTAGGCCAAGAAGGAAAAAATCAAATGCGAAGCAATGCATAGGGCTAAGAAGAGCAAACGAGAAAAGGCTCGTTGTTCTGACTACTCAGGACAACCAAGAATCTTCAGGAAAAGATCTTGGTGCTCAAGTCGCTATTGCAAACAGACAAAACAAGGATTTCACCAAATGGGGTCTTCATATAAGCAAGAGAAAAATAGATACAAAATCACTCTAAACATAGTCTAGAGACCTTCAATATACTATATGAATAGATCAACACAGATAGATAAGACCATAGGGGCTAGAAACTAAAAATTTAAAATTTTCCTAGACATTCGCGCTTTTGCAGTGAGCAACAAGCATGCATATGCGACTGTAACAAAGGAAAATCACATATACGTGGGTCCCTTTGGAAAAAACAACGTGTATACGCGACTGTGCAAAGAAAAAACTGTGTATGAAAATAAAGATAAGGAAAAAAAATCAAGCCTGATCAAGAGACCAGGTCTTCTGTTTGACTGAAGAAAGACTTGCTAGACTGTAAAAAGATACAGCAATTGTTGGGAACCTACAAGATAGATGAAACAACCAAAACGAAAAATCACAAGAATGTGAGCCCCAGCGGAGTTGCCATTTTTGTTTCGGGAAATAATTCCTTAAAGGTCTTGGGTAGACAACCTTCACAGATCAGGGGCATGCCATTCAAGAAGGACTTGCTTAACCAACTTTTATACTAAAAACTAGATACTACTAGTTGCAGAACTTACCCGAAAGTTCCTCGGTTGATGTAGATCCTGTGGGGTGCAAACCCCCTGCAACACTTTGTGCTCCGAAACCTGTAAATCCACAAAGAACGAACACAAAAACCTAGTTTTACAGCATATATAGTTCCTAGATGTTAGTGAAAATCATGCATAATATCATAAAAACAATATTATATGTTCAATTAATGATTATTACACATGTATAAAGCATCATAAACACGTAATCATCGGGAAAATATGGCTCTTCTTATTAAGAATGACATGTACAGTAATAAAAACGTGGAGAGATCACCTGAATCCTGCCACGGCCTTCGAGCATACCGTCCTCTGGATCCGTCCAGCCCTAGCCTCGCAAGAATTCTTCTAAGATGTGTGCACAATAGATGTCATATAGGGTGATGAACATCTCAAGGAAACAAGGTTTTCCTGAATATACCTGGGAAGTGCAGGAGGCACGGGAATATCAGACTTGAATAGGGCCCCAATAGAGTATAATATCTATATTTTTCTCTCTCCCTTAGGCCATTCCTTTGAGAGGCTTTTATACTCTCTCAAATTAGTTTCTGCAGTTAAGAGCAGTTAGGCTACGGGCTAGGGTGGTTAATTTATTGGAATAACCATAAAACCCGC
Source organism: Pinus albicaulis (assembly GCA_034641835.2). NCBI lineage: Eukaryota > Viridiplantae > Streptophyta > Pinopsida > Pinales > Pinaceae > Pinus > Pinus albicaulis. The sequence continues at coordinate 1,562,677,804 of CM076578.1, forward strand.
CTCAAAAATAGGGAAAATATATATTTTTTAATAATTAAAAATGTATACACAGATATCTATGAATGGACTCGTGTGCATACGCGGAAAATTCTGGGCAGAGTCGAATATGGGTTTTAAGATACTTTTTTTGGTGAAAATGTTCAAGTCTGAGGGGAAAGGGTGCCCAAGGCCAAAGTGTAAATCATCAAGTACATGAAGGTGATAAATGATGCCACCTAATATATGAGGTCAGAAGAGGTACATGATGGCCAAAATGTATTATGTGCATAGAAAGAACCTTGTAAGGACTAGAGAGGACTTCACCAAATTTCACCCTGCCAAAAACTAGTGAGAGAGATAAAAAAGATAGCTCATGTCTGAGGTGGGCATACCCATGCTCAGTGAAAGAATAGCATGTCTACATATAAAGTACAGAGTGGATCCAAAATGTATACAAGTACAACTGAAAATGTAAAGTACATAGTGAATCATCTGATCACTGCCCGAAAGTATAAGTCAAAATCAGGTCCAAGTATCACACATAGAAGATTAATCAATGATGCTGTAATAGATGTCTAATCACAAAAGTCACAACTGAATCTCCAAGTACCAAATCATAAGTGGTGGAACAAATGGTACAACACGCAACTTGGGAGCCAACATATAGGATGCTGCTGTAGTGAAACTGCAACATATAAGGGTGGACGGTGTCACTGGCAGAAAACTGAAGAAGTTGTCTAAGTGAACCAAATCATGCTGATGCAAACCCGAGGTCTTCACCAATCGCAATGGCACAATTCTACACAATGGGAATAAATGAGTTGAAGTCGACCATGTGAGAAATCGTTTGATTACCGGTCATTGATGTATATCATTAACAAACGCGAGACAACCCACCGATAATGATAATGAGTGTCAAGGTGCCCCAGTACAATCTAGCAAGTGAAAATAAATGAGTTGAGGTCGAACACTTGAAAGAATCTGTCAATTAGGAGGCAATGATGTATCCTCATTGTCGATAGTGAAGATTCTTCCACTGATGACTGCAAACCCTAAGGTAGTGACAAAAGGACTCTAGACCTTATTCCGAGAGTAATGAGTCAGAGTCTATGGGAAAAGATCTGCTGGAAGGAAGGCATTAAGGCATCCCACATCAGTCTAGCGTGAGTGTAACCCACAAACCAGGATTTGGAAGGAATCAGACAATGTAGAGTGAAGTAACCAACCTGAAGTACGTTTCCAGCATGCAGAAGATGAAGCTAGCGCATGATAGAAACCCTCTGAACCAACCAATAATGAAGGCTTACAAAGAGGTGAGATATCCACCGATAGGGTCAAATAGAAATCAAGGTATTGCACGAATCCCAGGTGTGATAATGTAAGCTGACGTCGAACACAAGGGAAACTACTCAATCAAAGACCCATGATGATGATCAAATGCTGAGCACAAGGTCACCTATAAATTATGTAAATAGGGCTAGGGTGCAGCTCTAGGTTTGCTCTCAGAGCAATATGTCGTAGTCAATAAGAGACAAACCCGCCGGAAAGAAGTCAATGGAGACCTTCTCAAACCAGCACGAGAAAAAAACCAAACATATGATGTGATAGAACAAGATACTGACAAGACTGGGAAGGCCGACTGAAAAATGAGTCAAGAGACACCGCAGAAAGGCCAACTCAGGTTAACTTCCTTTAACAAAAGCACGACTCATGTTGACTACGGCAACAGATGATAACTTTGTATAAGTTTGTCATGTAGGAGGCATGAACAAACCCTCCATATGATTGGAAGAGATAACCAACTGGGGGAGAACTGACTCATGAAACAAGGTTATGGCTTCTCCTAAGTCAAAAACTAAAACAATCCCAAATGAAGGAAAGACATAGCTTTTTGTGCTTTGTTCAAGGGTGACAAAAATGACACTGTAGCTGCCATCAAAATATGAAGTAATATCCCAGTCCCGCTCTTTTTCATATATTTAATTTTTTTGTCTTTTTCATATTTCAAAGCCTAAAAAAGAATAAAATAATGCTATAGTATAATGGATAGAACGAGTATCATGAAACATATGCACTAGTTCCTGGGATAGGAACAATCCTATGCTCAATGCAAGGTGGTGAAAACTGGTAAGTGATACTCAAAGGAATGTTCCATCCATGGGTAACAAAGTGTCAAGTCACGATAGCTAAGTGATTGCATGGTTAACTTGTATAGAAATTCATGGTCAAAATATGGCTTAAAAATTGAGTCCAAATGAAGCCGACTGAAGGCCAAGATAAACAAGTAGTCAATATGCAATGCAGTAATACAACTTGACAACATAAGGGAGCCTCTAGGGTAATGGCCAGAAAAATGATAACGAAGAAGAAGAATGAAGCTTCAACACATATGCCATGGCGGGACTAAAGAGAACTCTCGAGCCTACATAAATTGCAGCATGGGCGACAAATGCTAGCGAGGAACTAACTAGGAAGCCCATGTAAAGGAAGGCTCTACCACCAAGTCATGATTTAAAAAATCAGTGAGTGAAATGGGTTAAGTACCCATGACATGTGGGATCGACCATATGGAAAGTGATCATAATGGAGGCTAGTATCCAGAATGCAACGGAAAATGGATTCCCTAACCTATATGCCAATTCAGAATCATATACCTGCCATGACAGGTCAGCGGTCATGGATCCGAATTAAAACCAGAAAAATATCAAACTCAATAAAATGTTTATGAAAATATACCTTACCCAACACTTACAAGCAAAATAGTTATACAGCCTCAAAATGATTTGAAAAAATAAGCACAAAGGCATTTTGCAAAAAATTTCCAAAATCTGGGTATAAATACACCATTTACCCCATATTTGGGTCATTTTCACATTGCAGAAATGGAGAAGGAGCTTTTGGAGCAAAAATTCCCTTTCTCAACGCTGGAGCAATCAACCATCAAATCGCACCGAATCAGCCAGGTAAGCTCTAAATTCACCTTTGTCATCAATTTCGTTCTATTTTAAGATAAAAATTTAGAAATTTGACCATAGGAAAGATTTTTTTTGATGAAACCCTCTGCACATACGCGAGTTCGTGTGGACGAACCTACATATGATATGCGGCTGAGTGTAAATGAAGTCGCGTATGTGCAGATCAAGAATTTAAAATTGAACCTAATGAATGATTTAATGAATTTTCTCAGGATGTCTATTAGCTGGAGGGAGCGTGAACATAGTGCCATTGACAATGAAGTGATGGAAGATCAAAATTCACTCGATATCCTTCGAAATTTTGGATTTCTCAAGTTCTTTAAAATGCCAAATATGAAAAGTAATGTCCGGTTGCTCCAAATGTTGGTAGATCACTGGGAGCTGGAAGAAGACTGCTTCATGATAGATCAAATGTCAATATGCATAGAGGTGGAAGACATATATTTCATCACTGGACTCTCTCGGAGAGGAGATCCAGTAGATTTGCATGGGAAGCCTTTGGGAGGGCTTACTGTGGAAGATTGTGTCCAGGTCTATTGTGTAGAGGAGTCTCAAAAAATGGGTACATAGATACCAATTAAGGATGTGAAAGAACTATATATGAAAATACTCCTTTTCACCATTGACAGAGTAGCAGGATCTTCTTCTCTACATCAGGCTTTGAGGACACAAATAAGCATTACAGTAGAATGTTTGATTCACCTCTTTGATTGGTGCACAACCTTGCTGAGCAACATGAAAATATAGTTGACTTCAATCCGGAAGGAAAAAATTAAACATTTTGGGTATGGAACTATTTTGCTGACATTCTTCTTTGAGAGGATTCCAGGGCTTTGGCCCAAAGTCATCTCAACCATTAGCAGCCCCAGAGATCCAAGAATAGCCCGGTGGGATGATCTGATGAAGAGATTGGGGGGAAGTGAAGTTCCCCGAACCACTTGGGATGACGAGTTCTTCCAATGGTGGGAGGAACAAGTTATCACCGTGGAAGATTATCCCTATGCTAGGATGGATTTTCATGGTGATCCAGATCTAGTCCTTCCACTCAGTGCAGCATGGGGTGCAATCGGTGAGATTGCAATTTTTGATTTTTGATTATATGATTTTTTGATTATTTGTTTTTCCAAGATATGATAATGAATTTTCTTTTTTGATTGAACTCAAATGACTTACAAGATTATTGATGATCATGATGTAGATATGGGACCAGTCAGACCTGAGGGATACCCAAGGCAAAAGCGCCATAGAGGTGAGGCGGATGCTGAAGACCCTGGTAGGACACTCCATGTCATCCAGAGGAACTTGGAGAGTTTGACTCGCCAAGTGCCTATGTATGCGGTAGAGAACCTACCAGAGGCTATCCAGAGACGGGTAGTCGGAGTACCATGAGACTAGGTGCGGTTATTCTACCGTGTAGCGACTCCTATTGTGTTCTATAGGAACACGAATGTTGGGCAGGGACCATAGGATTAGATTTATAGATTTTATCAGATGACTATAATATATTTTTGATACTGAACATGATCGGGCATAAGCCCTAATTTTGTAGGACATATGGGTCCAGATTTTGTATATTTTTGAACACTCTGACTATATATATATATACACACACACAACAATTTATATGATGTGAAAATGTAAATTAATTACTGAAATCTCATCCAGATTCCATCTCAATTAATTACTGAAAATGTAGGAGATGTCGCCACAAAAGAAAAGAATTTGGTTTCATACTAGAAGAAATCAAAAGAAGTGAATCGTACAAAATATGCATGGTTTCTGAAAGATATGGAAGGAAAAACTCTGTAATTATATCTATATGCTAGTAAGAATTTTGATGCTACAAGTTATGAGCTGGTGGGAAAAGTACTAGACCTATATACTTTTCCGAATTCTGAAAATGTTTATATGCTTTCAAAACCACCCAAGTCACATGATAAGCTTAGATATCATTTTACATTGGCGATGTATAACACGGGGGAATATTCTTCAAGGATATGTAAACAAATCGTAGATAATTTTACATAGAATATTGTAAGTACTTTTATTTACAATTATGTGTTTTGCGTTATTCTAACTATATCATTCTATTTTTAATAACTTAGTTATTAGTGACATATTATATTTTGTTTGACAAGATTTTGCTGAGATAATTTCAATTATGTTGGGGGGAATATATTATATAGAGTGAGATATTATGAATGTTGTCTTCATTTTCCATGAACACGAAGAAGAATATATGGGAAAGAAGAAAAAAAAACTTCATTATGCTACAAGACTATATCAAAGGGATCAATCTAGTAAAGTTAGACATGTTACTTTTGAAAATGAGGAAGTTGAGGTTGAAGTTGAAGATGAAGAATGTGTTTCCATTACTAAGGATCAGATTAGAACTAATGTTAGAAAGGAGAAGAGCCATAAAAAAACAAAAACAAAAATGCCCAAGAATTTCTCTCTTCTAGTTGATGATGATGAGATTGCTTCGGTTGAAGAAAATATTATAACCAATGGGAGGAAGAAACAAAAAAATTCTTATTATGAAAGAATCATGGACAATAGTGAATTTCATAGTGAAAAATCAAAAGGAAGCAGGGAAATCATTACACTAGGTGTTGATTTAGAGGAAGGCATTATTAAAACAAAACAAAATGTCATTCGACATCATTTAACGAAGACAAATTTAATTGAGGGTGGTCAGTCATTTCAACTTAATGCCATTCAAGTCTACAAGCCATATGAAGGACAATTCAAAAATCAAATTAAAAATCCACACCACTTGCATGTTCACAATTTGAAAACATTGATGAGGTATAACCTTTTGCACATGTGGTTGATTATGTTCTTCTTGTTGATCCAATTCAGGTTCCTAGCAAAGAAGAATTTAACAAATCAAAATGTTTTGAATACAAGTATTATGTACTTGGGGGAAACCATTCTGTATAAGCTCAAAGGAAATTGATGGAGGATTATCCCAATAACTCGTATTTTGAAACAATGGAATGTATCATTTATGTTGGTTTAACATATATATAAGCAAAGTTATTGGCATGGGATCATAATTCAGATAATGAGTATAGGATGTCTATGACTTTCATCCAAAGGGTCAGATTTATTCATAGTGAATTTGAAGAAAAATTTGGTGGGGATATGGCAAAGGTTGATCATGCATTTCAGAAGGAATGTTGTATGAAAATTGGTTATCAAATTGAAGACAAAATCAATTCAAAAGGTGGAAAAGTAAATTTTGTAATATTCAAAGGTATGGATAACGTTTTCCAGTTGGAATTTAGAACTAGAGAGTTATGGGAATTGATTGATCATATTTTTGAGTTGTGGGAGAATGTTGGTATAAAAAGTCAGAAGGTCAAAATGTCTAAACCATTGATATGTACCATCAGTAAATCGGGACCTGAAATGAAGCTACTTCCAGAAGATATGCCTATCACACCTGGGAGATCAATGCAAGGAGTGAAGGATGAAAAACTTGTCAAAACAATATTATCTCGTGTAAAATTAGGAGAATTATCAATGGAGGAAATGTCTGAGGAATTTCTAAAGTAAGTTTGTTATTTTTACTTATTTCTGAATTATAAGTTTATGTTAAATATAATATATTGTTATTGGTATTATTTGTTATACATATCACTATATTAACATTGTTTACTTTATTTATTTAGTCACATGGTTTATATCATAATACAATAACAAATGGTTAAATTTTTGAAAGAAGATAGTTGGGATGATGTTGTACACAACTACCCAGATTCAAGTTCTACATCAGTGCTAAAAGTTTTTTATCTTGCATTTAAAAGTGTATGTTTATTTATACATTCATTTCTATTCATATGTATATTATTTTTATTTTATAACTTATACATATATTTTTTTATTTCATTAAAGATGAAAAATGATGCAAATGGAGAACTAGATAGTTTAAAAATATTAAACTGGAAAAGATGAGAATACAACGTCTTAGTGATGTTGAACTTGATCCAAGTCTTAATCATTTCATTTGGAATGAGCTCCACACTATCCAATATCAAATAATATCAGGTGATTGTGAAGACATTGCAAAATTCATACATAAAAGGGATTATTCCCTAGTTATTGCAGATATTCCTCGGGGTTTCAATATCCCAAACATTGAATATGATAGTGACCCTTATACTTATCAAGCTTTTAGTAAAGTGGTTGTGGGATTTCTAGAAGTCAAAATATCACCAATTTTTAGATTTGTGACATTATGATTCAGACACACAATTGGGGTTGTTATTATCAGGGTTCAAGGGAAAAGTAAAGTCAAGGATGCAATTTACATGGTAAAACGTTGAAATTGTATGTTTTATTAATGTTAAAAAAATCATTTATGTACAAGTTAATTGAAATTTTACTATTTCATGCTTCAGGAAAAAGTCATATCTTATTTGTTATGGAAATCAACCAATTATAAGTGACTGTGAGTTCATTCATTTTGAAATTTGGACAAAGGATGATAGCTATAAGCTTATTCTTTTCAATCAAATAGATGGAAAGAGTCATAGCCAAGTATTGGTCCACGATGTTGTTGTAAAAAAACTAACATATGAAGATAAAGAAGCAAAAGGAGAGACAATTAACATATATCAAACACCACAATCATTGATTAACTATCTTTTAGATTTATGTTCAAATGAGGGAGATTGAGTTTTGGATTTATTTTCAGGCTCACATATGTTTTAGTATATAAAAATGAATTTCATTATTTTCTTTTTTAATTTTTTTTTGTGTTTATACTAATTTACTAAATTTTGTCTTTTGCACTTGATCATTAGGTACAACACTAGAATGTTGCTTACCAAAAAGAAGAAACTAAATTTCCATTGAGAAGGACCCGGTACAATGCAAATTTATTCACCAAAGAATTAATGTTCTTCAATTTCTTCTAGATGCAATGCAATAAGTTGGTTTGGGGAAAGGGGGTTTTAATGAATCCCATGTGGAAAAAAAAACAAAGGAACCTCAACCACCATTAGATGGAATGATTAGAAAGGCATACTTTGGGACATTCACAGACATCAAAGATCCATCAGAAGAGAAAAATGATCAAACTAAAGCCAATAATGAAAATATTGTGGAAGAAGACAATAATGAAACTTTTGAAGATGAAGAGTTTGGGTTACATGATATTATTGATTGAATTTTAGTTAAGCTTCCAAATGAAGCTCATTTTTTGTAACTATTAAAAAGTTATACTTGTAATGTTTTGACTTTGACATTTTATGAGAATAATAAGTATTCAATTGTTGTTATTATATGTTTAGTATTTGTATAATGTGATTTTCACTTCATTTTTTGTGTGAATAATTTAATTTTTGAAAAAAAATTATTGTTACTGTTAATTTATTGACATAAAATTAATAAAAAGTGCTATTTTTTATACTTTCGTTATTTTTTTCTTATAAAAAAAGGTTTATTTGACATGTCATTTCTAGCAAAAAAGACTCAAAATGTGTACCTTTTAGTTATATCTATATTCAAAATGTGTGTTTTTGTGTAAATTGTTAAAAATTCTTTCTTTTTAGTGACAATTATTTCATGTGCAATGAAATATTATTTAACAATATATAATTAGATAGAAGATCAAAACTTTAAAATTTTGGCTTTTTTTTTAACACTCCAAAAAATCAAATATATCATTACACAAAAAAAAATGAAAAGAAAATAAAAACAAATACCTGAAAAACACTTCAAAAAATATGTAAGTGAAGAGGAAGAATACGAGTACTTCAAAAATTGTTAAATTTAGAAAATAATTATTAGCATTTAATACATTAGAAAATTTAAGGTAAAAAATAAGTCTTCTAAAAAAAGGGGATGATGCTGACATCAACAATTTTCAAAATCAACATAAAAATCACTAAAATTTTAAAAATAATGTTTATACTTGGTACATAAGAAAATTTAATGTGTTAAAAACATGCTTAAAAAATTAAGAGTATTTTGAATCAAACTTTTTTAAAATCAAACGATTTTTTTCTACCTAAGAAAAGCGGGTACTCGTTTCCATTCCTGTTTCAAAGCTTACATTGTTTGTATTTCACAATCAAATTATTCATCATCCTTTTCTGACATAGAAGAGGCATTTCCATCCATAGGAGGAGGGTTGCAAGGTTTCCAACTTTTAGATTTGGAATTGTGAATGTTTCGCTTATGCTGATAATTAAACAGTGGGAAGGAACTCTATAAGTGGCATGCTTGATGACAAAAGCGACAACGAAAAGTAATATTCTCATAATTCAAAGCCTCGGTCCAATGAAAATCACTGATTTTTAAATTGAATTGATCTGGAAACCCTTTAATAATATCAACTTCAACACAAATTTTTCCATAGGTATATACACCAAGTTTCCCACGAGAGGCATCAATAGTAAGATAATGACCTAGAGTGTCTCCAATGCCCTCGAAGACAATGTAGTGCCATAAGTGAGCTGGAAGATCAGGAATCCTGGCCCATATTGGCATCTTTGTAATGATAGTTGTGGATGGGTCAAAATATGGGAACCAAGGAGTTAAAAATAGTCCAACATTGCCTCAAAACCAGGGCCCTTTAGATAACTCTTTCTGATAATATTCCGGTTCCACAAATAACACAATGAAGAACCCTTTTGAGCAAAAAATACCCTTAACATCCTTAGTCCATATGGTATGGATCCATTGATAGAGATCAGTTGTGCAGGGCCAATAGCCATTAAATCGGAAAATTAAGGCTGCATATGAATACACCTGATGAAGATCCTCCATATATGAGTGATAAATTTATAGGGAAGGAACTTCCTCATATTTTTCCACCTAAAAAATCTCGGGAGCCATTTGGGCATGATCTTCCTTAGGTAGGGTTCAAGCATAGATGACGTCTTTATAAGAAAACATTTGAGAGGAGGAAGGCTTACCTACAGTCCCCTCCCATAGACGAGGAACCATGAAAACAATGACATCTTTTCCAATATTGTAAACTAAGAGAGGATCCACATCATCTAATTATTGGCATCTTGGAGTTATAATGCAGAGGAAAAATTGAAAGGGGGATAGGGAGATAAGGAAGAAACAAAAAAGATCAACCCAGTTCAAGTGTCGTGAATCCTTCACAATCCCTGTTAAAAATGGAAGTGAAGGTTGATATCAAACCGTACCACAACAATATCGATGCTATGAAGCTAAATCACTGGTTATAGCAATTGGAAGTGTATTTCAACATCCATCACATTGAGAAAGTACAAAATATTTATTTTGCACGATTGAAATTAGAGGGCCATGCTCTGACTTGGTTGGAAATCCACATAGAGACCTTGAGGATGGAGGGAAAACCTCCATTGACAATGTGGGAGGACTTTAAAGTCATCTTTAATTCATAGTTTTACCCTATTAATTAGGTAGAGGAACAGTGGATTCTGTGGCACTACTTCAGGAAAAAACCGAGGAAAAGTGTGTAGGAGTACACCACATAGTTCAGAAAAATGGCCATAATGTTGCCTATCACCCCAAAGAACCCAGATGTACTCATCAAGTATTTTGGGGGTCTACACTGCCATCTACAGGAGGAAGTGATGTTGTTAAAGCATATATTGATGGGCGAGGCTTACGTAAATGAATGAATACCTATAGAACATAGGTTTCAATAAATGGAAATCAAGTGGATCAAAGTAGAAGGAGAAAAATGACACTTATAAGGAGGGGAAGAAGAAGCAGAAAAGGGGAAAATATAAGAATACGACAACCATTACATATCAATCTAAATATCCCAACACCCATTGCAACCACTGCAACATTCAAAGCCATATAAAGGAGAAGTGTTGGAAGTTGCATCTAGAGCTTAACTTGGAGAACAAAAAGAAATATAATAAGAAGAAGAATATCATGGTCACTAATTTGAGAAACTAAGTTGAAAGAAACTTAGACTTGGATGCGAAGATCATTTGTACATCAGTGCAAAAGGAGGTGAATTTGAATATCCTTTAGAAACAGGAAGAGAGAGAAATGACCAAACTTCTCCATATAAAGATACAGGTCAAGAAGACTAAGATTAATGCTTTATTTGACTTAGGATCACAGTGAAATATCATTTCAGTAGAGCTGGTCAAGAAGTTGGGGTTGGAAGTTCATGATCATCCAAGCCCATATCCATTGGATTGGTAAATGAGAAAGTAGAGATGAAGGCGAAAAAATAGTGAAAATTTATATTTGTTATTAGAGTTGATTTTATTGATGAAGTAGAACTAGATGTGGTTCCCCTAGATGTATGTGGAGTCGTGTTTAGGAGTCCCTACATGTACATGTGAGATGGAATATTCATGCGAAGAGCCAACTAGTATCAAATCTTCAAGGATGGAAAATCATTCATGATCAACACACACAAAGGAAAGTCAAACATTTTAATGGTGAGTGTTAATCAAGCCAAGAAATTGATCAGTTCAACCAAAAATTATGTTTTGTTGTTTTTAGGAGAAAATAAGTTTGTAGAAGAGTCAGCAAGAGACAAGGCATCCCTGGAAAGTGATGAAACCTTAGTTAAACTGAGAGGGGGGGGGGGGATGGGGGTTGAATCAGTTTAATACATTCATGGTTATTTAAAAAAATTTCATTCGACTCATTTACACCTTCATTTCATAAGCAGTTTAATACATAATGGATCAACAAACATAATGTGTGGACAACAAGTAATTAAACAGATTAAAACATCACATCAACACTTAATCATCAAGCACATAGACAACAAATATAAGTGGAAACCCATAAAGGGAGAAAACCACATCTTATTATTGTTGTGATGCAAAGGAAAGCTCCAAATTCCAACTGATTTTCTATAGGATCCAACCTACAGGAGGCTACTACCCCAAATTCTGCAAGATACAACTTGCAAGGAAGCTCCAACTCCCATATATTTTTTGTAGGCTACAACCCACAGGAGGCTCCTACCTCAACCAGCTACAACTGGACATCTATCAAGCTACAACTTGATATGGAAGCACCAACTTGCTCACACTAAAATGAAATCATACGTTGATTTACCTAGATATCAACTCTGTTTTTCTCCTTCTTCAATGATGCCCTTCCAGCCTTCAAATTTACTTCATATCAGCTCTGGATCTGCACATCATCTCTATCTGCTCTCTCTCATTCTTCCACTCTCTAACCTCTCTATGCATATTACAATAACATCATTTATAGAGATCACTTCATGGTTGTTTTCATTCTATATGGGAATATGAAGTGAACAAGCATGACTCTTGCCTTCCATCCACTCATTTCCTCACTTAGCATATTCGGGATGTTACAAAAATATATACACTAGTTTCAATATTACTTGGAGTTTTTCTTTCCCTTGGAGACTTGCCTTTGCATCACAAACAATATAAAATAATTAATAGATTTACAGTTACAATCAAATATTTCACTCATCCCTTTCAACTTCTTAGATTTTTTGTGTGTTTGTCCTCTTCTGCTTGGTTTCCCTTTGTCTTTTATGTTTCTGTGGTTATATTCCAACTATGCTGCATTACCACCTTTTTGCCTCACTCAACCCATGTTGTTGCACTGTTCTGCACGAGCTTTGGGTCCTTTTTCTTACTCGAGCCTTTTCTTGCTGTGTTCAATCTTTTCTTTTGTTACCTGAGTCTTTTCTTCCCTGTTTAGCCTTTTCTTTTAACACACAGCCGCAGCATCTACATGAAAATTTTCATATTGGCCAACTTCTTTACACAAACTCCATAGACCTATGGGTCATGGCCCACATAAAATCCCTTTTAACGTAGCGGATTATAATTTTTGAGTTTTATTAACATACATACGTTTAGAAATCAAATAGCGCATACTTCATAACAAAATGCATATAACAAACATATCTTACATATGCGCAGAATAGGGGTTATCGAGCCCCACTTGACCAATCATAATACATTGCACTTCGCTTGCCCGCAACTTTTAACGTTTAGCAATAAACATATCTCCTCTCTTGTGCGATATGAAATCACATCGTATCGCATCCAACATAACTTACCATGTGAACCTTAAGCACAAAACATAAAATCGGTGATGTGCGTGAATGCGCAGTGCCGACACGTGGCTCCTCCCTTTCACCGCATCGCAACTTAACCTTACCGCATCGCAAACAAGTTAACATACCTTGCGAAGCCTTAGCGCTATCTGATAACATCTGCTATGTGTGAACTTCACAATTCACTATCCATCATTTATCTGCTACACGATCTAACGGTCCTCACTGCTTGCCCTGTTGTGCCAACACGTGTCCCTTATCCACTTCGCATCACACACAAAATAACTTACCCTGTGACGGCCTTAACACTTAAACGCTAAAACTTGTGATTCGCGCTTTCGATCTCCGTCATTGGTCTTCGTTGGATCTGATGGTCCACGCTTATCTCCTTGCCAACCCACTTCGCATCACAATTTAAATAACTTAAATTGATAAGTCTTAACTGTAAACATTATACCCTACGATATGTGATGTCTTCACGGTTTCGATATTATCTTCCACCGTTGATCTACGCAAGATCTATGGTCCTCGTTACTTCTTGAAAATCCGATTGCTTTCTGCTATGTGATTAATATGATATTCAATCAAACAGAGGATTGTGTGAGATCTATGGTCCTCACTGTGTCTTGCAAATCTGATTTCCTTCTATTGTGTGCTAAAGTAGTTCTCTTTGTCCCCTTTTGAAAGCGTTGATCTCTCCTAAGCTTGTTATTTTTGTTTGTCATTCACTCCGACTTGAGATTATCACTCTTGCTGCACTTTCATGACTCTGTCCATCACATTCATGACTTGAACCAAACATACATGACTCGACCCAACACGTTCACGACTCTGCCCCGCGTTCAAGGCTCTGCCTTTGCTGTTTTGCTACCTTTGCTCCTTTTCTGCCTTAACTTCCTTTGCTGCCTTTTCTTCTTAGCTGCCTTTTCCTTTTTGTTGCCTTTGTTGTTTTTCCTTTTTGCTACCTTTGCTCCTTTGGTGCCTCTCTGCTGCTCCTCTACCTCTCTTTTATGTTTTCTTAATTCATTATTTCCTGATCTGCTTCTTTGCCTCATTATTGTTGCTTCTCTGCCCCTTTGTCTTAATGATAGTTTAGGTGCTGCTCCTTTGTGCTCCTTTGCCATCAATGACAATATTTCCAACAGTCTCCCCCTTTGGAATTGATGGCAACACTTCCTCCAACACTCCAATACTTCCTCCAAGACTTCCTCCCCCTTTATTCTAAGAGGTGTCTTTCTTCCTCTGCTTGCCTTTCCTCCCCCTTTGACATCAATGGCAAAGTGTTGCACATTTCCCAGTGTAGTTTCTATCCTTGAATTTTCTTTTCCCACTTTATAGGCCTTCTTCTTCTGACTTTATACTTTGCTGCTCCAGGTTGGTGTATAATAGTTATTGGGATAACACTTTGAAAAATATTGATATTTCATGAATGGAGGGCATGTCACCATAGAACATTCTATACTTATATCCATTACTAATTGATAGAGGTTATGTGTGCTAGAATTTTGATGTACTTCTGTCATAATACTCAGATCTTTAGGACCTGTACCATGCCATACTCTGTAGATCTTTACCAGCTTCATAGCTCTAGCTCTTCTATGACAACTTTTATGGGCAGCTCCCCCCCTGGAATGATGCTTTCTTGTCTGATACTTACTATCACTTGTCTACTACATTGTTTCTATTCCTTATATTGCAACCTTTGCTGGTGTATTTCCATCATATATATATTCTTGATCATATCAGAGAGTATCATCTGTAGACACTACCCCTAGTTTTTCTCTTAGATATTCGAATGGTTCCCTAGCAAGAGGTTTTGTGAATATGCCTGTTGTTTGTTCCTTTGTTGGTACATACCCCATACTTACTATTTTCTCTGCTACTTGTTCTATGAGGAAATGGTACTTTATTGGGATGTGCTTGGTTTTCGAATGAAATAATGGATTTTTGATATACTTATTGCACTTGTATTTTGACATTTGATAGGGATAGGTTCAGTGATGCTTACCTTCATGTCTTGGAGAGTTTGTTTCATCCACATTACTTGTGTGCAAAAAGCTGTTGCTGCTACGTATTCCGCTTCTAAAGTAGATAGAGAGACAGATGTTTGCTTCTTGCTTAACCATGCCACCAGAATTTCTCCTAAACAAAATGCACCTCCACTTGTGTTTTTCATGTCATCCACATAGCTAGCCCAATCTACATCTTTATATGCTGTCAATGTGAAGTCTTTGGTTTTTGGATACCATAGGCCATAATGTGCAGTTCCTTGCAGGTATCTAAATATCCTCTTGATTTCTAGCAAGTGATTTTGTTTTGGTGTTGGTTGATATCTTTCCACAAGTCCTACTGCCAACATAATGTCTGGTCTAGAGGCTGTTCGGTATAGAAAACTTCCTATCATAGATATGTAAAGTCTTTGATCTACATTTGCTGATCCATCATCAACACATAACTTTCATCTAGTGATCATGGGAGTTGACACAGGTTTGCAGTCTTCCATTTGGAATATTTTTAACATATCTCTTAAGTATTTTTCTTGTGAAATGAATATGCCTTTGTTCTTTTGTAGAATTTGAAGTCCTAGGTAGTAGGTAAGATCTCCAATCATAGACGTCTCAAATTCTTACTTCATCTCTTCTGCAAGTCCTTTTACTAACTCATTAAAGAAATCAACAAAGATTGCTCTAGAAATATGTTGTACTAACCTGTTTTGTCTCTCTGCCACTCCATTTTGTTGAGGTGTACTTGCAATTGTAAATTTTTTCTTTATCCCACATTCATTGCACAGGTCTACAAAATCATCGTTTGTAAATTCACCTCCACTGTCTGATCTGATGCATTTTAGTTTACATCCAGTTTGATTTTTTGCCAGTGCCTTGAATATCTTAAATTTCTCAAATGCTTCAGAGTTTTATATGAGAAATGCCACCCATGTTAATATAGAAAAATCATCGATTATCAGCATGAAATATGATTGTCCACCTGGTCCATTTGTTCTTGAAGGTCCGCACAGGTCCATGTGTACAAGCTGAAGAGGCTTACTTGTGAATAGTTGGTCTTTAGCTTTGAACTTTGTATGAGTTTGTTTTCCCAGTTGGAAGGAATTACACATGGTATTTGGTGGCTTATTTATTGTAGGCAAATCTCTAACAATTTCCTCTTTTCTCAGGTTGATGATGTGGTCAAAATTTATATGTCCCAATATTATATGCCATAGCCAAGATTCGTCAAGATTTTTGATGTGGCATGCTTCACTCTTTTATTCTAATATATAAACATTACTCTCTGTTTGAACACCTTTGACCAAGGTCTTTCCTGTGGTGATTAACCTTCACAATATTGGGCTCTGAAAAGGACCTCACAGCCTTTATCACACTTTTGACTAACACTTAGTAGATTGGCTTTTAGACTGTCTACAAATAGTACATCTTGAGCCTCTCCTCTTCCATTATTCAGGCTGACTGTGCCTTTTCCCTTGATTTTCCCTACTTTATCATTATCGAATGTTATATTCCCAGATTTATTTTCATCAAATTTGACAAGGCTTGCTTCGGTCTCTAGTCATATGTTTTGAGCACCCACTGTCCACATACTATTGATTTTTTTGATCTTGAGAAATTAGAACTAGATCACATTTATTTAGTTTCCTTTTCCATTGCATGTAGCTGTTTTCTCTATAACCTTTTTGGGGAGATGGATCACAGTCTTTGAAAGGACATTCGTTAGACTTGTGCCCATTTTTATGGCAGATAAAAAATTTGATTGTATTTCTGAATAGATTGTGCACATGAGTGAATCCATCATTGTCATTAATTCCCCTTGAGTTTCCATACTCCATTCTCTATATATACGCTATGCACTCCATGGCTTTATGGCTGAACCCTTTGCAACAAAAAAAATACCCATGGAAGTAGTATCTGTATCTGGAAGAGAGAGTTGTTGGAGGTAGTCTTTTTGTTTGTTGTATCTTTTGCTGATTGGACTAGATTTTCTTTGTCTTACAAAATTCCACAATATGTCCAGGTTCGTGGTAGGAAAATCAAGTGACACTTCTCACAGGGGGAAGGAACCTCCTTTGACATCTTCCGAATTTTTTCAATTCATCCTTAGGAGCGTATGAGTCTTTTGTAGTTGACTGTTTCTTCGTTTCTTTCTTTGTCACTTGAGGTTGCTTCTTGTTTCTGTTTGTTTCATTATATAACACGGTCTTGCTAGTTTCTAATTCTTTAGATCCCCTTTTTTCTGCTTCATTATCCTTTACAAATTTTACAAAAACGATATTCTTGTTATCTTCTGCCTTGGATTTGTTGGTTTCTCCTTCATAGCCTATCCCAGCGTTTATATGAGGAGGTCTTTGAGCACTTATAATTTTGTCCAAATGTCCAGAAATTTTCATTTGAGAAATATTCATAGTTAATTCAATTTGGGCCTTTTCTAATTTCTTCCTCAGGCTTACCACTTCTTCTTCCAATTTTTCTCACTCCTAATTTTTATCCTTTATTTTTCTTCTCAGACTATCCTCTATTTTCCTTGATTCTTCTAGTTCAATCTTCAATTTAATAAGATCTTCTGAATCTGGTTCTGTCTTTGCATATTTCAAAAGAATCTCTTTTTGTTTCTTACTCTTAAGTTTAAGTCTGTCTATTTCCTCTAGGGCACTAATTTTCTCCCCCTCAAGATCTACCTCACCTTCTTCTTCAAATTCTCGAAGATCTTCCTCAAGCTCTTCCTTGGCCATCAAAATGAATTCTGATGTTCCTTCTTCATTAGGGGATTTATCTGAGCTCTCAGATGCACTGTTGTCTTGATGGGCATACAATATTCTTCAATTAAATTTTTTCCCTTTCGGCCTATTATTGAAACTGGTTTTCTCTTTCCCTCTTGACTGATTCTCTATTTTCTTTTGAGGACATTTAGATGCATAGTGCCCCACTCTTCCATATTTAAAGCACTTAAATGGAAGTTTACCTTTATACTTACCTGTGCCTTTCTCCAACCTTCTAAAAAATTTGGCCTCTTCTTCATTAGAGCAAGAGCATGTACCTTCCTTCTCTTCTCTGTGCTTATCTGCCTTAAAGGTTGCCTCCCTCACATTTGACTTCCCCTTTGGAAGTCTCATCTCATAGGTTGTCAAGTTTCCAAGCAATTGGTTCATGGTCAATGTTTCCCAGTTTGTTGTTTCTTCTATAGCAGAAACCTTAGGGTTAAACCTAGATGGTAAAGATTTTAATATCTTTTGTACAATTATACATTCCTTAATAGTTTATCGTAGAGCTTTCATGTTATTCAAAACTTCTGCAACCTTTAAGAAGAAACTAGCTACATCTTCATCTTCATTCATTTTCACATTTTCAAACTGAGCTCTATAGGCTTGCAGTTTGGCCATATTCACCTTTTTATCTCCCTCATGGATATTTTCTAATGTATCCCAGATATTTTTGGCAGTCTCACTGTTCATTAATTTGATAAATTCTGACTCACACAGACCGCTCAAGAGTGCATTCATGGCTTTTGCATTAGCTATGAAATTTTGTTTGGATTCTTTTTCTGTGTCAATATACTTTGGAGAATATCCTTCTTCCACATCAACCCAAATTTCTATTCCTAGAGACATTATGTATGTCCTCATTCTTATTTTCCAGAAAGCATAGTTTGTGCCAGTAAACAATGGGGCTTTATTTGTTGAGCATCCTTCTAGGCTAGCCATTTTGGGGACCTACGATCTCCTTCCAATTTTTAAACTGATACAGAAGGAACTGGCTCGGATACTAATTGATGAACCCTTAGTTAAACTGATATGAGGGGGGGTGAATCAGTTTAATACATTCATGGTTATTTAAAACTTTTTCATTCAACTCATTTACACCTTCATTTCATAAGCAACTTAATACATAATGGATCAACGAACATAATGTGTGGACAACAAGTAATTAAACAGATTAAAACATCACATCAACACTTAATCATCAAGCACATAGACAACAGATATAAGTGGAAACCCATAAAGGGAGAAAACCACATATTATTATTGTTGCGATGCAAAGACAAGCTCCAACTCCCTCTCACAACTGACTTTCTGTAGGCTCCAACCTATAGGAGGCTACTACCCCAAATTCTGCAAGCTACAACTTGCAAGGAAGCTCGAACTCCCATCTATTTTATGCAGGCTATGACCCATAGGAGGCTCCTACCTCAACCAACTACAACTGGACATCTATCAAGCTACAACTTGATATGGAAGCACCTACTTCCTTACACTACAATGAAATCATATGTTGATTTACCTAAATATCAACTCTGCTTTTCTCCTTCTTCAACGCTGCCCTTCCAGCCTTCAAATCCGCTTCATATCAGCTTTGTATATGCACAACATCTCTATCTTCTCTCTATCATTCTTCCACTCTCTAACATCTCTGTGCATATTACAATAACATCATTTATAGATATCACTTCATGGCTGTTTGCATTCTATATGAGAATATGAAGTGAACAAGCATGAATCTTGCCTTCCATCCACTCATTTCCTCACTTAGCATATTCAGGATGTTACAACAATATATACACTTGTTTCAGTATTAATTGGAGTTTTTATTTTCCTTGGAGACTTGCCTTTGCATCACAAACAATATAAAATAATTAATACATTGATAGTTATAATGAAATATTTCACTCAACCCTTTCAGCTTCTTAGATTTGATGTGTGTTTATCGTCTTCTGCTTTCTATCCCTTTGTCTTTTATGTTTCTGCAGTTATATTCCAACTATGCTACATGGCTGCCTTTTTTCCCGACTCGACCCATGCTGTTGCATTGTTCTGCACGAGGTCTAGGGCCTTTTTTTTACCTGAGCCTTTTCTTGTTGTGTCCAATATTTTCTTTTGTTATCTCAGTCTTTTCTTCTGTGTTCAGCCTTTTATTTTAACACATAGCCGCATCTACATGACACTTTTCATCTTGGCAAGCTTCTTTACACAAAACCCGTGGACCTGTGGGTCATGACCCACACAAACTCCCTTTTAATGCATCAGATTATAATTTTTGAGTTTTATTAACATACATACGTTTAGCAATCAAACAGCGCATACTTCATAACATAACACATATAACAGACATCTCTTGAATATGCGCTGAATAGGGGTTATCGGGTCCCACTTGACCAATCATAATACATCGCACTTCGCTTGCCCGCAAATTTTAACATTTATCAATAAACGTATCTCCTGTCTTGTGTGATATGCGATCACATCGCATCACATCCAACATAACTTACCATGCAAACCTTATGCACAAAACATAAAATTTGTGATGTGCATAGTGTCGACACGTGGCTTCTCCCTTTCACCGCATCGCAACTTAAACTTACCACATCGCAAACATGTTAACATACCTTGCGAAGCCTTAGCGCTATCCGCTAACATATACGATGTGTGAACTTCATGATTCACCGTCCGCCGTTGATCTGCTACACAATCTAATGGTCCTCACTGCTTTCCCTTCCATGCCAACACATGTCCCTTGTCCACTTCACATCGCACACAAAATAACTTACCCTGCAACCACCTTAACACTTAAATGCTAAAATTTGCGATTTTCACTTTCGATCTCCACCATTGGTCTTTATTGGATCCAATGGTCCACGCTTGTCTCCTTGCCAATCCACTTCGCATCGCAAGTTAAATAACTTAACTTGATATGTCTTAACTGTAAACATTATACCCTACAATATGCGATGTCTTCACGGTTGCGATATTATCTTCCACCATTGATCTATGCAAGATCTACGGTCCTCATTGCTGCTTGCAAATCCTATTGCTATCTGATATGTGATTAATACAATATTCAATCAAACAGAGAATTGTGTGAGATATATGGTCCTTGCTATGTCTTGAAAATCTGATTGCCTTCTGTTGGGCGTTGAAGTAGTTCGCTTTGTCCCCTTTTGAAAGCGCTGATCTCTCCTGATCTTGTTCTTTCTATTTTTTTGTCACTCCGACTTGGGATTGTCACACTTGTTGCACTTTCACGACTCTACCCAACACATTCACGACTTGACCCAAGCGTACACGACTTGACCCAACACGTTCACGACTCTGCCCCGCATTCACGACTCTGCCTTTGCTCCTTTTTTGCCTTAACTTCCTTTGCTACCTTTGCTTCTTAGTTGCCTTCATTGCCTTTGCCTTTTTTTTTCCTTTCTTGTTTTTCCTTTTTGCTGCCTTTTCTCCTTTGGTGCCTTTGCTCCCTTGGTGCCTCTCTGCTGCTCCTCTACCTCTCTTTTATGTTTTCTTACTACATTATTGTTTGTTTTGCTTCTTTGCCTTATTGTTGCCACTTATCTGCTCCTTTTTCTTAATGATAGTTCAGGTGTTGCTCCTTTGTGCTCCTTTGCCATCAATGACAATTTTTCCAACAGAAAGGTGTACTATGTAGAAATTCCTTCCAGATTCAAACTACTAATTGTAATTTTCTAAAACAATATACTTGAATCTACTCTACCAATTTCAGAAACCAATTTCCTAGGGAAATCCACAACTAAAAACCCTATTATCTGTATATTGCATTAGTAAGAAAATATGAGAATATTACAATGATTTTCTCAATCCTGAGAAACGTCTACACTATCTCTATCTGTCTCACTGCTTCCTAGACAAGCCTAGGCCAATACTTAACCAAAATTTGGCTTGCCTAAGTCCCTATTTCCTTGTGTTGTTTCCTTGGGTAATTAGCCCCTATTAATTAGGGAAATCCCCATCCAATACTGTGCAATGCATCTAGGGACTTCTTCTAATTACATGCACCACCTGTACAATTTGTATGATTATACAATTGATAATACATTACCCTTGAACTCCAATCTCAACTGGGTAACTCTCAGTTCACACATGCATGATGTTGGAGCAGGGTCCCCTAGGACCGAACTTTGATACATTTTTGATATATTTTTGTAAATATTTTTGTAATTTTATTTGTGTGCTACACAAGTCAAGGGGCTTCGGGCGGGTTAATTAGGGGAATTTTGAGGTCTAAAATAGGCCTCATAAGAAAAATGTACAACCAAAATAAACTTTTTAAGAACCGATAGGATTCAAAATGATGATGTCAACCATGGGGGATGATTCACCATTTTTTAAGTAAAAGGGTAAATATAATAAAAATTATTAAAATAATAAAACTACTTTTTCAACTCGTATTTCAAACTTATCTCCTAAATTTTTTACTCAAATTTCGAGCGGGAGTACTCATTGGATGAAAAATTTAATTCCTCATCCAAGGTTTACCTTTGTTGCATACTTTCTATGGACCCTGCTACACGAAAAATGAAAAATACATTAAAAAACGTGATTGCAATCACGTTTTTCATGTATTTCTCATTTTTCATGTAGCAGGGTCCATCGAAAGTATGCAGCATGGGTACTCCTTTTATTGGGAATTAAATTTTGCATCCAATGAGTACTCTTGCTCAAAATTCGATTAAAAAATTTGGGAGATAAGTTGAAAATACGAGTTGAAAAAGTAGGTTTTCCTTTTTTCCCTCTAAAATTTGATGATGTAATCAAATCTTATTTTATTATTTCCACTATTATTTTATAATTTCCTTAGGAGGCCCATTTTATACCTCAAAAATCCCCTAATGAAATCCCCTCATGAGTTGTAATGGGTCAAAAGGGTAGAACTAGGGGCCGCAAACCACAGGTTGCATACCTTAAATGAGCGCAGGCTAAAAGTATAAATAGGAGTCTAGATCGAGTCGATAGAGGACAATAAGGTTGTTGATGATAGATATCTGACTATATTTTTATATTCTAGTGGATTTGTCTGGGTTAGAAGGCTCCTGTTGGCTGTGTGCGTGGAGACCTTAGTCTTGTTGTGTGCGGACCTCGTTGGCTGTGTGCACAGGTAAACTGAAGGTGTTGTAAGGAAGATCAGAACTGTTAATGAATAAAGATTTTTTCTAGATGATATACCAAATGCATCTTTTATTGGCTTTATGGTCGTTTCTGCATGTTATTTTCGATTACTGTGTTATCTGTATTCATATCGATTGCACAACTATTTCCATCTTTAGATGAATGATTATGGAATGGATCTAGTACTATTGGGATTCAATAATATGTATTAAGGATTATTACATGGATTGTGAACTCTGTTTTAGCATGCGTGCAAGGTATTCTTTATAATTGACCTAAATTTGTATGGTTAGGGTTTCCTGATTAGGGATTCTATCGTGAAGGTTTGTTCATGGTTGTTTTAGATCTAAGTGCACCCACATCATTTAGTTCTCTCTCAAGGTGTGGAAACGTAGTTCCATCACCCCCCCATACTTCTTTGGGTGAGACTCTGACTTGTGCAATCATGTCACTGCCGAAAGGGCTAGTAGTAAGAGGGTTTTGTTGGTTAACCTTAACTTTGAACCTGGTTCAGGACCCCTCAAGCCAACACATGAGTTATTTATGGTTTATCTATCAGTTCTCTGGTTTATCACTAAGTGTGGTTCAAGTTCCACTTCCACACTTTGACCTTCCACTAGTTCCTCCAACAGTTGGAACTAGTTAAACTAAATTTAACTTTGATAAACTGAATTAATTAATTACAACTTAAAATAAACTCAACTAGGGCTTATAAGAAGTAGGAACCACTCTACATGAATCAAGTTAGACCCTCAACTCAAATTACTTGAACCAACTAAGTCAAACTAACCTAGTTAACTCGCACAACTGTCATGAGATGTGGAATTAAAATTTTCTTCTAATTTAATTCAAGGGAAAATTAAATTAAAATCTTTCTTGGTGCCATTTTCAACACCCCCTCTCACCAAGAAATGAATTACCAGATACTCCGATCCTGCCTCTATGGAACTCGAATTTTCCTCTTGAAAATGCCTTCATCAAGATGTTTGCATCATGTTCCTATATAGGAATGTACTCTAGCATCATGATCAGACTCTACACACAATCTCTAAGATGGTGGTACCAGATGTCGATATTCTTGGATCTATCATGAAAAACTAGATTCACAGAGAGTTTGATACAACTCTTGTTGTCATAGTAAATCACTTAGGATCCATCTGCTGACCAAATCTCCCAACAAGGATCTTCCTCATGCAGATAGCCTCACAAGTGGCTTTAATAGTAGCCATGTACTCTGCTTTTGCTGAATTGAGTGCAAATGATCTATGCTTCCTGTTGTACCAAGAAAATGTTGTGAATCGAATACTCAAGATTCCTACTGATGTGCTCTTCTTGTCTGATGGAATCGCTACCCAATATGCATCTGTGAAGCCTTGCAGCTTCACTCCCTCTATCTATTTATACCAAAGACCAAAATGAGTGGTGCCTATGAGGTATATCAACACATGTTTGTCTACCTTCCAATAGAGTTCAGTTGGCTTAACCATTTCTTGACTAAGTTGGTGAACTGCATAAAACATGTCCGGGAATGTGTTCACCAAGTTCATAAGTGAACTCAAAAGCTTCCTATAAATGGTAGCTTCTACCACTTCACATGAAGTAGCATCTTCCTTCCTCCAATTCCCTGCTAGAGGAGTCTCCATGGGTTTTCTTCTTTCGATGTGAAACTTCTTCAGTATCTCATTGGCATACTTTCCCTGAGAGACAAATAGTTCCTCATCTCCTTGCTAAATTTTCAAACCAAGGAAATAATGCATGAGCCCCATGTATTTCATCTCCTATTAGAATTAAATCATCAATATATAATACCATAATCAATAATTTACCATCAACCACAATATGGTGAAGGTTTGCATCCTCTTAACTTTTGCTGAAGCGCAACCTGATGAAATAGTTTTCGATCTGGGTCTACCAAGCACATGATGATTGTTTCAATCCATACAACTCTTTCTTGAGTTTGCACACATGCGAATCTCTATCAAAGGTCTCAAATACTTCCAGCTACTCTATGTACACCTCCTCCTCAATCACTTCATTGAGGAAATTTGTCTTCACATCCATATGATGTATATTCCATCCCATACACGTTGAAAATTCTAGAATAGATTGGAATGAAGAGTACCTTGATACTAGAGCAAATTTCTCCTCGTAATAAATTCCCTCCACTTGAGAGAACCCCTTGGCGACAAATATGGCCTTGTGTTTCTCTACACTCCCAAATGTTTCTTGTTTCATGTTGTAGATCCACCTGGATCCTACAACTGACTTTTCCTCTAGTCTTGGGACAAATTCCTATGCACTGTTCCTAATAATGGAGTCATACTCCTCTACCATGGCATCAACCCATACTGGTTGCTGCACTGATTCCTCGAATGATGATGGCTCATTATCTACACTCTCTCTCATAAGAGCCATGTAGTCATTGTACTGATCTGATGACCTCCTCTATTACGAAACCAACTCACAAAATAGAAGAAAATATAGATGAACGACTTAGAAATAAGCCTCTTCGAGGGGGAAACCTCCTTTACATGACATAAATGAACAATTCTTGGATGATACAAATGAAAAAACCTCCTTTATATATATAGGATTCCAATGGGTCACAATATAATCCTAGCCGACATAACAATAACAATGTAAGGGAACAAAATTAACAATATCGGGCTTGTATGGGGCACACTAGTAACAATATGGGGACTACATGGGAACAACAATAACAATAAGGGGGGTATAATAACAATAAAAATAAAGGGATACCCTAGTATCACAGGGACCTAACATGCCCCTCTCCTTTAAACAAGTGTTGTCCTCAACGCTTGATTATTTCTGGATGCTTCTGTATAAAATTCCCATCCTCCTATGTGGAATCTTCAGCGGGTAAGTTCTTCCACTTGATGAGATACTCTAAAATAAGTTGATTTCGTAGATGTCAAGTTCTTGTTTCTGTGACTGCTTCAGGTTATAATATGATTTTTCCTTATTTTTCAAGTTATGGAAATATTTTTTGAACTGGGAGTTTGTCATCTATAAGCTTCTTTAAGCATGAAACATGGAAAACTCGATGCACTCGGGAAGATGCATGCAACTCCAATATGTATTCCATAGTACCAATATTTTGTAGAACCTTGTAAGGAAAATAGTACTTTAGTGATAATTTATTATACTTCTCAACTTGCTTGAGGGAAATTGGTTTGTATGGTTGTAGCCGTAAAAATACCCAGTCACCTAAATCAAAACCTCTTTTGCTGCAATGTTGATATGCCTGTTGTTTTATTCGATTCTACACCAAAGTTAGGTAATCCTTCAAGAGTTGGAGAACTTGTTTTTGATGCTCGATGTGATATTTCACTACTTAATCATCCATATTAACTTTCATTTCATCCTTCAAACCATCCACCTTAGCCTCCATGTCTACTTTTAAACCATCTATGTCATCTTTGGTTTCTCTTTGTGAGATCGAAATTTGTTGCACTTTGTACTGTAATTTTGGTATATCATACTACAATTCTTCCTCTTCATGAGACATATTAGAGCCTTATGAGGTATTAATGGGTGTGGAATTATTTTTTTGGGGGCGATTTTAGAACCCAATACTAATATTTATGCTTCAATATTCCCTTGGAATCACTTCAAACTGATTTTTCAAACAAGACTTACGGAATTAAAAAAAAAAAATACACACCTTTTTCTTGCTTTTGAGAAGCTTGATATTGAAACTGATGTATCTCTGTAATTTTGTATCTGAAATATTTGAACCTCAGTCCTATCGTAGTCCTTTTCATCCTCTTTCCAATGCCACAGGTCAGACCTGATTTGGATTATTCAAGGAAAATTTATGCCCAATATCCCACAATGACCTAATTATGGTCTGGTTTAGTAGAGATAACTTGTACGGCGTGCCACGTATCATTGTTTCCTCCTTCATCTCTGAAATTGATACAAAGGAAACTATAGTCGTGTGATTTCGACCACTTATTACATAATTCCAATCTGATGCTCATAGAAAGAGTTATGACGATTTTCCCAAGGTCACCTCTTTGAGATGAAATTCGAGAGCTTGTAAAAACCCTAACTTCCATAGATTTTATCTCTGAAAATATTGTGAATCAAGATCTGAAATTTTTTCATGAAGTTCCTCTGGATTTCAGTGAAAATGAGTTTTTTTAAGCTTCCGAACCTTCATATAAACAAAGTTATAGCTAAAATTCCACGATGACCTATTTGAAGCAGTGAAACTCTAGAATCCAAAGCTCTGATACCAAATGTTATGAAACCAGCTCACAAAATAGAAGAAAAGATAGATAAATGACTTAGAAATAAGCCTCTTCGAGGGGGAAACCTCATTTACATTACATAAATGAAAAATTATTGGATGATAAGAATGACAAAACATCCTTTCTATACATAAGAGTCCAATGGGTCACAATATAATTCTAGCCGACATAACAATAATAATGTAAGGGCACAACAATAAAAATAGTGGGCTTCTATGGGGCACAATAATAAAAATATTGGAACTACATGGGCACACCAATAAAAATAAGTGGATATACTAGTATCATAGGTACCTAACATCCTATGCTTGTGATGTGATGTGGGTGCTCCCACATTCTCTCTAGAGTCATGCATAAATGTTTTAGCCTCTCTGGTGTGTTTCCTTCCATCTCTAGATGTCTCTGCATGAGTGGGTGCTTCCACTCTCCGCTCCTTTGCATGTGGCTACTCCACATAATTCTAAGGTTCTTATTTTGGAGCTAAAATTTCCTCATCTGCATGCAACTAAATCACCCTCTCAAGGGAAATTCGCATGACCTTCTCTTCATCGAATTTCACATATATATGAACAACTATCATCCTCCTATGAGATGTGTTGGTATCCTGTGATTTGGCCGGTTGGTAAACCAAATGACAAGGAAACATGTAAACTAGTCTTTAGAGCTCTAGGATCTAGCCCTCCTAGTCTCAGAGAGGGATCTCTCAATATGTTTGTAAAGATATATCTTGATTTCTTTTTAAAAGGTTGATTTTAGGCTAGTTATTAAGTACAAGTTTGTTTGTTTGTTTGTTTGTTTTGTGGGACATGATGATCTAGGCAGCATAGATAGAAAAGGAAAATCTCTAAGTCATTGGGAAGTGGAGTCAAATGGAAATGGTAACAAGTTTGTAGATGAATCAGGGGTGTCAAAGGGAAAATCTAACTTGGCTGTTGGATTGACAAAGTCTTTCAGGTGAAATGAAATGAACATTAAGGGTTTTAGAATGAAAAGCAAAACTAAGGGCAATTAAGAATCCTTAATTATATGTACTTCTCAACAAAGGGACTTAAAAAATTACCCGAACATGAAGGAGTATTTTATAGACAGGGCTAACCATGAATTCTAGAAATTACACTTCAACAAATAATAGTCTCAAGACAAACTTTAAAAAATGAAATCTAAGAGTTGAGGAACGCTCTATTTCATTCACTTTCAAGGATAAGAAAACATTCAAGATAAACAGATAACTACATTCATAGAAGAGGGAACTCCTAAACATCTAGGACTGCAATTATAAAGACTTTTAAAACAATTGTTTGAGCAAGTACAAAGGGTATGATCAAAACAGACCTCTTTGGCAAACTTTGGACAATGGTACTTTGAAAGGAGACTTCAGAAATTGTTTTTAAAGTGACAACAAGAAGCAGGGAAAACCATAAATCATCTTGAGGCCAACTGTATTGAATTAATTCTGAAATAGACAAGCTCAAAGGTTGAAAAGTAGTTAAACTACTCAATCAAACATTCAGCAGATGAAAACATGAAGACAGTGAAGAGTAAACAGGTCTAAGGTGCTTCTGGGAGACATTTCTTAGCCTAAAATTTTTACTCTACTGTAAGTAAGCAGTGATGAAAACAGAATGGAAAATAGGAAAAAACATTGACAGTTTAGAATACTTAACCAACAACCAATCTCAGGGATCCAATGGCAGAGCTTTCTTCATCCACAAACAAGTTAAAACATCCATAGGTTCCCGTACATCAATTTCTTTTCAATCTTAGCAGAGCTATATATTACTTCAAAGAGTTATCAAATGCCCACATACAATGAGTTCAAATGCAGTATTTATGCTGCAAATGAGGAGGTGGAACTATTTAGGGTTCAAAATGTTATAAATGACATAGTAAATGCATTCCTATCCTTAAAAACCATGCAAGGCATAAGGTAGGAATGTCTCTCAACTACTACTTTGTGTATTAAATCTGTCTTTACTTCCAGAGGATAAAATAGTTGAAAAGATTGACTTTGAGGCTCTTTTCTGCTTTTTACAATAATTGTCTGACAGTTTATAAAATATCTTTTTGTGTAATAACTGCCAATTTTCCCTTTGAAGTATAAAGTAAGTGAAAGGTGTCAATTGTGAGTTATTAGGTGAACAACTTCTCCTTTGATGTATTTGAGGCTATCTTTAAGCCTAAGTCTTCTTGATTTAATCATAAAAATGCTTTTGGGCTTAATCTGCCTTTACTTCATCATTAACTGTGTTTTAAGGCCTAATGATGCCTTTGGCCTTCATAATGTAACATTGTTGCCCTTTTTCCTTTATACACTGCGTGATTGGAAACTTTATTCCCTGTGATGACTGTATTCATCTTTGAACTGTATGATTATGCCTTTAATCTTTGACCTTATGTATTAACCTTCTTATTTTATTGGTTTTTCTTTGCGTTGTTGCGTGCGGGGCTTCTTCTGGTACACCGAGGGTTTGATTGCATAACCCGTGCTCATAAACACTGATCAAGCCACGAAAAAGAAAACATGGCAGTCCCTTTCTTCATTACTTGGCCTCTTTTTAGACTGTGATAGTCATCACCTCATGGCTCGTCCCTTTATGGACTGTGGGAGGGTTTTCGACCCTTAAAATTGCCATAGAACCTGCACAAAACCATAAAACATGTTATGAAACCCTGCGTGATTGGTAAAATTTCTTTGGAGGCTAGCGAAGGCGATTGGAGCAGTGAGAAGGAACGGAAAATGTAGGCAGAGGAGCGGAGGAGGTTTTTATGAAGAAAACCGGAAAAAAAAAAAAAAAAAAAAAAAAAAATCCAGTTTAAAATTGCATATGGCACAAAAACAGGCATAGGTGGTTTTTGGAAGACCATTGGCATTTTTCGCATGACCCTCTGGCTGTAAGTGGTTTTTCTTGGAGGGAACACAATCCAATTATAATGCATTGTGTGGCCTTTGCAATACCACCTATTTCGCATGGCTTTGGAACGTTAAACCACAGATGCAAAAATCACGCGATATTGATCGTAGACCGCCAGATCTGGGGGGGAAGATCCAACGGCTATGAGGGAGCGCGATGAAGAGAAGTGCACGACGGGGAGAACTTAGTGGAGGACAGGTGGCAAGAGGTGATTGGGGGAGGGCTTTGCGCAATTAATGGTGGGTCCAGAAGAGTAGGGTTGTTGGAATGAACGAGGACCGTTGGATCATGTAGATCAATGACAAAGATCGGTGCAGAGGGTGGATGGATAAACCAAAAGGTAAGGGGTGGGGGCTAATGATCGTCGTCAGATCATACGACTTGGATCTTATCGGGGTATCGTTATCAGAGAGGGAAAGTTTTCAAAGGAAATGAGGGTTCTATATGGAAAATCCGATGCAATGGGGGCTTAGGAATAAGCGTAGGGGCATGGTCCCATGGGAGGATAAGCGACCAGGGGCTAAGGATAGGGTGCTAATCGCATCGGCGGGTAAAAAAATTTCAAAGGAAATGTGGATTCAAAGAGAAAAAGCCGATGCGACAGGGGTTTGGGCACTTGGTCATAGCGTTCGGACACATGGGGGAAAAGGGGGGAAGATTTTAAGCCCTCGGGGGCTTAAACCCTTAGTTGTAAAAGACTATCTTTTTAGACCAAATAGAGGGGTTTTTGATCATTTTGGTGGGTTCCGATAGGTAAAATGGGGGTTTTTAAACCATAGCAAGGATTTTTTGTGAGTTTAAAAGGGATTTTGAAGGTGTTCAGAGGAAAATGAACGACGAAAAGGGGCAAAAATGAGTGAAATAGTCTTAGTAAATGATGGAAAAAATGGCCTACATATAGTCTCCTTTTGTTCAGTAGTGTTTCTCGAGGATTCTGAATAAGGAACAGGAATAGCAGCTTAGGGAATAGCATTGTTTAAGGAACAACACTTTAGGGAACAACACTGTTTAAGGAACAACACTTTTAGGGAACAACACTGCTAAGGAACATCAAGATAATATTTTTAGGAAAAATAGATGAAGATTTCAATGAAATGAAAGACTTATAAAGATGAAGGCCATGAGATTTCTAGAATTCATAATGCTTTTTGCAATTTTGTTCTAGAAATCTGGGTTTGTCAAATTTAGTCATCTTTGGATAAAATCAGAATTATGGATGACTGACAGTGGCTCCATTTTGGGAGGACAACTGTCTTTTTAGGTGTCCAGAACCTCATTTTACAGATCTCTAGCTTTTAGTAGATCAGTGCCCTATCCATTGGGCAGATTTCTTCTTTTCTTGCTGATCTTCTTCTGAAAAGGACAACTTTTATCAATCTGCAATATGTAGTTTCTTCAAAACAACATCTCTACCTACCCAACCTTACTTGTTCTAGCATTTTTTCTTCTTCCTTTGAGTGCATTTGAACTAGAAAACTCTTTGAAATTTTATTTTTGAAAATAGAAATAAACTATCTAATCCTATCCTTATTTCTTCCAAGAGTTAAGATTAAACTGTTGAACTCTTTATTTTCTACCTAGCTACTATCTGTCAAGATTAAGCTTTTTGACAGATTTTATTTCTATTTCTAAAACAGGAAATTTAAACATAGTCAAATCAGGATTAGAATGTCTAATTTGCTATGGTGTCTATGGCTGTATGTACAAGTTGCACATAGAATTTATTTGCAGAACAATAAAACAAATTGATGAAGGCTTTAAGATCTGAAATTTATAAATATCCTTCAAGTCTTTTTCCAGCTCTGATTTTGATCTATTTAGAGTTGTCTTTTTCCTTTTCTTGGTTCAGATTTTGAGCTTGTTAGAACCATTTCCTTTCTATCCTAATCTATTCTACTAATAAGCCAAGTCTGAAAAATTCTTTATAAATCTGTGCTTCTACTAACTTATCAACATAAATTTAAAGTATGTTCAGCCATGATTAGGCTAGATGACTGAACAATATGTCATTTTCAAATCAGCAGTGGCATTTAGATTTGCTCACTTTCAGAAAATTCTCTTTTTGGGTATGGGGTTGTGCCCTCTTTGAATCTGCCCTCTTTTCTTTTTCTGTTGTTTTTTTGTTTTTATTCCTTTTTCAAATTCAAAACAATGTTATATACAATGAAAAATAAAAAGCTCCGATTTTTAGGACTCTTGGCAGAAATAGTGCTTGAGCATCCTGCCATTGACAGGACCTCCTAACAAATCTTCTCCATTCAGCTCTTGCAAAAAGAATGCATTATGACCTCTGATAGAATGAATAATGTAGGGTCCTTTCCACATATTTTCAAATTTTCCATGCTTTCCTTTCTCTTCCCTTCTGGAATCCCATTTTAGGACAACATTTCCAATTTGGAAATCATTTTCTTTAGTCCTCTTGTCAAATAATTTCTTGATACTTTCTTGGACTGTTTGTGTTATGTTGTACACCTCTTCTCTAGTCTGCTGCAAATGAGTGGTCTAATTTATCCTTCTCTGCATATCATTTTCCTCATATTGTACTTCTTAGAGGAGTTTCATAACTGGAACTCCTAGTGAGGTTGGGAAGACTGCATCCATGCTATAAACCAGCTGATAGGGGGACATATTTATTGACTTTTTGGTGGTTAATCTATCAGCCCATAAAGCATGAACAAGCTTACTATGCCATGATTTCTAATTCTGCTCCAACAATATTTTGATAATATTGACAAGGCTTTGTTGGA
Organism: Pinus albicaulis; assembly: GCA_034641835.2. NCBI lineage: Eukaryota > Viridiplantae > Streptophyta > Pinopsida > Pinales > Pinaceae > Pinus > Pinus albicaulis. The sequence continues at coordinate 1,562,710,634 of CM076578.1, forward strand.
GGATTCAGCTAATCCATTTCCTTGGGGATAGTAGGCAGTGGAATGACCTAATGTAATATGATATTTATAGCATAAGTCAACCATTTTATTGGATTTGAAGGCAGCAACATTGTGTGTGATAATTTTTCTTGGACAACCAAATCTGGATAGTATGTTGGTTTCAAGGAACTTGATAATGATAGAGTCAGTAGCATTCCTAGAGGGTATGGATTCTATCCACTTGGTGAAGTAATCAGTGGCAGTGAGGATCCACTTATGTTGGGCTGATGAAGATGGGCGAATTTCCCCAATCAAGTCCAAGCTCCATTGTTGAAAGGGAGCCTCAACACTAATGGGATGTAAGGGTAAGGGTAAGAGTTTTCTTTTTCCATAAAAAATTTGACACTTATGGCAAGACATGACAAGTTTCTGAGTATCTGGGAAAAGGGTGGGCCAATAGTAACCAGATCTGAGGATTTTATTTTTTGTGGTCTTCCAATATAGATGCGCTCCACATTCTACCTCATGCAGCGCCTGCATGATTTTTCCTGCATCAACCTCAAGCAGACACTTAAGCAATGCTCCAACAACATTTTTACAATATAAAACCCCATCTAATATGCAATAATTTAAAGCCTTATGTTTCAAAAATATAGCTTTAGTTTTGGACAAAGAAGGAGGGGAATTCAGGTAAAGGAGCACATATATGATATCAACATACCAAGGTGAATTCACAAATGTTTCTTCAATGAATGGAGTTGTGCATTCCTCTATTTCTTCTAAGACATCAACCATATTCATATCAAGTGATTGGAAGTTTGACTCAGCCATGAGTTTAGCTAATCCCTGCCCTTTGATCAGTTTGGTAGGCCTGATTTCTAAGTCATATTCTAGAATAATAGAAATCCATTTTCCCCTTTTACCATCAGGGTCTTGACTTAGAATATCCTTGAGAACTGTGTGTGGAACAAAATCAATGATGTGAGAATGCAGAATATAGACTCTAAAGTCTTTCAATGCTTTTACTAAGGCTAAGGCTTGTTTCTCCATGATGTTATACTTGAGTGGAGAATCTCTCAAAGCCCTACTAAAAAGGATATTGGTTGTTCATGCCCCATGTCATTCTTTTGCAGTAATACTGCAGCTATTGTATGTTCAGATGAAAAGGAAAAGATATAAAAATATTTGGTGAAATCAGGACTAATAAGAATTGGTTTTTGACTTAAAGCTTGTTTTACTAGTTCAAATGATTGTTTAGCCTGTATGGTCCATTTAATACCTACCTCTTTGTTAAGCATGTTTGTGATATTTCTCAATAGCTCAACAAGGTTGGGGATGAATCTCCTTAAAAAAATTATCTTCCCAATGAAAGATTGTAATTCTTTAAGGTTTCTAGGATCGCTGATCTTCAGTATGCCATCAATCCTTTTAGGGTCTACTTTGATTCCCTCTTCAGAAATAATGTGGCCAGGAAGTTTGCCTTCTTGGAGACCAAAGAGTGTATTTTTGGGATTCAAAGATAAGCCATATCTCCTACATTTCTCAAAAACTTTTCTCAAATGAATCAAGTGTTCTTTATCAGTTTTAGAGAAAACAGTGATGTCATCAAGATAAATGATTATGAAATAGCCTATATCTTCTAAAAAGGCTATGTCCATGGCCCTTTGGAAGGTGGCCCTACATTAATTAAACCAAATGGAATTTTGACATACATGAATGTACCCCAAGGTGTAGTAAAAGCAGTTTTATGTTGGTCACTTGGGAGTACTAAAACCTGATTGTATCTTGAGAACCCATCCAACAACGAAATTATTTTAGACCCAACCACCCTTTGAAGTATATGATCCATTGTTGGCAAGGGATAGTTATCTTTAAGAGAGGATTTATTTAGATTCCTGAAATCAATGCAAATCCTAATTTCTCTAGTCTTTTTCCTAACAGATACTAAGTTGGAAACCCACTCTGAATGCCTGATAGGAACTATGATCCCAGCATCATACATTTTCTTAATCTCTTTCTCAACTAAAGGCAATAAAATAGGGTTTATCCTTCTGAGTTTTTGTTTGAAAGGTTTCTGATTTTCCTTAAGAGTAATCTTGTGTTGAATGATGCTGGTATCATATGATTTTAGGTCCTTGTATCCCCATGCAAATACATCTTTAAATTCTTTGAACAAGTCTATGCATTGCTGTCTAATATGAGCTGGGAGAGTGCTGCACAACTTGATCATTTTGGGTTCTGCGGGGCTGCCTATGTTATGTTCTTCTATGTCTGTTTCTATAGGCTCCATTCTTGGTTCTTTGGCTACATCATTGAAATCAAAAAGTTGTTCTAATGGTGTAAGACCTCTTGGAATTGTATCATTTTTACAATGTAAAATTTCCAGATCTTTCTGGTCCGTACTGTCAACTATTTCTGCTCCAAATGGATGTTCAAAATGGTTTATATCAGCAGAAAAGGACAACGTTGTTTCAGGGTTTTGTTATTCATTAAAACAGTCTTCCTTATGGCTTAAAACAGGTGTTGGCATGGCAAAGTCATTCTTTGATTGCAGAAAATCATCTATGTGTTTGTCTCCTTCAAATACCTGCCAATACTCTTGATTACCAGGTATTGCAGGTTTGTTTTTTACCTTTACATCAAATTGTTCATTGGTCTCTGGTATTTGGAAACTACTAGCAGCAAAGGCAAGTTCATTTGCTAGATGATTTTGGGCTCTTGGGATGAAAATGAGTTCATATTTTTCAAAGGTCTTCAAGAGATCAAGGGCAGCGTTCCTATATTCTCCAAGTTTTGGGTTTTTGGTTGAATACTCCCATTTAATCTGTCTGATAATTAGCTCATAATCCCCTTGGACTGATATTCTTTTGGCTCCTAAATATTTGAGTAAGTGTAGGCCAATAAGGAGGGCTTAATACTCAGCAATATTGTTTGTGCATGGAAAATCTAGTTTGTAGGAGAATCCTCTGTTTTTGTTTTGTATCCATACACCATCCCCTGCACTTAGTTTACTACAAGAGCCATCAAAGTTTAATTTCCAAGGTATTTCAATTTCTCTTTCATTTTCTTTCTGCTGTTCAAGGCTGCTAAAATCTGGACTGTTCTTTTCTTGAATTGATGGCAGATTTGATTGTTCTGGTACACTAAATTCTCCTTTGTTTTCCTTTTCTTGTTGACTGATTTCATTTTCATTATATAAGATAAAGGAATCCAAATCTGAATGGATGGAGTAGATAGGAGAATTGTTTGGTCTATCTATGTTGCTCACCATGTATTTCATGTGGGATTCCCTGTATAATCTTCTAGTTTGGTTAAACACTAGGATGGTGGCATAAGACATGTCCATTTGAAGGCTCCCCTGAATTTTGGCTCCCCATGATCTAGATAGAAGCATGCCATACTTAGGGGGAATGTTAGCTACCACTATGTCCATTACTAGACTTTTAGCAGGAATTTGAGATAAGTTAACACACAAATCTTTAATTAAGCCTAAGGATTTGACCCTACTAGAATCAAAAGAATATAGGTCTTTGTATGGTTTAGTAATTTCTAAGCCTAGGCTTTCCATTACTGCTTTGGGCATAAGATTGTGAGAAGCACTTGAGTCTAGCATGGCATTGTGCAAGATTTTCTCATGTATATTCAAGCTGACATAGAAGGGAGGGACAATGCCTTCTTGGTATTTCCCTTCAACTTCAAGACCAAACAATAATTTTTTTTTTATCATCTGCCAAGTTTAAAGTATCAGTGTCACTGCCCATATTCAAAGCCTTCAAAACTTGTTTTTTATATACATCTTGAGTTACTAGTTCAGCTAAGGGTATGGTGATTTTAATCTTGGCAATTTCCCCTTCAAGGTTGAAAGGAACTATTGTTTTCGACATATTTACATCTGTTTTGTCATTTACAACTCTTTCAGCAATTTTGACTTGCTGAACTTTATTTGAACTATTATTTGGGACAGATTTGTTAGGGCCACTAGTAGAAGTACTAGGGCAGATTTGTTCAACACTTTGTTGAATTCTTTTGTCTTTATTTTGATCAGTTTTCTTGGCTAAAGTGTTGGTGTTACTTTCTGTTTTCTTAGGCTAGTTTTCTGAGGTTTTCTTAACAACAGTACTAGTGTTTTTGTCTTTGGAATTCTCTGGGCTTCTTTTGCTTCTGAGATTGTATTGTTTGTGTAACTCCATGATAGCATTTTCAAACCCCAATAGGTAATCTTTAGAATCCTCATTATTGTATTTATTTTTTTCTAAAGAGAAGAATCCTTGTTCTTCTTCAGTGAGAAAAACATCCGTCTCACTATCAGATCATATCAAGTTTACATGATTTTCTTCCAACCTTTCAACTTCCCTTTCTTCTTCTTGGTCAACATAGTTTTGTTGAAAGGGATGCCTAATCTGCTAGTCATTGTCTCTCTGCCTATCTTGATTAGGGTCTCTTCTGAGATTTCGGTTTCTATTTCTGTTTTTTTTTTCTCTAGGAGGCACTCTATCATTCAAATTTATCTTTTCCAACATCCTCTCCATTATCTTTACTAAGTTATCAATCTTGGTATCTGATGATGAGGTTGAAGCCATTGTATCATCTTTGTATGTAACTCTTTTTCTGCTCTCAACCTAGCTCTTTTCTCAATCAGATTTGCTTCTACACTCATGGCTCCCCTCTGCTTATCTTCTAAATTTGAAGGGTCTCTTTCTCTTAGCTGATAGGCCATTTCAAGGTCAAAGCCTTCTGGGAATTTAGCCAAGGCTAAGCCTAGTGGATGTTTCATGTCCGGAGGAAGTGCATTATACACACTATTGAATCTAGTGCAGTAATCATGGACACTTTCCCCACTGTTTCTTTTGAGATTGGTATATTCTGAAAGGATTTGGAGGGGATTCTTTCTAATTTCCCATTTGTTTATGAATGTTTGATATAAAGAAGGGAGATCATTTATGCTGTGAGGAGCTAATTTTTTAAACCATTTCTTGACTTCTCCTCCTAAACTTTGAGCAAAAATTCTCATATTAATGGTCTCTTCTTCTATTTCCATGTAATCAAAAGCATCATTCATTTTATCTACATGCTGTTGGGCAGTGGTAGGTTCATTTTTAGTGAAATGGGGAATTTTGGACTGGTAATCATTTGGTAAAGGAGCCATAGGCTGTGGTAACACTAGTGGAGCATACCATGCTGTCATGATTGGAAATAATGGGGGATTTACAAAAGGTGGATTTATAAGAGGGAAAGTGGGCTGAAATGGAGTGTTTTGAACAGTGGATGTGTGGATAGGAGTGGAAGAAAAACTTGGGCCAGCAAAGTGATGATGAGCAGATTTGTTATGGAATGAGTTGAAATGATGGAGAAGTTGAGAATCAGGTGGAATGGAAGGTGAGGCCTCTCTGTTAAAGCTCTGTTGCGAATCTGTGGTTTCAAAATAAGCCTAGTTTAAATCAATCTGAGACCTATTTCTAGAGAGGTTCTTTGTATGAGGTAAGTCAAAGTGAGGATATTTCAAGACCGTGAGGTCTTCAGGGACAGATCTTATTCTTGGAATGGCATTATCAGTAGTTAGTTTCCCAGGTCTATAAGTTTACACAAAATCCTCTCTGTGTTGTCAACTATGGTAGCGGGATTAGGATCTGGGTGGGATCTAGTGTTGATCCTATGAGAAGCCAGATTTAAATTTTTCAAAATTTAGAGAGGAAGAGGTTTTTAGGACTGTTTTTCAAAAGTTTTCCTCTCAGAGTGATTTATATAATAGGATAACTAGGCTTCTAAACATCCTCAAGGTTGGTTAACACAATCCTAAGGAAATATGGAGATCTAGTGAGGTAATAGGCCTACTGGGGCTAGTGGAGTCGCCAGGTGGAAATTTTTAGCTTTTCTGAAGGTAAAATGTTTTTTTGGTCCACCACCAATGGTTTATTTGAAAACCAATCTAAAATGTTTTTGGGGTTTTTATGAGTTTTATGGTTATTTGAAGGATTAATGAGTCTATAAAAGCTTGAAAGACAACTATGAACTCAGTGGTCCCACCGTGATCGCCAGAATGTTGGTATGGCGATGAGGTGGCAGATTCACTGGATATTTTTTGATTTAATGAGGGTCTAAAGAGTTTTTTAAGAGGTATTTATGCAGTTATGTACTCAGATGTCCCACCATGATCGCCAGAATGTTGGTATCCTGTGATTTGGCCAATTAGTAAACCAAATGACAAGGCAACATGTAAACCAGTCTTTAGAGCTCTAGGATCTAGCCCTTCTAGTCTCAGAGAGGGATCTCTCAATATGTTTGTAAAGATATAGCTTGATTTCTTTTTAAAAGGTTGATTTTAGGCTAGTTATTAAGTACAAGTTTGTTTGTTTGTTTGTTTTGTGGGACATGATGATCTAGGTAGAATAGATAGAAAAGGAAAATCTCTAATTCATTGGGCAATGGAGTCAAATCGAAATGGTAACAAGTTTGTAGATGAATCAGGGGTGTCAAAGGGAAAATATAACTTGGTTGTTGGATTGACAAAGTCTTTCAGGCGAAATTATATGAACATTAAGGGTTTTAGAATGAAAAGCAGAACTAAGGGCAATTAAGAATCCTTAATTATATGTACTTCTCAACAAAGGGACTTAAAACATTATCCGAACATGAAGGAGTATTTTAAGTCTCAAGACATTACACTTCAACAAGTAACAGTCTCAAGACAAACTTTAAAAAATGAAATCTAAGAGTTGAGGAACGCTCTATTTCATCAAAGATTTCACTTTCAAGGATAAGAAAACATTCAAGATAAACAGATAACTGCATTCATATAAGAGGGAACTCCTAAACATCTAGGAATTCAATTATAAATACTTTCAAAACAATTATTTGAGCAAGTACAAAGGGTATGATCAAAACAAACCTCTTTGGCAAACTTTGGACAATGGTACTTTGAAAGGAGACTTCAGAAACAGTTTTTAAAGTGACAACAAGAAGCACAGAAAACCATAAATCATCTTGAGGCCAACTGTATTGAATTACTTCTGAAATAGACAAGCTCAAAGGTTGAAAAGCAGTTAAACTACTCAATAAAACATTTAGCAGATGAAAACATGAAGACAGTGAAGAGTAAACAGGTCTAAGGTCCTTCTGGGAGACATTTCTTAGCCTAAAATTTTTACTCTACTGTAAGTAAGTAGTGATGAAAACAGAATGGAAAATAGGAAAAAACATTGACAGTTTAGAATACTTCACCAACAACCAAGCTCAGAGATCCAATGGCAGAGCTTTCTTCATCCACAAACAAGTTAAAACATCCATAGGTTCTCGTACATCAATTTATTTTCAATCTTAGCAGAGCTATATATTACTTCAAAGAGTTATCAAATGCCCACATACAATGAGTTCAAATGCAGTATTTATGCTACAAATGAGGAGGTGGAACTATTTAGGGTTCAAAATGTTATAAATGACATAGTAAATGCATTCCTATCCTTAAAAACCATGCAAGGCATAAGGTAGGAATGTCTCTCAACTACTACTCTGTGTATTAAATCTGTCTTTACTTCCAGAGGATAAAATAGCTGAAAAGATTGACTTTGAGGCTCTTTTCTGCTTTTTATAATAACCGTCTGACAGTTTATAAAATATATTTTTGTGTAATAACTGCCAATTTTCCCTTTGAAGTATAAAGTAAGTGAAAGGTGTCAATTGTGAGTTATTAGGTGAATAAATGCTCCTTTGATGTATTCGAGGCTATCTTTAAGCCTAAGTCTTCTTAATTTAATCATAAAACTTCTCTTTGGGCTTAATATGCCTTTACTTCATCATTAACTGTGTTTTAAGGCTTGATGATGCCTTTGGCCTTCATAATGTAACATTGTTGCCCTTTTTCCTTTATACACTGCGTGATTGGAAACTCTATTCTCTGTGCTGATTGTATCCATCTTTGAACTGTAAGATTATGCCTTTAATCTTTGACCTTATGTATTAACCTTCTTATTTTATTGGTTTTTCTTTGCATTGTTGCATGCAAGGCTTCTTTTGGTACACCGAGGGTTTGATTGCATAACTCGTGCTCATAAACACTGATCAAGCCACGAAAATGAAAACATGGCAGTCCCTTTCTTCATTACTTGGCCTCTGTTTAGACTGTGACAGTCATCACCTCATGGCTTGTCCCTTTATGGACCGTGAGAGGGTTTTCAGCCCTTAAAATCGCCATAGAACCTGCACAAAACCATAAAACATGTTATGAAACCCTGCGTGATTGGTAAATTGCTTTGGAGGCTAGCGGAGGTGATTGGAGCAGTGAGAAGGAGTGAAAAATGTAGGCTGAGGAGCAGAGGAGGTTTTTATGAAGAAAACTAGAAAAAAAAAAAATCTGGTTTAAAATTGCATATGGCGTGGAAACAGGCATAGGTGGTTTTTGGAAGACCATTGGCAGTTTTCACGTGACCCTCTGGCGGTAAGTGGTTTTTCCTGGAGGGAACACGATCCAATTATAATGCGCTGCGTGGCCTTTTCAATATCGCCTATTTTGCGTGGCTTTGGAACGTTAAACCACAGATGCAAAAATCACGCGATATTGATCGTAGATCGTCGGATCTAGGGGGGAAGATCCAACGGCTATGAGGGAGCATGATGGAGAGAAGTGCACGGCGGGGAGAACTTAGTGGAAGACAGGTGGAAAGAGGTGATTGGGGGAGGGATTTGCGCAATGAATGGTGGGTCCGGAAGAGTTGGGTTGTCGGAATGAATGAGGATCGTTGGATCATGTAGATCAACGACGGAGATCGGTGCGAATGGTTGATGGATAAACCAAAAGGTAAGGGGTGGGGGCTAATGATCGCCGTTAGATCATAGAGATCTACGGCATGGATCTTATCAGGGTATCGTTATCGGAGAGGGCAAGTTTTCAAAGGAAATGAGGGTTCTATATGGAAAATCCGATGCGATGGGGGCTTAGGAATAAGCGCAGGGGCATGGTCCCATGGGAGGATAAGTGACCATGGGCTAAGGATAGGGTGCTAATCGCATCGACGGGTAAAAAAATTTCAAAGGAAATGCAAATTCAAAGAGAAAAAGCTGATGCAACAGGGGTTTGGGTGCTTGGTCATAGCGTTTGGACAAATGGGGGCAAAGGGGGGAAGATTTTAAGCCCTCGGGGGCTTAAACCCTTAGTTTTAAAAGACTGTCTTTTTAGACCAAAAAGAGGGGTTTCTGATCATTTTGGTGGGTTCCGATAGGTAAAATGGGGGTTTTTAAACCATAACAAGGATTTTTTATGAGTTTAAAAGGGAATTTGAAGGTGTTTAGAGGAAAATAAAGGATGAAAAGGGGAAAAGATGGCCTACATACAGTCTCCTTTTGTTCAGTAGTGTTTCTCGAGGATTCTGAATAAGGAACAGGAATAGTAGCTTAGGGAACAACACTGTTTAAGGAACAACACTTAAGGTACAGCACTTTAGGGAACAACACTGTTTAAGGAACATCACTTTTAGGGAACAACACTGTTTAAGGAACAACACTTTTAGGGAACAACACTGTTTAAGGAAAAACATTGCTAAGGAACAACAAGATAATCTTTTTAGGAAAAATAGATGAAGATTTCAGTGAAATGACAGACTTAGAAAGATGAAGGCCATGAGATTTCTAGAATTCAAAATGTTTTTTGCAATTTTGTTCTAGAAACCTGTGTTTGTCAAATTTAGTCATCTTTGGATAAAATCATAATTATGGATGACTAACAAGATGGAAGGTACACCCGATAGTTTTAAGGTGTATCAGTAAACCCCACAAGTATGCCCAACTCAGTTGTTGGTTCTAGATTTTTCCAGGCATCATTGGAAACATCACAGTAAACTAATGAACTAAAGATGCTGAAGTGCGCCACATTTGGTTTCTTACCTAAAAAATCTTCCTCTGGTGTACTCATCCCAAGAATTCGATGAGGGCTCATGTTCTACACATGGACCGTTGTGTTGCATGCTTCTTCTCACAAGCAGAACGGTAGGCCTTGATCATGCAACATCGCCCGTGCAGCTCCCACAATGCTTCTATTATTCCTTTTTGTAACCCCATTATGTTGTGGGTTATGGGCTACTATTAAATCCCATCGAATGCTTTACGATGCAAAAAAATTATTGAATTCATTAGAAACATATTTGCACCATTATCACTCCTGAGAGTGTTCACTTTTGCGTTAGTATCTTTCTCAACAAGTGATTTGAACTCACAAAAATTTGAGAACGTCTAGTCCTTCTTCTGCATCAAGAATATCCAACGCTTGTGTGATAAATCATCTACCAAAATCACATAACACATGTGCTTGTTCGTGGAGGCTGTCGAGAATGATCCACACACATCTGAGTGAAATCTTTTAAAGATAGCTTGCGCTTGATTATCCGTATCATGAAAGGTGGCTTTGGTGCACTTCCCCAATGTACACCTTTTCATGTATCACACTACTCTAGTTCACCCTTGAGAAGTCCTGTAGAAATATGTTGCATGATATTCAAAGCTCTGTGATGTAGATGGCCCAATATTCTATGCCATAAATCACTGATGTATCGGCTCTGCACCTTCTCTGCATTCGTGCTCAAAGAATAAAAATCATCTCCATCCAATTTTTAGAGGTTCTTCACCCGAACCCCGATCTTCTTCACCTGTCCCATGGTTCTGTGACAAAGAAATGCCTTTCATTTTCTAAAAATCACATTGTAGCCACGATCTTCCAACATAGCAACTGAAACTAAATTATTCTTCAAACCCGAAACATACATGACATCTTTCAATGTGAGAGGAGAACCAGAATCCCTCTCAAAAGTAACAGTATTGATGACGGTCGCGCTTTACCTTCCATCATCTCCCATCTTGATGTGAAACTGGAGGTCCTTCTCCTCCAAGTTACTGAAGAATTATCTATTGTCGGTCATATGGAATGAGGATCCACTATCTAGGTACCAGACACTACCCTTCACCGATGACACCATGCATGCGATGAGGGTGATATCCAACTCGAATTTTGAAGCAAGAGCTTGACCTCCCACTCCTCCTGAGGGCTTCTTGATATCATTATTGTGCAAACATTTCGTGGCATAGTGTCCCAGCTCATGACAATGAAAAAATTTAATATTAGGCAAGTCCTTCTTCCCTCCTGCTTGACCAGAATCATATTTGGAATGGGATGTCTTCCCTTTAACACATATTTCAATAAAATTGGAATTTTTTTATTACAATTACATCACTAAAATTGGGTTTTTTCGTTTATTTTGAAATTCTAGATCCAGTATTTAATTCCAAATTTAATAAAATATGTGTTCTTTCCCTTTATTTTCCTTTTCAACCAAGTCAAAATTCTCCTCATAATCATGCTTGGATGAGGATCCATCTCTGTTGTTTTTCCAAATCCCTTCTTGCACCAAGTCGGACCACAAATGCTACCACTCTGGTAGTTTATCCCTTCCATTGACCTAATCCTAGTATTTTTTTTAGCTCTTGGGAAGGCCTAGAAGTGTTAGGCTGACCAAATCATATTCAACAACTGTAAAACCAACACTTCCAAGCTCATCCCGACATTCAGTGAACTTGGTCAAGTAATTTGATATTGTGTCACCATTCTCCATCTTGATTTTCCTGAGCTTGTCCTTTAGTGCCAACTTCATGTGGTCACTGTTGTTCTAAAACAAGTCTATCAAAGCCTTCTACATTGCATATGGAGTTTCATTTACATGGAGGTTCGAGACAATATGATCTCGAACACCTTCTAGTACGAACTTTCTCGCCTTTGCCACATTCTTCTTATAGGTCACCAGATCTTGAGCGTCAGTTGGTGGCTTAGGAATATCATTGTCTATGAAATACTTTATTTTGCTATCTTCCAACACTACTTCCATATTTTCCTTTCAAGATATGTAATTTTAGCTTCCCTCAAGGGAATACTCAAGTCTCATTCCATAGAATGGCATCTTGCTAACCCTGAAGAATGATACTACAAACTCGATTCACCTACACAAAAAAAACTCGTATTATCCTCTTGTATAGTGATTTCAGCTTTGATACCATGTAGAAATTTCTTGTACATTCAAACTACTAATTTTAATTTGCTAAAAAAATAGATTGAAAAATCCAGATTATCCACTGTATCATAAAACAATGGTCGACGTTTCGAATCCCAAGGGGGTTCCATCTTCAGGAAAAGAAGTGAATGAATATACTCTACTAATTGAAAAAACCAATTTAAATGATCACGAAATCATGAAGCATACAACTTGAATTTTGAAGCAAGAGCTTCACCTCCCACTCCTCATGAGGGCTTCTTGCTAGCCTTCTTGTGCAGACACTTCATGGCATAATGTCCCAGCTCGTGACAATGAAAGCATTTAATCTTCAGCAAGTCCTTCTTCCCTCCTTCCTGACTAGAATTTTATTTGGAATGGGATGTATTCCCTTCCCCTTTCTTTACCTTTCTAACCAATTCAAAATTCTCCTCATCATCATGCTTGGATGAGTATCCATCTCTGGTGTTTCGCTGAATCTATTCTTGCACCAAGTGTGACCACAAACGTTCCCACTCTGGTAGCTTCTCCATTCCATTAACCGAATCCTAATAGTTGTGCTAGCTCTTGGGAAGGCCTAGAAGTGCTAGGATGACGAGATCATCTTCAACAACTATAAAATCAACACTTCCAAGCTCATCCTAAAATTGGGTGAACTTGGTCAAGTACTTTGATATTGTGTCGCCATTCTCCATCTTGATTTTCCTGAGCTTGTCCTTCAATGCTAACTTCCTGTGGTCATTTTTGTTCTAAAACAAGTCTATAAAGGCCTTCCACATTGCATATGGAGTTTCCTTTCCATGGAGGTTTGAGATAATATGATCTCTAACACCTTCCAGTACGATCCTTCTCGCCTTTGCCACATTCTTCTTCCAGGTTTCCAGATCTTGAGAATCAGTTGATGGCTTAGGAATATCATTGTTTATGAAATCCTTTAGTCCACTATATTCCAAGACTACTTCCATCATGTCCTTCCAAGATATGTAATTTGAGCTTCCTCAAGGACATACTCAAGTCTTAATCCATAGAACGACATCCTTCTAACCCTGAAGAATGATACTGCAAATTCGATTCACCTGCACATAAAAAAAGCGTATTATCCTCTTCTATAGTGATTTCAGATTTGATACCATGTAGAAATTTCTTGTAGATTCAAACTACTAATTCCAATTTTCTAAAACAATAGATTTGAATATACTCTACCAATTGCAGAAACCAATTTAAACAACCACGAAATCATGAAGCATACAAGATAAAGAATCCAATCAACACATTACACAATGATTTCTTGGGGAAATCCAAAAATAAAAACCCCATTATCTATATATTACATTAGTCAAAAAATATGAGAATATTACTGTTGTAGTGGATTCGACGCACGGGTGTACGAAATCGCATGAGCTTAGAGAGTGTGGTTTACTCTCTAAACTATTGGTAATAGGCAGAATGTGGGGGGAGCTCAAAATCATAAAACGTAATGGAAATAGTATGCTGAAGTATACTCTGGTTAAACTAAAACTAAAAACACAAAAGAAGCTATATAGAGAGTTCCAAACAGTAATAATGCAAACGACGACTCGGTGGCCTCTTCTTATTAAATGTTCGTAATAAAAGGAAATATTACCCACTTGCCAAAGGGCCCCTAGGCAATGGCTCTAGTTCCCGATGCAAGGATGTTTGCCTTCCAAGTTCTGCCTCTAATGCAGTCTAACTCTCTCTCCCTTCTGTGGTGGACTAAGATGTTGTGTGGCCAACAATCGAGTCCTCTTTAGCTCTAGCTCTGGGTCACACACAATGCTAGTGTTGCTTGGGAAACTTTGGCCAACATAACCTTGTGATCACCCTTTTTTCATCTCTTGGTGGGTTTATATAGGTGAGCTTCAAATCCTCCTTCCCTCCCTTGGTACATGATGGATGGTGACCCAAGGGGGAGGTGTGATTCCATTGTGTGCTCAAATATTCTTTTGTGTGCTCACATAATGTCTAAGAAGGCGCTGGTGGTTGTCCTTAGGCAGCTTTCACATAAGGAGTAACTGTCCTTTTCTTGTTGTGGTCCCGAAAAGTGACTTTTTTCCATTTCCAGGAATGCGCACTTATCGGGCAAAAAGGCATGCAGAAGGCGCTCTTCTCGAAGGAAAAAGCATGCATTTGAGCATTTATGACTAGTTCAAATCTGATTTTCTCAAAACCTTAGAGACTTTAAATACTTCTTGATTCCATAATGTATTCCTGTCCTGTAAATCCTTGGGCTCGACATTAATTGATGTCGTCTTCTGCTGTATGATTTTCCAGTTTTAACAGTTTCTCCCTAATGTGTGAGGTCTAGGAAGAACTGTATAGCTGAAATACATTATAGTTTCTTTTATGTATCATACGCAGAGAGAGGGAGAGAGAGAGGCCTGTGTGTATTTTTGGAATTGACAACACCTTGCATTGTTTCCGAGATAACCATGGCCTAAGGGACCCCCTGCAAGCAAACAAAATATACAAAATATTTACAAAATTTCAATGAGGAGGGCATGTTCCATGCTCGTGATGCTATGGCTAGTTAAACAAAATTGACAGATACATGTGTTGTCTGTGCCACTACTGTGGTAGTGATGCTGGTGGTTGTTGACGACGATTGTTGATGCCCTCAGGGGCGTTTTTTCTTTGACGATAGGTGGAATGTGGTACACATATGTGTAGTCTTGGTATGGCATATCATTGTGCAATGTACGCATATGTACTGGCTGGGACCTTCCCGTGTAAGCATTGTTGTAAAAGATGCTTATAAAGGCACGGGTCTTCGACGGATCTTGATCAAAGTGCAATGGTTGTAAGGTATGATAACATCATGACATGAAAGCTTTTTCTGTAGTCGAATGTCAAGAGGATCGATGATATCTATGGAAAATGATGTCTCCCCTATTTCCACCCGAGGATACCCCTTTGCATGGGGAGGGGTCATCCAAGGTACTGCTTCCTTTTTGGAAAAGAGGTGTTGAGGTTGAAAAAAAGGAAGCCTTAACCGAACCATGATGGGTTTAACATAGGCATGTTGGTGAGCGGTGGCTGAAAACGGATGATGGGGATTTAGTGGCCCGATGTCGAATTATACTTAAGTAGCTTGGCAGCAGTCATAGGTATTTCTGAAGGAAAAATCCTTGGATTCGCTAGGATTTCCAAGGCGGGTGTGAACCGGCTATGATTGTCGTAATGGTGCATGCATGGGGGGGTGAAATACTTCGACCAAGGGAGATGGGGGACTGCTACTATGGGAGAAAAGGTGAAATATGAGGGAGAAGTGGTGAAGGGCATCATTTGTGGTCTTTGTACACTTACCAAAAGAATAAAATAATGGGGTTTGGTTTGTACAAAACACAAAGACGGGTACCCCAAAACATGAAAGAGGGTCGCTCACTAAAGGTGTGAGGACAGTGTTTTGCTGGGGGTAGGGGTCCCATTGGTTGGTCTCATGTGCAGCGTTGATGAAGCGGAAGATGTCGTAGATGGGAGTATGCTGATGGAGGTATGGCGGGCCAAATGCGGTGCGCGGAGGTGCGCTCTTAATCTACTTGTACAACCTGATCGTCCTGGAAGGGGGTTGAGTTTGAACAGTGAACTTGACCTTATGCATGATCTATGGATGGGCATGAGGTGCTTCCCAGACTAAAATGGTATAGCCATGGCATCACTTGTGGGGTGATGTATGGTCTACTTTGGATGACGATCGCCATGGAGGGGAGGCTCTACCGACCAACGTGGGCGTTTATTATATGCAGGGTGAGGTGGTGATAAACATGGTCGGGTATGAGGACCCTATGGTTTAATTCTGATGGAGAAATTATGTCAGGATATGAAAATTTCTCTGGGACTCTATCATGCTGAGGGTAGAATGATACCTGCTCCAGAATTTTCAGTGGATGGTGTTGTGAACGATTTGTGGGTTCTTCTTGCAAAAACAACTACCTCAAGTGAAAACATCTTCTTTTTATCCAATATTATTGAAAAACATGAATTTTGGAAAGGAAGATGGGAGGATGCATACCTGTCGGCGCTTGAAAAAATTATTTTTCCAGGAGTGCGAATGTGTGGTATTACCTTTGTTGGTTATGGAGTGCTGATCACAGTGCTGCTTTCGGTCTATTGATCAGATACTCTAAGCTCCAATTTTTCCTTGGGAGTTGTTACTTGGGTCCTAGTTTTGATTTCAGTTGGGGTTGCCCCCAAACTGAGATCAAGGGGGGCGTTTTCCGGTTACTGCCCCCTGTCCCGGATCTCCCTTTTGTTTGTTCCTCGACTTCTTTTTGCAGCATTTGGAGGATTGTCATAATTCTCCTGGTTGTATGGTTTTTTATGAGCCTAGGAAGGGTTGCACTAGATTGACCGACGCATTACATTGTGCCATTGGTCCATTCTGTGCGGGGAATGGGGGATATCGGTTCCCTTTTCCCTGGTTGGTATATGAGTGCCGGGGTGACTTTCATGATAGCTAGGTTGTGATATGTTCTAAGTAGAATCCTATGAGTATCCAGGGTATTGATTACTGCTACCTAGGTGTCCTTGGGCCAAAGACTCGACTGAATCATCTGCAAAATCAACGTGCATGGTGCTACTACTGCCTAGGTGATCTTGGGAAAAATACCCGATCAAGCTATCTGTAGAATTGATGCACATGGTACTACTGCTGCCTAGGTGATCTTGGGTCAAAGACCCGATCCAGCCGTTTGCAGAATCTACCTACCTGGGTAAATCCTGAGTATCATGGGTGCTACTGCTGCCTAGGTGATCTTGGGTCAAAGACCCGTATCAAACCGTCGGCAGTAGACGATGCGCCTGGTAACCCCTCGAATACAGATTATTGCTGCCTAGGTGACCTTGCGTTAAATACTTTATCAAACCGTCTGCAGTAATCGACAAGCGTGCTAAATCCACGAATACAAATTACTGCTACCTAGGTGACCTTGGGTTAAAGATTCGTATCAAACCGTCTGCAGTAGACGACGCGCCTGGTAACTCAAGAGGATGAGGCAACTAGGTTCCCCTATCCCTGGTTGGTGTATGGTGGCTTGGGGGGAGGAGGGACAAATGGCTTCCTTTCTGGTGACTTTTTTTCTTCCTGTTGGCACAGGATTGTACGAGGTTCATCGTTGATAGACTGGATGGAGGGATCCTCTTGATAGGATCACTCGATCGCATGTAAGGTGTCCCTATATCGTGGTATTTATGGAAAATGGTGGGTATAATTCCCATAGGTGTCACAAAGAGCACATGTGTGATTGGTACGTAGCGGTTTGTCGGTACTTTTGGTGGCAAGTTCCTTTTTATGGGAACGCGAAGTCGAGGTGCCTGCTTCGAAGCCAAGGAGTGGTTTTAACTCGTCCAACTACGGACATATGTGGGTAGGGTGTCCTGTGACATCACATATAGCGCAGGCTGATGACTCCCTTTGCATGGTGGCGGTCACCACTTTCTTTCCTTTCTTGGCGATTTTCTTTTTCGTGGTCACCGGTTTCGCAGTGGGAATTTCCTTTACGGGGGCGGTTTCGACTGCTGCTTGGGTAGGTTGGGGCTCCTTGGGACCGGGCGACTTTAACCCAAATGCAGTAACATTGGTAGATTGCATTCCTGGAGGAGGAACGAGATACCACACTTGGAATGCCAATGATATATTGGGTAATACCAGTGTTGCCAAGACCAGCTGGGAGGTGAAGCCAGGAGGTGGATAGAGGAAAGGAGTTTGGGAGGTGGCATAGACTAGGGAGGCTGCAGTAGCTGATGCCTCAGTGTCGTTACTGCTTGAGTCTATGTCTTGACTAACCTCGATGCTTGATGTGGACATCGTGCATACCGGGGCCCCTGTGGCATCGGGCGATACCTTAGGGATAATAGGAGGATCTCCTAGGAATGACCCTAGGACGGACGACGGTTTGAATTGGCCAGGGCCATATTCTTGATACCGTAAAAGACCATCTGTGGCTATATCTACATAGGGTAGAACCATATATGTGTTGGTCAAGGGATGCTTTCACTGTGCGTCAGCTGGTCTACTGTTATGATTCAATCCTCGTGGGGGAACATCATGATGCGGAAAACGGAGGATGCTATGGTAGACATGACGTACATGTAACTCTGCTCAAGGAGTATATTGTAATCCAAGTGAGCGTCCAAGACTTCGATGTCTATGTGGAGTGTCTTGCTGGTTAAACAAAACGGTACATTTTGGAAGAGACCGACGGGGGTCGAGGGATGACCATCGTATGCTCTGAGTGTGATGATGGAAGGTTTGAGTTCAGGGGCTCCAAACTTATACCATACATTCTTTGACATGATGCATGTGGATGCACCCTCGTCAATGACACATCGGTAAATAGTGATATTCTGTACCGATACTAGTATTTGGAAGGCGACCATGGAGGGAAGCCTAGGGGTGGCTTTTTCTAATTCAAAAGCCATCATGCACGTGTCGGCAGGGTCGACGACGCCTAATGCAGAAAGTAGGGCTTTCTGTTGCTTTGGGCACGACTACAGTACTTCCAATGCGAACATAGCAGCAGGTGATCGAGCTAAATCGTCTACGATGCTATAATTGTGGGCTGCTTTGGAGTAGCTACCTGCTCGCCTATTAGACCCTTTTACCATTTTTGGCAACAGTTCCAAAGGAATCTTTGGAACGGTTAAAGGTGCAGTCGGCATGTTCGTACTAGCCCCCGACATACTGGTGTCTGGTGGGGTGTCGTAGCTGTGATTCCGAGTTTGGAAAAACATTTCTTCCCTAGCCATGTAAATTTCATGGTTGTTTTTCCCGGAATTGTCGAGGTTTTTCTACTGAGTGCTGACCGTTCCTTGATGGGGGAAGGGTTCTTGCATAACCGCAGTTGTCTGGGAAGATCCTCCTTATCCTCGGTTACTCTGAAGCTTTTTAAGCTCAGGGAGTTTGGGACAGTGGTGAGTATAGTGCCCGTACTCACCACATATTGAACAAGAATGGTTTGTTCGTAGAGGTGGCCTTTTGCCTTGATTTTGGGCATTGCTTGGCTCCTGGTTCTGATTCCGATTGGAGTTACCTCCAGCTTGGGATCGTGGTGGGCGCTGTTGGTTTCTGCCCCCCTGTCCAGGGTTCCCTTTGGGCTTGTTTTTTACCTTTCTCTTAACCATGTTAGGAGGATAATTCTCCTGATCATACTGGTGTGGTTGATGTTGGGACAGCAGCACAAAGTTCACCTATGCATTGTTTTGCGTAGGTGGGTTATGTGCTTGGGACAGAGCATATTGCTGTCCCATGTTTGCACCTGGCCATTGGGGGGAGTTCTTCCGTCAGTTTTTCTTCTTGCGTACTAGGTCCCCTCATCCGGAGGATAAGGTCCTCCTTGGTGATACGCTGTCGCCCTATTAGTCAAATCTTGCTGCTGCATATGATGACTTTGAAATCTGCGTTGAGACATGTTTTGGGTAGACCCATGTGTGTAACCGGGATTCTGACTGCTGCTGCCTAGGTACCCTTGGGTCATTGACCCAATAAGTTCGTCTGCAGAGTTAGACGCGCCTAGAAATTCTTGATAAGATTGCAGGCGCGGGGCATTGGGCAGGATATTGTATATGTATCCTAATTGCGTGTAGATCAGTTCAAGTTGTTGGGCTTTACTGATTGCATCCTTTTCGGATGTGGGGTTATGTTGTGCCACATCCTTTGAAATCTTTGATGTCAGAGTTTTCAAGAATAAATCTAAAAGGACTCAGTCGTCGAGTTGTGCTTTGCATAAACTGCGACACCGTCTCCACTCATGGAGATGTTCTGAAATATGGGTAGAGGGGGATTGTCTGAAATGAGTCAGTAACTCCATTCCCGAATCATGGTGAATGGTTAAGTGAAAGTATGTGAGGAACACGGTAGCGAGGGCGCTAAAGGTTCTATGTGAAGCAGGAGGTTGCTCTACGTACCATTTTGCGGCCACTCCCGTAAGAGTGCGTTGAAACAGCCTCAGCCGAATAGTATCATCAATGATGCTATTCAATGAGCACCATAGGTGAAAGGTCATTATATGATTTCTTGGGTCTTCTGCTTGCTTGCCTTCAAAATTTGGTATGTCTAAAGGGAGCTTCGTGGGCATGAGAGGCTAATTGGGGTCGTGTGTGATGGGGTCGTTGGTGAGATTGGTCAAATCCGGTAGATTTAATATTGCTAAAAAGGGTGACTGGGAGGTTGACGCCATGGCAATGTGTGAAGACACAAAGTTATGGTTAGAACGAGGGTTAGTTTGTGACGTACCCTGTTGTGAATTCAGCTGGCTTCCCATATGGGATGCACTCCTCTGCCCTCCAGGGGATGAGGGGGGAGTGGTGTGCGGTGTGGTGTTGGGAGACTGACTAGGGTTCCCAACTAAGGTTTCTCCAAGAAAGGAGGAACCAAACACTGTGGCAATGTTTCGTCTTTGACGCCTAAACGACAAAATACCTGGAACCCCTCCCGGTAATGGGGGGAGGTCCAAAAGAAGCTTGGACCGACGAGGTTCCGTTGGAACTGTTTGAGTGTCGACTAGGTTAGGTTTTGGAAAAAACTTTTGAGGGGATCGAGTCTGTGATCACGACAAATTTATGGCCACATACATAAAACAAAGCAAAAATGAAATGAATTTTCCTTTAACTTAATCTATGTGATCAATCAAGCAAAAAAAAAATTGTTCGTTTGCGTGTGATACTCAAAATCCTAGAAGACGTAATACATCCTCACACACTCAAAATTAACTGGGCCTTGAGAGGATTTCTTGTGAGTGTTGGCACAACGTCCCGTAAGAGCTAGTGATGCCCCCAGTCAGCGGAAGAGAATCAACCAAGGTAAGGGTAGAGGTTCTGGTGCTTGCCTGCATTGTCACCTATAGGGTAAAGTATGCCCTAGTTTTGGCCACTAAGAACCACCGTCCCATGCGAGCGTTCGAGTCTTGGGGTTCTTGGTAGTCAGCTAACAGTACCGAGTATCAGTCGGGTCAGGTAGCCCCAACTGATACCACACACACTGAGCCTAATCCTAACCCCCTCTGAATCGGGTCTCTGCCGCGCTCAGGTTTTCTTTTCCGTGGGCTAATAGGTGGATTTTAAAGCTCCCTAAAAACACAACTTCTATTTTTCAATGTGAAGTGTGATCAAGGTGGCTTATTGGATGCCTACCCCCTTGATCCTAACTTAATCTATAAATTCTCTTGTGGCCCCTGTGGGTAGAATTTAGTGAGTTGGTTTAAGTTATTTTTAGGTGGCTTTCTTTTCTTATTGGGTTAATGTGTGCGAGCGTATAATGAAAAATCTCATAATTTGAACAAATGGATATCGGTGATCCTTTACAAAAGTCCCCTAGTTAAACTATGTGACGTTGTTCCTTTCTCAAATAGAAAGAATTTCCGGATAATGGGTCGCTTCCAAATCCTCCTAGTTAGTCTATGTGAGTGACTAAAGGGAGATGGCGAATCACGAATGTAAAGCGTTCATATGCTTGTCTAGGGTCACCAAATGGTGCAAAGATAGCAAATATTACTTGCTCTAATTGGCGATTCAATCCTAGTCCCGCAATTTCCTAAATGCAAAAAATTGAATTTAAAATAAACAATTTCTACACTAGCTTATGCATATGTGGCTTTGAGCCACTTACTTGGACTAGTTAAGCTAAGTGTGCATACCAGAATTTGCAAAAAACGTAAATATTTTGGAAAGAAATGGTTAATTCGCCTTCTACTTAAACTGTGTGAACACTTTTTGCAAATACCAACTTAAATGAAAACTAACTAAATGCCTACAGAAAGCAGCAAAAAATGAGTTCTCAGAAGCTGTGGGGTATCAACACAGGTGTTGGAAGATACATTAGGGGTTGCCCAACACACTTACAAGCATAAAAAATGCAGAAAATAGTGAGAAAAAAATCTCTCTGCAATTTGCGAGCAAAAGCCCTTGACAGGTGCGCCTTCCTGTGTGCAGGTCACTCCTGAACATGCGCAATGTGCCTCTGTGTGGAAAAACTGCGCGCAAAAATCCTGCAAGTAAAAATATTAGGAGCTTCCTTCTTCAGTCTATCTCCTCAGTGAGTCTAGGGACTGCAAGATGGGTCACAGGACTATCAGCTCCACTCCAGCATAAACAAAGGGTCTCCTGCAAAGATAGCACAACCACATAAACTTGAAACACGTCAGTGGAGTTGCCAATCCTATTGTAGTAGATTCAACGCACGGGTGTACGAAATCACACGAGCTTAGAGAGTGTGGTATACTCTCTAGACTATTGGTAACAGGCAGAATGTGGGGGGAGCTCAAAAGCATAAAACTTAATGGAAATATTATGCTAAAGTATGCTCTGGTTAAACTAAAACTAAAAACACAAAATAAGCTATATAGAGAGTTCCAAACAGTAATAATGCAAATGACGGCTCGGTGGCCTCTTCTTATTAAATGTTCGGAATAAAAGGAAATCTTACCCACTTGCCAAAGGGCCCCTAGGCAATGGCTCTAGGTCCCGATGCAAGGATTTTTTCCTTCCAAGTTCTGCCTCTGATGCAGTTTAACTATCTCTCTTTGCTGTGGTGGACTAAGATGTTGGGTGGCCAACAATCGAGTCCTCTTTAGCTCCAGCTCCGAGTCACACATAATGCTGGTGTTTCTTGGGAAACTTTGGCCAGCATAACCTTGTGATCACCCTTTGATCATCTCTTGGTGGGTTTATATAGGTGAGCTTCAAATCCTCCTTCCTTCCCTTGGTACATGATGGATGGTGACCCAAGGGGGAGGTGCGATTCCATTGTGTGCTCACATAATGTCTCAGGAGGCGTTGGTGGCTGTCCTTAGGTGGCTTTCACATAAGGAGTAATTTTCCTTTGGTTGTTGTGGTCCCGGAAAGTGACTTTTTTCCATTTCCAGGAATGTGCGCTTATCAGGAAAAAAGGCACACAAAAGGCGCTCTTCTTGAAGGAAAAAGCGTGCATTTGAGCATTTATGACTAGTTCAAAACTGTTTTCTCAAAACCTTAGAGATTTTAAATACTTCTTGATTCCATAATGTATTCCTGTCCTGTAAATCCTTGGGTTCGACATTAATTGATGTCGTCTTCTTCTGTACGATTTTCCAGTGTTAACAATTACAATTCTTTTCTGAAGCCTGAGAATCCTCTGCACTATCTCTATCTGGCTCACTACTTCCTAGACAAGCCTAGGCCAATACTTAACCAAATTTTGGCTTTCCTAAGTCCATATTTTCTTGTTTTTTTTTCTTGGGTAATTATCCCTTATTAATTATGGAAATCCCCATCCAATACTATGGAATACATCTAGGGCCTTCCTCTGACCGCATGCACCACCTGTACAATTTAGGATTATACAACTGCTAGTACACTAACCTTGAACTCCAATCTCAAGTGGGTAACTCTCAGTTCACACTTGCATGAGTTATTTATGGCTGATCTATCAGTTCTCTGGTTGATCACTGAGTGTGGTTCAAGTTACACTTCCACACTTTGACCTTCCACTAGTTCCTCCAATAGTTGGAACTAGTTAAACTGAATTTAACTCGGATAAACTGAATTAATTAATTACAACTCAAAATAAACTCAACCAGGGCTCCTAAAAAGTAAGAACCACTCTACATGACTCAAGTTATACCCTCAAATCGAATTAAATGAACCAACTAAGTCAAAATAACTTAGTTAACTTGTAAGTTGTCATGAGATGTGGAATTACGATTTTCTTCTAATTTAAGTCAAGGGAAAATTAAATTAGGATATCTCTTGGTGCCATTTTCAACATACTAAGAAATAGAAACAACAACTGGAAGAGTTCCTATAGGAATAAAAGGATGTGTTTTAGGATCCTAAAGGGTTACCACCTAAGAGGGAAGTGGAGCATGAAATCCAACTATTGTTAGACTCCCCAAGATTAGGCGGTAGAGGTAGTTTGTTAAATAAGCAAGCGAGGTGAACAAAAAGTTGCAGCAACTACTAGAACAATGTTTCATTCGACCAAGTACACCGCCATGTGGGTCACCCATCATTACTGTTTCAAACAAGGATGTGATTTGGAATATATGTATAGATTATAGGGTTTTGAACAAAATCATGCTTAAGAACAATTACCCTCTACCCAAGATAGATGTTTTGTTGGATCTGTTGCAACAAGCAAAATACCTCACCAAGCTAGACTTAAAGTATGTATATCATCAGGTTCAAGTAGAGAAGAAGATACCTAGAAGGATTCCTTCAAAACCAGACAAGGTTTTTATGAGTGGTTATTCCTGCCGTTTGGCCTATGTAATGCACAAACTATGTTTATGAGATTAATGAATGATGTATTGCGCCCTTTTATATATTCATTTGTTATTTTATATTTGGATGATATAATAGTATATAGTGCTACCTGGGAGGAGCACATCTCAAATTTGACGTAGGTGTTGGTGACATTAAAGAAGCACCAACTGCTAACAAATCTCAAGAAGTGTGAGTTTGCACAATAGCCTTTAGTGTATCTGGGGTATGTGATAGGTGGAGGAGAGCTGAAGATAGATCCTTCCAATATGGAAGCCATCATGAAATTGTCAGTTCTTCCTAATGTTTCTAAGGTCAGGATTTTCATTGGGGAAACATAGTACCTAAGGAAATTCATAGCCTCATTTTTAGCGATAGTATCACCACTCCATGAAATAAGAGAAAGTTGAAATATTTTCAAGTGGGGAAAGGGTCAACAGAGGGATTTTGAGGAGAGAAAGAAGAATACTAGTCAAGCACTAGTTATGGAATTACCAAACTTTCAGCAACCCTTTGAAGTGGAGACAGATACAAGTGGGTATGCTTTGGGAGAGGTCTTGATGCAGGGAGGAAGGCATGTATGCTACCATTCTGAAGTATTTCATGGGTTAGTTCTTAACTACCCTACACACAACAATGAGCTCTATTCCATAGTGCAAGCTATAAATAAGTGGAAGTAATATCTGATGGGAAAGGAGAGAGTAATCCACATAGATCAGCAGCTGCTACAATACCTGCAAGCCCAGAGTAAGATCCAACAAATTAGGAAGTAAAAGTGGATGTGGTTTCTACAACAAATTCATTTAGTGATCAAGTATAAGAAGGGAAACACAAACAAGTTGGTTGACATGCTTTCAAGGCCATCCACACCAAATATCACAACTTTTGGAACTCTTATGCACATGGATTCATTCACCCATGATGCATACAAAGAGGCATATTCAAAGGATGAGGACTTCAAGGAGGTGTATCAATAGTTGCAGAGTCAGACTTATGTGAACAATCACGATAGCATTGTTAAGATCGCCAGGATGGGTTACTCTACAGGCGAGATAAGCTATGTGTTCCTAAAGGTGAGCGATTTCCACTGATTAGAGAGTCTCACATCTCTAAGGTTGCAAGGTACTTTGGTGTAGGGAAGACTGTGACAAACTTGCAGAGGTATGTGTATTGGCCTAAGATGCAAAAACATGTAGCTAGGTTCATAACAAGATGCATGATTTGTTGTACCAGCAAGCATAACAACAAGAAACAAGGTCTATATCATCCATTACTTGTACCCACTCATCCTTGGGAATTATTTTTCATGGACTTTGTGGGATATTTACCAACAACTAGGAAGGGACATGATTACATGTTCGTGGTAGTTGACAGGTTCAACAAGATGTGTGTTATGATTCCTTGTAAGAAGACGATTAGTGGAAAAGAAGCGTCAAACTTGTTCTTTGGACAGGTTTGGGTGCACTTTAGTATACCAAGGAGAATTGTTTGAGATAGGGACAAAATATTTCTCAGTGCATTATGGACTTTATTGTGGGATAAGATGGACACAAAGTTGAAGATATATATAGCATTCCATCCATAGAAATATGGGAAGAAAAAAGTATTCAAAAAGACTTTGGTGTAGCTTCTAAGGGGATACAACTATAAGCATCTCAAGAATTGGGATGAAAATATGGTATATATACAATATTATTACAATAAAGAATTCAAAACTTATATAGGAAGGTCCCCATTTGAAACTTGTTTTGGATATTTTTCGCCTTCACTTTTGGGCATTGTATATGGGTAGCAAGGAGCAGTGACGTAATATCTTACAAGAGACACCTTGAGGGCTGAAAAAATAATATAAAAGATTAGGTAGATCCATTGGGTACAAGAGACATTGTAGAGATACTATAGAAATTCAAAGGTACAAGAAACATTGACAATTGCTTTTATTTCATTGACCATGATATTTTTTTAATTAAAATTTTACAAATGCTTTTAACTCATCGACTTTTCCATCCAACTATTGAAACCAAAAAACTCAGTACATATATGTTTGATGATAGTTTCTAAAACCAGAAAGATGCATGTTGTATTTATTTGCAAGGCTCTTAGCCTTACTTCTTTTTGTTCATTTTCAACATCCATATATATAAAGTTAAAATATAAAACAAGAAAGGTGTATTTATTTCCAAGTATTTTTTTTGAAAGTATCCATATATAATGTAGTATTAATTTGCAAGCTTCCTTACAATTTTGTTTTTTTTCGTTAACCAAATTCTTGTTTTTGTTCATTTTCAATGTTTTCTTTGTAAGATTCTTAACCAATTTTTGTTTCTTCTTTTTTTTTTTTCATTTTGAACATATCCATACATAATGTAGTATTTATTTGCAAGTTTCTTTACCAATTTCTTATTTTGGTTCATTTTCAATGTTTTCTTTGTAAGCTTCTTAACCAATTCCTTGTTTTTGTTCATTTTCAATGTATCCATATTTATTGTAGTACTAATTTTCAAGCTTCTTTACCAATTTGTTGTTTTTGTTCATTTTCAATGTTGTCTCTACAAGCTTATTAATCAAATATTTTGTTTTTGTTCATTTTCGATGTATCCATATATAACAATGGTATTTATATGACAATGTTATTTCATTTGAAAAATGAAATTAAATCAATGTAACTTTTGTAAATTATAATTTTATATCGTAAAAATTGGGCGAATCATTTTTATAAAAAAATGGAAATTGGCAAATCTTTTTTTTGGAAAAACCATGGAAAATTAGCCCACCTGCAAATATTAGCCCCTAAAATTTTCCATGAATGTTTTACCTTCATCATAAAGACATGAATCATAGGTACACTCCTCTCTCGACACCAAAAATATCAATTGACCTACCTTCATCATCTAAACAAATCACCTTTTTTTTAAGCAATCTACGAAAGCTCGATGAGCTTCTACCCATTCCATCCTGATGATTACATCATATGTCCCCATTTTTGTGACATATGCCTTCAACTTAATTATAAACACCCTGATGTTTACCTGACATTATTCAACACTAGGTCCTACTACTTTTTTTATTCCATAAGCCATTTTGACTTTTTTAAAGTCATCGTGCTCACATGCTACCAACCCACATTTTTCTAATGCAACTAATGAAATAAAACTATTTTTATCACTAGAATCAAACAAAATTTTAACTTTTACATGGTTTATCATACTTGAGGTTTCTACCACGCCTGATTGGTGTTCAACTTGTTCGTTATCAACTGTTGTATATATCTGATGGTGGTTTCCTGCTCCACTCATCAATGATTTTACTTCACTATAGTTGTTATTAGTTTGTAACTTAGGACAATCACAGTGCTAATGACGTTCCTCAGATGCCCAAAAAGTGATGTGTGGTAAAATACATATAATGTGTTGTGGCTTTTTGGAAAGAGCTCCTTCCCCTGGGACCCATGTCCCTACTTGCAGCTCCATGTATCTAACCTCTATTTGCATGAGTCCATGATGTTATCAGTGAATTTGTGCTTGTAACCATTGAAATCCCTTATTTCAATGTTATTGGTACAACCCTGATTCCATATGGCGATGGCCTTTAACTTACTCCTTTAGAGAAGGCCTGAGGGGCCTTTCCCATAAAATTTGGTTGTTGTGGAAAAATAGCTCTATTTCCCCCTTTCAAGTCTAAGTGTTTTTCTACATAGCGAGCATGTTCAGCAACTTCTGCAACTGAGTATGGTTTCCACTTTTGAACTATTTCCCTAATCATAGGTTTCAATCCATAAACAGAGCGATATTCCTGGAGCTAATCAATATCCATATAGGAGACATACTTAACCAATTCCATGAATCTCATTTCATATTCTCCTACCATGCAATTTCCTTGTACCAAAGAATGGAAAACTCCTACTTGCTATTATTCGTAATATACTGGTAGGTACTTCTTCCTAAATCTTCCCTCAAATAAATCCCAAGTAACTATGTCATAAGTGAGGTGTAGTTGTCACTCCAGGTTGCCCCACCAATTCAAGGAACTATCTCTAAGTTGAAATATCACTATCTTAGCCTTCAAATTGGAAGTATACTCTTTAGTGTGAAACATCTTTTCATTCCTTCCAACCAAGATTCAGCTCATTGGCTGGCATGATCTTTAGTAAATTATGGGATATTAATCTTATGGAGCTCCCTAGTAATGTCCATAGTTGGAGGTCATCTATCAAAGTTCCTTGATTAGAGGTTTCCTACCCTCGATGGAGGGTGTTCTACTTCCACCTTAGTGGTTTGGTGTCCTCTTAATGTCTCATTAATTGCCTCTAGGGAATGCATTATAAGAGCCAACTCTGGTGATGTAAATTAGTTATTTGGAGGAGGTGGTCTGTGTGTTGACCCTGTTCAACCTCGATTTTCTTGTGTTGTCACCATTCCTGAAATGTTCAATTATTTGCAAGACACACAAGGCTTATTAGCGAAACTTAGGACTTGTTAGCTCTTACTCGCCTCACACATGTTTACAAAATGATAGGTGTAATTTTTCCTTTTGATATGCTTGTAAACAAGTGTTACTGATATTGATTAGATCATCATGGATCCACGAAATCCTCTTCCATTTCTAGCTATATAAGCACTATAAATCCTTATCAGTAAACTATTTAGCTCACCTTCTTAACATCAAGTTTTCCCCTCTTATTGAATTAGTTAGTTAATACAATAATCTTAATATTGGTTAATGAAAATTTAAATAACATTTACCATTAGTTAATATCATCTTAAATCTTTAATCAAAATTATATTTTTAATTTAATTAATAATTTAAATTAGTTTACTTGATATATATATATATATATATATATATTTTACAACATATCACATTAAAATCAATATCAAACAGCTTATCGAAATAAATCAAAAAACCTATCTAATGCTTTTAACAAATCCTATTCTAAATTTCCACAAATGGTACAATAAAAAATATATGACATGAGTGATACCCTCCTTTTGTTACAATTTTTCTCTATACTCTATGTCTATATCGTAAATTTGAATTATTTTATTATAATTTTTGTAATTATATATATATTGCGCTACAACGAAGATTGATTCCACTAAGCTGATGGATTCCAACATTGATTTGGTCCTTGCGTCAAACCAATTGTTTTTTCTTTCGAGAGATTTATTTTAGGGTTTGTGTCTAATAAATCATGAATTAAGTTTATATCTGCACAATTAAGCCGATTTGTTGGATTTCCATGGAAAACAAGAATATATAAAATATAACGTAATAAGTGAAATACATTTTAATTAAATAAACCAATAGGTTCTTGTCCCTCGTGCAACCGCATGAGGGCTACGTGCCACTAGAACCCATTCCCAAAACCTGCATTCTGAATTTAAAATCATAGTCCTAGAATTTGTTTGGGTTTTTAGGTGCAAGCAACTATTTGAGAAATGAAAATGGGGATTAATGCATTCTTTGTTGCTAGTTATATCTATGTGTCCTTGTTGCCTCTCGTGTATCTCAGAAATCTCAAAAGATTTTCAATCCCCTTTCCCATTTTCATTCAATCCGTCATGAATTTGTGATTGGGGTCTCCATCGCTACATATCCCCATAGCAGTATGCATAGCAGGAATAGGGAAACTGCCATCTTATTTCTCCTCGATTGTGAATCATTACGGACTACTAGGAATATAGGAGAAGGGAAATAATGAACTTCTTTGCAAATGTTATGACCACTCCCTCCGTTAATATCACCATTTTCTCTTCATGATAAGTGGAACCAGTAGGCTACCATTATCTCGATCTTTGAGCTCAATGCATATAATGGGGTACACATGTACTTCTTCATGAATTACTTTAAATTTCTATTTACACGTCTTAGTATAGATCCTTCTCAAACCATGATGTATTGAGCTCCAAACACTTATTTATTATTCTTTGTAACTTCTTTATTATTCTCTGTAACTTCTGGGTGTGGAAAGGTTTAATGATTACAATGGATATGTTTTAATTGTATCGATATACAATTGCATAGATACATATTAAACTTATTGAGCACTCAAAATAGATCAACATAAAATTTTTTTGAGATAAAATAATATTTTGGGGTTAAAATAGATCTATGTTAGTGTTTTTATGTTAGGTCCCTATAAGACTAGTGTATCCTTTTATTGTTATTGTTAGTGTAGTCCCCTTATTGTTATTTTTGTACCCATTGAGTTCCCATATTTTTATTATTGTGCCCCATAGAGGACCACTATTGTTATTTTTGTGCCCTTATATTATTATTGTTATGTCGGCTCTGATTATATTGTGACCCCTTAGACTCCTATATATAGAAAGGAGGTTTTGTCATTTGAATCATCCAAGAATTGTTCATTTATTTAATGCAAAGGAGGTTTCTCCCTCAAAGATGTTGATTTATAAGTCGTTGATCTATATTTTATTCTATTTTGTGAGTTGGTTGCATAACAGTTCGTATCAGAGCATTGGATTCTAGGGTTTCGTTTTTCAAACGGGTCAGGTTTGAATTTTCTCTATAAGTTTTTTTCTACGAAGCTTCAGAAGTTTAAATTTAAACCACGTAGAGTAGAAATAAGGGTGAACCTCGTGTACAAATTTTAGATCTTGGTTCACTATATTTTCGGAGATATGATTTCAGGAAGTTAGGGTTATTGTAGGCTCCATAATTTCATCTCAAACAGGTGATCGAGGGAAAATCGTCATAACTTTCATTTCAGGCATCATATTTGAATTCTGTAAAAAGTGAGAGAAATCGTGTAACACCATATTCCCACATCTACCCAAATAACTGACCAACCGGGATAAACATGTGATGATATGCTACTAATATGAGATTCAACCTCCTAGATGACCTTAAGGAAGTGGAACCGAGGGAAACTCCAAAAGCACACCTTACATTGCATCATTGACATCTTGAGGAGGTAACCCAACCTTCTAGGGCCTTGTTCCCTAAGGTGGCACTGATTTTCAGCCCCTTTGAGGCATAGCCACAGGCTTGTAAGGTAAAGGGAGCATATATAGTGTCGTAGCCGCTAGATAGCCTTTTCAAGGTAGCAGCTAAGGCCTAAACAACAAATTTTCCTCTTGTAGCTCCGAGATTTGTTCCACATTTTCAGCCCCTGAGACCAGGTCACTGCCCATAAATTCTTGTAACTTCAGGAGAGGGTAATTAACATTAAAAATAACATATGAAAGAAATCACATCAACCGGAACTCATCTAACCCCACCTAGCCATGATAGGAATTTCGTCAAACATGTCACAAACATAGCATCTGCAGGTATAAACAATACATTTAAATAAATACATATTTCATTAAATTTGGAATTGAACATTAGATCTAGAATTTCAAATTACCCATAAGGGGATTATAGCAGGTGAACTATCACAAGGAGTTCCTTAATAGTGCACCAATTTACTGTCAATCAAAAGCCCTTTGGGCTAAAGTACCCATAAAACTCAATTCTAGTAATGTTCTTGTAATATAATTTTTCCAATTTTAATGAAATATGTGTAAAGGTTTAATGATTAAGATGGATATGTGTTAATTGTATCGAATAATGGCTAAGAACTCAACCCAACAGCTAAAGGACTCATGAGAAGCAACCAGAAAACAATCAATGGAAATAAACCCACAATCACCATTTCTATCCAGGAAATGGCAAGGCTAGGCAAATCCAATGTCAATCCCAACCATCCTCCATTCCCATGAAAAATCATAATCAATAAACCACATGCAATACCATGCATTCCAAAACTAGTGAGGAAATCATACATGCAACTCGGTACCTGCACTCAAAACCTACTGTAGATGTTGATCTCGATGTCCTCTGTGCTTTCCTGCTCTTCCTTTTCTTTCTTGATCCAAATCTCCAAATATTTCACACTCTCCAATATTTCTC
Source organism: Pinus albicaulis (assembly GCA_034641835.2). Lineage (NCBI taxonomy): Eukaryota > Viridiplantae > Streptophyta > Pinopsida > Pinales > Pinaceae > Pinus > Pinus albicaulis. The sequence continues at coordinate 1,562,742,802 of CM076578.1, forward strand.
CAAGAATAATATAAGTGCTCAAGAGTATGAGAGAGAGAGAGAGAATAATGAGAACTATAAAAATCAGTTGACCCAACCTTGCCCACTAATCCTTAGAAGCCTTTTTATAGATGAGGCCTCTATTTTCTTCATTTTTCATTATTTTCTTCATTTTCCTCCTCACATGCAACCTGTGACCTTTCACCTTAATTTTCTCCTAATTTCCATTATTTTATAAATAAAATGCCAATTAATTCCTCATACCTTTCCAAAGCCTTTGTGTTTTCCTTTTCCATAATAAATCGAATCAACACCCACTAGGATGTTTTTCCCACCATTCAGCTTGGAATACGTGTCCCATCACCGTGGTCTTATATATTTTTACATTAATGTTTTTACCAGGGTTGTTACAGAGCCCTCCCCCTTGGGGGAACACCGTCCTCAGTGTTCAATGACACCTACAAACCAAAAAACTACTAAAAAAAAAACATACTGCCTATGGAGCTTTATAACACAACTCATTGCAGTGTTTACAATGAATAGCCTACTCAAAGAAAAACCCATCATGACAATAATACTGTGTACTGGAGCTTATAACAAAACTCATTATGGTATTTGCAATAACAACCACATATACTCATGCACATTTTCTTCAACCAACAAATAACCATACTGTTTGTGGAGCTTTATAAACCAGCTCGATACAATATTTACAATAATATACACATATGCACATTGGCTCAGCCAAAAAATAGAAGGATATGATGCTCGTATCGACGAAAAGGGAATCCGGAAGCTCACAACTCCACCCTCAAATTAATACTGGGATTCACCTCCTTCCCAGGAAGTCCAGAATCCACTGCCAAATTCAAAGTTGCATCCAATGTCCAGTGCCACAATCCTGTGCCAAATGTCCACTCAGTGAACAGTTACCGGCTCATTGTTCTATGGCACACTCCCAATGTGCATATGATTCCATATAACAATGCTAATGACCAAAACAAATACATCCTCAACCTTCCCTTCTTTTCTAAACAGTACCTCAGGCAATCTAGTAATCCCCTTCCATGCAATCACTCACCTTCCAAGTTCCATTGGCACCTCCATCTTAGGCAGTCCATCCCTTGGCAAGGATTCCTCGCATCAGAAGATATAAAAACCATGGCATATACCTACTTCAAAACCATCATACTGGTTATAGCATGATCATGGAAATGAATGGACACTATTGGGTACCAGTGTCCCACAATGGCCCTGCTCCTGAAATGCTTCGCGAGCATATTTTTGCATATTCCAATTCCTTTTGTTGTTGCTGCTATTGCTTGCAATAAGTTTCAACCACCCAACCGAGAATTTATGTGCTTCCTATACCAAGCACATAATTTCCATTAGATTCAAAACAAATTGAAATAAATTCACATCATACCTCATTGGTAGCTCGTCAATAAGGTACACTTGAAATTCTGTTCACTTCCTGTCACACAAGTCAAACCAGTTGTTTGATCAAATCATCATGTACAAACATATCATATCTGGTTAGCTCAAAATGAAGCAATCATAGATCAAAATCATAAATCACATGCAATCATCATAAACCATAATCACAAATCACATGTAACCATCATAATTCAGAATCACATATCACATGCAGAATAGAATATCGATACTTATCCTTCATCGGTCCTTACTTTTTCCTCTGTAGTTTTTGTACACATACTGGATTGGTTGCCACACCCGGAAATCACCCAAACACAATTTTCAACAATGATGTACATCCACACAAGGAATACAACACTGCACAATACATACACCCACACCGACATACAACACATAAACCTACACCCAGTGTACGATACAACACAGTACATATGCCTACACTGGCATACAACACATAAACCTACACCCAATGTACAATACAACATAGTACATATGCTTACACCGACATACAACACATACACCTACACCCAATGTGCAATACAACCCAATACATATAAATATACAGAGTACAACACAACGAATAAATATGTCACTATACCACGACTACACCATGCACATACATAGTACCGCATGCCCGCAACACAAGATGTACGACATGCACACAATGCCACATGTATACCAGTACCATATTCAAAACATGTACACAGTACCACCTATAGACACACTACCTGCACAATGTGTCATAGAATCACATGTACACAACACCACGTGCACAACGTGTACACAATGCCAAATGTACACCGCACCACATGTATAATGTGTACACAATACCTCATGTACACAAAACCACATGCACGACATGTACACGACACCATATGTACACAACACCACATGCACGACATGTACACGGCACCACCTGCACACATCACCACATGTACAACCTGTACACAACACCACATGTTTACAATCATGCACACAACACCAAATGCACATAACACCATATGAACATCATGCAAACAACACCATATGTACATAACACTACATATTCAACATGTACATAGCACCATGCGTATACAACACCGCATATCCAACATGCACACAACACCATATGCACACAACAATGCATATTCAACATGTACATAGCACCATACGTAGACAACACCGCATATCCAACATGCGCACGACACCATATGCACACAACATCGCATATCCAACATGTACATAGCACCATCATACCTGGCATTGCATATGCAACATCATATATACAACATGCATACAACATCATATGTACACAATACTACATATGCAACATTAAACATCAACATATTTAGAATCACTGAATATACAACATGCACAACATATACACAGCAATAGCATTGCACATCCATAGACCACACATTGACCCCACAAGAAACCTTGTTTCTAATGTCTTTCCAATATCCATGCTCATTCTATCATGCTTCCGATCACACTAATTTCACTTCGATGATGTATCCCTCAACATTACCTGTCCATACATAAACATAGGCATAGTACAAGCATATGACATTAAATCATATCCACAGGATATTTACCTTATATATATGTCAAGGCTACTATGTCACTTGATTCCTCATAAGACCAAGAACCTCTTCATTCCATTCACCTGCATAAGCAATCATTCCTCCATAAGAATTATCCTTGAGAACCCTGTCATACAACGACATAGATACATATATACATACATATATATATGTATATACATATCAACCATCGAAATCCATTACGAACTTGTTAATCAATGACATACATACATACATACATATATTCATATATAAGCATCAACATAAAGAAACCATGATCTCGTTAGTTAGCAACACACACACACACACACACACACACACACACATATGTATTATAATAACCATGATCACAACATAATTACTAGATAACATAAGGTCTAGGTTGAGAGAAACTCCTTTATCCATGCATCATATAAAAAATATTAAGAACAACAATTCCCAACATAGCCAAGGCATCTGATATATCAGATCCATTTACTTTACCTTTCTCATGATTGTCCTGCCACCATCCATTTACCACAATGGACTCAACCAATCCATATGACTGTCATATTCTTACCTTTTGTTGTGCTTACTCATGCACCGAGATCCATTTGTGCCTTACATTACCTGTTGGGTACCACAAAGCTCTCCCCGAGCTCCATTAACTCTCCTCTTTCCCAAACCAATTCCAAAGACTCAAACATAAAATACAAGGACAAGAATAAGAAACGAACAAGAAGAAAACCATGAAATCCAAGGAAATACGACTCTGAAACAAAGTGGCACGATCATGCACTAGACACAATCAAGACCGCAATGAAGCACAAACAAATAAAAAGACCAAAAGCATAAGAATAGCAACAAACACCATGACTCAATCCCCACGGTTCCCAATGCTCCAAAAGAAAGATCAACACGAGCCTCCTTTAATATTTCATGGTACTCTCTTACCATGTAATCTACTGCACCATACTACCATAAACACATAGCTATCAACGCATAAATAAACATATCAACAAGCTAGTTATCTTACCTTGTTGTGCCAATCACACTGACCTGTAACTGAACACACATGTCAATCATATGTATCAACATCGAGATAACATATCTATCAATTCGAAATAAAATTTTACCAATACTAACAACCATGTCATAATCCATCGGTCATAATACCTAATGATACAACTATCACCTACTTACACTCAGGTACATATCATCCATCCCAACACATGTGTGTTAGTACAACCAGCTTAAAAAAAGACCATTTCTTCATATAGTCTTATGAACACATGCTCATATCATGCGAGTAATCAAACATTAAACAATTAATAGATTACATAATAGACACCGACACTCATACACCAAATAAATGACATAATGAAACATTCAAGCATAAAATAGACGGCATAAACAAACTCATACCTTAATGCATCTCAGGGGAGGCTACCTTGTCTGCACAATCAATCTAGATTATCACGATATAACTTCACAACATATCAACTCAACCTAAATAAGGTAATGATTTCCATAATAGTAACTAGCTAACAATTTTGCATCATAGACTCATAAAAAAATTTAATCCATGCATAGCAATCACATATGCACAATTAGTCTAGATTAGTGCAACAGACTATCATAATTAGGTCGAATCATACCTTAATTTCATAACCCTAACTAGTTGCATGGGCCAATCCAATTTTATCATAATACATATAACATAAAAATATTAATGCAGTAACCCTAGTCATCAAGTTAACTAACACATACTCATCAACAACATATAACATAATCATCGAGGTAACTATAAATTAACATATAACATGCTCATCAATGACACATAACAAAATCACCAAGTTAACCAATCCTAAAAAACAACAAGTTAATCATGTAACATAATCATCAACGACATATAACATAATTATCAAGTTAATATCATTCCTAACTAACCAACACAAGTATGTATAACCACACTAATCAACTAGCATCTACAATGTATGTAACCATAACATCAATAGAATGAAAGGCATACACATAACCATAATTCATATGACTACACTAATCAACCAACATGTATCACATATGTAACCATAGTAATAATAGAATGAAAAACATATAAGTAACCCTAATGCTTATAACAACCATGAATCACATACCTACATGCCGATCATACAAACTTGTATGAGGATCTGCTCTTACCCCAAAGTCCATTGCTACAACTTCACTTTGATGATCTGCATATCCTACTCTATCTTAGCCAACACATTAGAATCATAACATACCAATATCATCATGATGACCTAATTGCATAAAATTACCTTAATCACAAAAACCTCAATCAAACCAATGCAAAATTGACCACACACACCCACTTGACATGTATAAGAAATCATGAACGACTAATGCATGTTCAATATATAAAATTACACAAGAAAGCATACACGGACGACATTCAAGCATGACCAATATGTAACCCTATCATAAGCAAGCCATGCATGTAAAATATGTAGCAACATGTACGCAAGCGTGCACAGACAATACATAAGCAATAACAACACATAACGAGTCATACACTCATGGCGAAACATGTTGAAGACAACACCATCAACCCTTCCATGGTGAAACCACCATGGCCAACATAACACAGACACAACAAGCACAAATAAACCACAAGAATATTACGCATGCATACAACCAACATATGCATGATCAACACACTACTCATCAAGTCCGAAAGGTGAACCATGCTCTGAAACCACTCTGTGGTATCATATATCACACATAGAGAATAGAAACCAAACACCACCATCATGCATACACAACAAGCACATAGAACGTAAGCATGAGGGACATATATGCAATTGAAATGAATGCACAATCAACACACATAGCCCAAGGAGAGCGCAACCAAATTTTGTTACCACTTTTTAACACCCTCTTCCCACATCTACCCAAGTAACTGGCCAACCGGGGTAAATATGTGACGAGAGGCTACTAATATGAGATTCAACCTCCTAGATGACCTTAAGGAAGTGGAATCGATGGAAACACCAAAAAAACACCTTACACTGCATCATTGACATCCCCAGGAGGTAACCCAACCTTCCAAGGCCCTATTCCCTAATGGGGAACTGATTTTTAGCCCCTTTGAGGCTTAGCCACAGTCTTGTAAGGGCAAGGGAGTGGCTATAGGGTCTATAACCATTGTCTAGCCTCGTCAAGGTAGTGGCTATGGCCCAAACAACAAATTTTTTGCCTGTAGCTCCAAGGTTTGTGCACCATTTTCAGCCCCTGAGCCTAGGTCACTTCCCAAAACTTCCTGTAACTTTAGGAGAGGGTAATTAACATTAAAAAAAACATATGGAAGCAATCACAACAATCGGAACTCATCCGAACCCACCCATTCATGACATGCATTTCATAAAACATGTCACAAAATTAACATCTACAGGTATAAATAACAGATTTAAACAAAGGGGTCTCTTTCTTATCTGAGAATGGCTAAGAATCATTTCTCCCATACATCATAAGCTATCATACAATTAATTTTACCATAGATACATTATGAATTCATTTACAAGTAAAAACACGGAGAGAGCCATACCTCACCACTATTACAATACATGCTTATAACCAACATAATACCAATAGAAATACCATGGATATATCAGCAATAGAATCCATATATATACTAGTGCATATACACATCAAATACAAAGGCAATGAACCTTTCATTGAGTGTAAAAACCAACGCGGAATGGGACTTCCACGTTCCACTCAACCATAGACATGGCTCAACCAAATCTCACTTCAGCGAGTCGCCCCCATGCCATATTCTAAGCATGAATGTGCGATTTTGTCAAACACATCAATCAACACCAAACCAGGGCTCCAGAGACTAAATTATCTCAAATCCAACCAGTGATTCCACCTCACAGGCAGAAATCACTAACTGTCAAGGATTGGTCTCCATCGAAGCTTCTCTAGGGCTTCAGAATGTTTGTTCCAACTAGGGCTTCTAGAGCGTTTGTCCAACCAAGGCTTCCAAGACTAGTAAGTCAACCCACAGTTTTCGACCAGCCTTCCAGAGCATCTATCCCACCAAGGCTTCCAGGAACTAATAACTCAAACCAACAACTAAAGGACTCATGAGAACCAACTAGAAAACAATCAATGGAAATAAACCCACAATCACCATGGCTATCCAGGAAATGGCAAGGCTAGGAAAATCCATTGTTAATCCCAACCTTCCTCCATGACCATGACAGATCATAATCAAGAAACCACATACAATACCATGGATGCCAAAAATAGTGAGGAAATCATACATACAACTTAGTACCTGCACTTAGAACCTGTTGTAGATGTTGATCCCGATGTCCTCTACGCTTTCCTTCTCTTCCTTTGCTTTCTTGATCCAAATCTATAAATATGCCACACTCTCCAAGAGTGCTCCAATAATACACTAAGTGCTCAAGAGTACGAGATTGAAAACTCTAATACTGAACTGACCCAACCTTACCCACTAATCCTCAGAAGCCTTTTTATAGGCGACGCCTCTATTTTCTTCATTTTCCATTATTTTCCTTCATTTTCATCCTCACATGAAACCTGTAACTATTGGACACCTAATCCTCTATGGGTAGGTGTGGAAGCCGAACAGTCAAAGAGGAGTCCAAGTGACCTTGGAATGCGAAATCCAAGAGTCACATCAATGTAATATAAATGCACATCTATGGTTAATAGTATGTCAACTCACGCTTATCTTTATCATTTTCCCTATTCTTGTATGTTTAACATGCATGTGTTTAACACGATATTAGATCGATAGGTTTGTAGGTCCCTAGTTTAAGCCTCTCCTTGAATAGCGTTGGCCCCAAAAAATTTCTGCCCTACTCCAATATGAGTTCTGTCATTTACTCAACTTGTTAGATCTACCATTTCTACGAGTGTTTTCACTATCCCTACTACCTAACGCACCTAATAACCTGAAAAGTTGAAGGTTGAATGTTTCATCCATAAAAATTTGCGTTACCCCTTCTTGGCATAAAAAAATATCACTCCTTCGAATATTTTGGCCGAACTTACCTCCCTCTGTCACGCTGACAGCTCCATCTTCACCGCCCTGGCTTCTCCTTTTTGGTTGGGTGCAACAGAAGCAGTAGCATATTTAAAGAACAAAAAATCCCTCTCTACATGTTGTAATGATGCCTCCACGCTACCTGATGGTGAACTCTGCTTGACATGGGGACCACATTTCCAGAACATGCATGGTTTAAGGTATGAGTTAAAGATAGTGTGTAATTTTGAGACCTGGTATGCGTTATGATATGCATTGATGCATTGTTGGTATCCCTCCTCCCTCCATAAGCGTGTTCCTATGGTATGGTGCTCCCTGCAGTGATTGAGCCTACTCCTACGCGCCGAAATTCCCATTTCTTGCCGGCCTTTGCACTCCTGGCCTCCGCAACGCTTTCCTCCCATGCCCTCTTCTCATTGACCGTCCTCACATATATCCTCCTCCTACTGGTTAATACACCGTTAACGTCCCTCTTCCCTACATGCATTCAGACTTCCCTGGCTTTAAATCCCTCCCACGCTTCTCAAATCTCTATTATAGTGTTGTTGCCTCCTACACGCAGTCTCAAATCCTCCGGTTGACCTTTAAAATAGCCTCCCTCCATCCTGTACGCAACCTCCCATACGATGTCTTGTATGCAGCTTCATACCATTGCGCTCCATGCACCGTCATCCCACTCCATCTCTTGGCATATCCACGCACCTCCTCCTCATATATGCAGTTGGCTCCCTCCCACCCTTGATGACCATAAAACTCTGCCTTTTCTTCACCAAAATCACCTAAAGTGAGTCCGTTGACACACTCTTACAAGAGATGCATACAAGGCTCATAGAGATCTGAAGGGAGAGATGGAAGCCATTCAAGAAATACAGCCGCGGTTTTTGTTTTTGCTTCCATTGCTAGAGGAGGATTTTGCAGTGACTGAAACATCTTAAGTTGAGTTGGGTTGATCACAAAGATTAATTTATGGTGACGAATTTTAGCAACCTTATCAATGGATCTGAGTCTGATGAAACAGGGAGATATTTATATAAAGGAGTCCCTCTTAAACACCACTGCATCAGGATGGATTTAATCAATTCAAACACCTTTTTATGATGTAATATGAAAGGTATTTTCATCGATAGTAGTGGAGAAAATAAGTCACCTTTAAAGTTATAATCGATTATTTTAAGGATCTGCAAGTCACTTGAAGTTGTTGAACATAAGAACTTTTAAGAGTATAGAGTTCATTTCTAGCCTCAAAGCAAAGAAAGTGCCTCTTACAGTCATTGATGAATTGTGAATGCATTACAATCATTGTTGCTTACTAATTGGAGCATTAAGTTTGTGCTTTGAAGTCCTAGTATGTACATTAAATAGATTTATTTCACACTAGTTGTTTGGTGCACATCTACAAAAATATTTTTCAGTGACATTGTATTGTACTAACATTGTGAGTGGGTATTGATTCTTAGTTCATAGTTGCAGTTAGTGTTTCAAGTGTAACTTTGATTTGTTGAGAAAAATGGCTAAAATCAATGATGCATTAGAGTTGTTGAATAACCTCATTCATTCTACTGTTCATGATATGGTAAAAATGAGCAAGAACACTCTTTTTAATATTCAAACTTGCTTGCAAGATGCACAAGACAAGATTGAGTTTTTGCAGCTGGAGTCCCAACTTCAGCAAGATGAGCTTTAGCAAAAGAATCATAATTCTAAACTTGTCTTTGATCAGATCATTGAACCCAGTAAAAGAGCATATTTTGATGTAGAAGAAAACATCCAGCCTGCACTTCCCAAGCCCATCATTAGACCTTGGGAAGAGCTTTTCCAAAACAAGCATAGAACTGGTCTTGGATATGACAAGGAGTTGACCTTTCATATTCCAGACTACTCCAAGCCCATTCAATTTTAGAGTGCCATATTTCTTCATGATAGCTCACCTTCAGCTATTCCAGATTATGCCCCTCCTCCACAGTAGCAACATCAAATTATAAAATGAAAACACTATGATCGAGTTTTCCATAAGAAATATCATTGATTTGATCTTCACCCATGAAAGCACTTTGGTCGGCCCACCCATTCTTCACACAGATTCTTCATAAACAAGCCTCCTACAAGAACAAAGATTCATCTTGGATGGATCGCTTCCTTGCAATGGGCATCAACAACCAAGAAGATGTTTAAGTCATATGTTAGATCTTGTTCTAGAATATTGAACAATCTTGCAGTTGAGTTTTCATCATCATCTCACCTTGTACTTGATAGGGGGGGAAATGGTGGTCATCTACAAGCTTCGAAGCCAAATCAAGTGAGCCTGAGCCACAACCAGTCATTCTAGATTCAGAGTTGTATCCAGAGACACATCACATCAAGCGAGTCTGAGCCACAATCTCTCATTCCAGATTCAGAGTTGTAGCCAAAGACATATCAGTTCAAGAAAGCCTGAGCCACAACTTGTCATTCCAGATTCAGAGTTGTAGCCAGTGACACAGATGCCCATGAGCATGCCTTTAGTTGGTGGTCAGCCTTAAACCATCTATGCAAGTTTGATATTCCTCCTCTTTAAATAATTCGGGAAAATTCCTCTAGCAGAAAACTTCAGCTTCTTGCCAATCTTGGAAGAGTTCCAGGAAATGCATCAAGCATTTCAGAGTTGGTGGTCATCCTTAAACCATCGCAGGTTGTATACCTCCCTTCTTCTAAGTTTAAGGTCTTCCTCTTATAAAAATGAGGAAAACTTCCTCTAGCAGAAGACCTTAACTTCTTGCCAGCTTTGGAAGAGTTCCGGGAACTGCACTAAGTGTTCCAGTGTTGGTGGTCATCCTTAAAGCACCTCTTTATGCAAACATTTTAGAGAGCTCATTCAGCCTAAGTGCTTCCATCCATACTTTTCCATTTTTGTATTATATCTCTCCTCTTGGACTCACACATACCCCTTCGGATTAAGGGGGGGAATGTTGGACACCTAATCCTCTATGGGTAGGTGTGGAAGTCGAACATTCAAAGAGGATTCCAAGTGACCTTGGAATGCGGAATCCAAGAGTCACATCAATGTAATATAAATGCACATATATGGTTAATAGTATATCAACTCATGATTATCTTTATCATTTTACCTATTCTTGTGTGTTTACCATGCGTGTATTTAACAGTAACCTTTCACCTTCCTTTTCTCCTAATTTCCATTATTTTCATAAATACAATTCCAATTAATGACTCATACCTTTCCAAAGCCTTTGCCTTTTCATTTTCCAATTTACATTTCCATAATTAATTGAATCAACACCCACTAGGATGTTTTTCCCACCATTCAACTTGGAATGTGTCCCATCATCGTGGTATTATATAATTTTACATGAATGTTTTTACCAGGGCTATTACAAATTGCACAGACAGTATTTTTTCATGTAGAAATTTCAGGGCTAAAGGAAAAACAATGACACGTGGCACTTCGTACAAGTTCGCTCTATTTAACCAGTCTATAATCAGGTCATCGTGGGAGATCGTGCATAAATTTACCTTGAAGAATCCAAATTAGGTCTGACATGTGGAATTGGAAATAAGGCTTAGCAGGATACTATTGGACTAAATTTCAAATCTTGGGGATCCAAAATCACATATATACATCAGGTTCAATATTGAGCTCCTTAAAAGCAAGAAAAATGTGTATTTTTTTTTTTAATTGCATATCTTTTGTTTTGAAAATCAATTTTAAGTGATTCCAAGGGCATATTGAAGCATAATATCATAATTGGGTTCTAAAATGCCTCCCAAAAATAATTACACACCCATTAAGCCTTCAAAAATATATATTATGACACATGAAGAGGAAGAATTGTAACATGATATATCAAAATTACGAGACCACATGCAACAAATTTCGCTCTCGTAAAGAGTAACCAAAAGTGAAATGCAAGCTAAGATAGATGGAATGGAAGCTAATATGGATGGGAAATAAGAAAAAATGGAATATTTTAAGGATGGATTAAAAGCGAACATGGATGGTTTAAAATATTACATGGAAGGTTTGAAGGAAGGTTTGACAAAGTTGTTACAAGAAAGGCTTCCCAGTGGTTACAAGGTAATCCATGTGTAGGTTTTAACCCTGTATAGAAATTATCTGCAAACAAATCTTAAAAAAAGAAAATAAACAATAGCGGGAGAATAAAACATAAAATATATATACACAAATATTTTCTCCTGGTTCCCAAATCGAGACTACCAGCTTGATTTTTCATTATATTACTTTTAGTGTTACAACACATATATATACATGCCGAAGCATTCATAAACCCCAATCCATTAACACTAGATTAGAACATAACCATAGTTCCCTTGACTGGATCTACAAAATACCAGGGGCCAAAAACCAACATGCCCCAAAACCATGTGCAAACCCATGCACAAAACCATGGGCGGGTCCACCCACTGAAAAAAAGGGTCCAAATTTTTTTTCCCAAGGCTTTGCTCGAACCCCACACAGGGGGCTACCCGCCCCCTGCAAACCCCCAAATAAGGAGGCTACCACCCCCCCTATGAACCCCCTACTACACCCATTTCAGAGTATAGGGGCTCACATCGTGGAAATAATATAACACATATCCAACATTCTCCCACTTGTTGTTTCTTTCCACAGGGGACCACAGTAGAGCTTAGTCATTAGTCCAACTCTCAGAACACCCATTGTTTCTCTACACCAAGAGAACTTCTGAGTGCTCATAGACTTCGTCAATTCATCTGCAACATTCATCTAAGTGTCCACCTTTACTAGTAACACCCTTTTATCCTCAACCATATCTCTCACAAAGTGATATTGAACATCAAAGTGCTTTATCTTTGAATGATAAGTAGGGTTCTTATCTAAGAAAATTGCACTTTTCCTATCATATTCTATCCTTATAGCTCGCTACACCAACCCCATACTTGAACATAATCTCTGAAACCAAACTGCTTCCTTGCTTGCATGAGTGGTTGCCATGTATTTTGCCTCTATAGTTGAAAGAGCCACTACAAACTGTCTTTTACTCATCCAACTAACTGCACCTCCAAATAGGCTAAACACACACCCACTTGTAGATCTTCTTTGGTCCAGATCTCTAGCCCAGTCTGCATCAACAAAACCACAGATGTCAAAAACTTTGTCCAACCTGGTCTTCCTTGGTAGCACAAACCATAATCACTAGTGCCACACAAATATCTGAAAACCCACTTCACTGTTGTCCAATGCTCCTTCCCTGGTTTTGACATAAACCTGCTCAATACCACCACTTCATGTGTGATGTTTGGTCTAGTACAAACCATCGCATACATAAAGCTACCCACTTCACTTGTATATGGAACACGAGACATATCCTCCTCTTCTCCTTGTGTCTTGGGACACTGTTAAGAAAATAGATTTACACCTACAGGAATAGGAACCTTCACCGGTTTACTATCATACATATTGAACCTCTGCAATATTTTCTCAACATAATTCCTTTGGTTTAACCAGATCTTCCTCTTTGCCTGATCTCTCTTAATTTCCATGCCCAAAATATAGTTTGCAGCACCAAGATCCTTCATGTTGAATTTGGAGAACAATTGGGTCTTCAAATCTTAGATAATTTCTTTGTCATTTCCAATCAGCAACATATCATCCACATACAAGACCAAATAAAAAAACACAGTCACCAATTAATTTAAAATAAACACAGTGATCCTCTTTTCTTCTGGTGAAGCCAAGTCCCCGTATATATGTATCAAATTTCTGATACCACATCCTTGGTGATTGTTTTAACCCATACAGACACTTTTTTAACATGCATACAAGTTCTTTCTTACCCTTCACCATAAAGCGCTCAAGTTGATTCATGTAGATACCCTCTTCCAGATCCCCATGAAGAAATGATGTCTTCACATCCATCTATTCTACCTCAAAATCAAATGCAACAACAACATATAAAAGTAATCTAAGAGAAGTAACCTTGGCAAGAGGAGAAAAAATATCACCAAAACCAATTCCCGACCCCTGGGGAAAACCTTTTGCTACCAATCGAACTTTGTATTTTTCCACCTTGCCTTCTACATTGATCTTATCCTTAAACACCAATTTGTTCTCGATGGGATTCCTTCCAGCCGCCAACTCCACTAGATCCCATGCCTCATTTTTGTGCAAGGATGCCATTTCATCAACCATGGCCTCCTTCCAGAGTTTTCCATCCTCTGAATCCATTGCCTCCCTGACAATTTTCGGATCATCATCAGTGATAGTTAAAGACAAATTTGAACAGAAAGCAGATAGACTATACCTTTATGGTTGCCTTCTTTCTTGAACTAATCTTCTCACAGCTAGAGTTTGTGGCTTTTCCTCTTCTGAATCTTCTTCTGTTGTAGAGTCTGATTCATCCTCCTTTAGCTCAAAATATATCTTCTCAAGTTCCTTTGATAAGACTTCATGTTTAACAACATCTTTCACTTTTCTAAACACCGCATCTCAACTGTACAATACCTTCCTTGTTTCTGGGTTCCAAATATTGTAACCTTTTAAACAATCCTTATACCCAATAAATATGCACCTTTCAGATTTATTATCCAATTTGGTCCTTTTCTCCTTTGGAACATGTACATATGCATCACATCCAAAGATCCTCAGATGTGAAAGATAAGGTTTCTTACTAGTCCATACCTCATGTGGAGTCTTATCCTCCAACACTAATGAAGGTGATCTGTTAACTAGGTAACATGCAGTCTCCACTGCCTCTGTCTAATATTCATGTCCTAACCCGATACCAATAATCATGCTTCTTGACTTTTCCATCAACGTTCTGTTCATTCTTTCCGCAACTCAATTTTTCTGAGGTGTGTATGGAGTAGTCTTCTGTCATGCTATACCACACTTCTTACAGAACTCTTCAAATTCCTTCTTGCAGAACTATCCACCATTATCTTTCCTTAACACCTTAATTTTCTTCTCTGTCCGATTTTCCACCAGAGCCTTAAATTATTTAAATCTATCAAAGACTTTAGATTTCTTCCTCAAGAAATATATCCATGTATTCCTTGAGAAGTCATCTATGAATGAAACATAGTACATATACTTACCCAGTGATGGAACCGACACAGGTCCAAACAAATCACTGTGCACAAGCTCTAATATCTTGTTTTCCCTCTTAGCACTAGAAGGAAAACTCACCCGATTCTGCTTCCCATATAACCAATTTTCACATAAATCGAAATCTAGTGAGAAATTATACATAACTTCTACCATACCATTTCCATGTAGTATGTCTCTCCAATATGTCCAAGCCTTTGATGCCATAGCATGATCTTTTCTCCAGAGACTGCTATGCTTTCTGCTCCACTTTCAGGAACCACAGAACTGTTGCACCCATCAATAATAGTGCTACCTTGA
The DNA here is from genome assembly GCA_034641835.2 of Pinus albicaulis. Lineage (NCBI taxonomy): Eukaryota > Viridiplantae > Streptophyta > Pinopsida > Pinales > Pinaceae > Pinus > Pinus albicaulis. The sequence goes on from CM076578.1 coordinate 1,562,758,217, forward strand.
AGCTTTTATAGAGTTCCAATCTGAACTCCCCGCATTAATACCAGTTCTCCCCGAACCATCTTGCAAGTATCTTTCTCGAACAATTTTTTTACACCTGCATCATCCATCTTGCTTACGTAAATCAGATTTCTGGCCAATGCAGGAATATGCAGAACACTAGGAAGTGTTCTAATACTTCCACCTTTTAGCTTCAGCTTGAATTTTCCACGTCCAACGATTCCGGCCTTCTTATCATCCCCTAATAATACAACACCACCATCATACTTCTCATACTCGGAGAACCACTCCCTATGGGGAGTGAAGTGAAAGGATGCACCTGAGTCAATCAACCATGCCTCATGATCTACATGTGTATTTGAAGAAGAAGCCAAATGCACATCCCCACCTTCATCTGAGGTGGTTTTTTCCTCTGCAGAAGAAGCATAATCATATCCCTTTCTTTTCTCAGGAGCTTTAGATATGTATTCCTCTTTGTAGTTCCCTTCCTTTCCACATTTCCAGCACACCTTTACAAACTTTCCACATTTTCAACGCGTGCGACTAATCATGGAAAAAATATAACACATACCCAACACCATGAAAATCATGATGAGGACAAAAGGAATATGAATTGTGATTTTAGAAACTTCAATGTTGAGTTTAAGAACCACCACATTCCAAAGATATATATGAGGAATTTTGATAGAAAGGATCTGCAAACATGGATACTAAAAATGGAGCAATATTTTGATCTCCATGATGTTCAACACTCCGCATTGCAACTTTGTCTTTAGAACCCAATCAATTTGTATGGTATCGATGGATTTATTCTCGTAAACCACTTTTCACTTGGTCAATTTTTACGAAGGAAATGCTAGCACATTATGAGGATACAAAGAGCAACGCCTTCTTTAGCTAATTGATAAATCTCAAACAAAAGGGTTCAATGGCAGAGCACATTGAGGACTTCCAAAAATTGAAGATCAAGATAGCAGATATTCCATGGGAGCATAGGATTTATGTCTTGATAGGGAATTTAAAGGATAACATCCAACATGAGGTTCACCTTTGGGACACTGATTCATTGGAGAAGGAATTTAGGGTGGAAAGAAAAGTTGAAAGAAAAATTATGGCAATAAGGAAGTATACCAATAACAACTATAAATATGGAAATGTTGCTACTCCTAGCCTTCCACAACCTACAAGGTTGACACCAAAAAAATTGGGGGAAAAAAAATTAAAAGGGCTTTGTATAGTTGTGATAGAAAATACACTAAAGGTCATAAGTGCGCCAGGAAGAAATTATTTTAGATAGATTGTGAAGAGGAGGAAGAAAATGAATAAGAAACATCAAAAGAGGATGATATACACCAGGAACCAACCCCAGAGAAGGAAGAAATGAATCCAACCATATCTTGTAATGCATTGGCAGGAATTACCACTCTTCAGACTCTCAATATAGAAGGATATATCAAGAAAAAAAGGTAATAGTGATGATTGATTCAAGTAGTAACCATAATTTTATTCATTGTAAGATAGCCAAGGAATTGAATTTCTTCCTATATCCAGCACCAGAGTGTCAAATGATGATTGCAAATGGAGGAACTATAAATTTCTATGGAAAGTTCCATAATATCAAGCTAACCATGGGGTAATATGTATTGAATAGTCCAATGCTTTCTATTCCAATGGGTGGTGTTTATTGTTGAAATTCAACAAGAAAATGTACCACATACTAGTTTGGGATTCCAGTCACACACGAGTGAGGAATTCAGTGACACATTAGTGATAAATGTGGGCATCTAATTTTTAAATAATTTTGACAATAAATTGTAATCTTATCCCATAGCAACTTGTAATAGTCAACTAAGTGTGATAGACTTAGTTAGCTCAAGAATTTCGAGTTGAGGGTAAAAGGTGAGGCATGTAGAGTGATTCTATTATTTACAGGGTCCAGTTGCAGTTGTAGCACTAGTGTGGTGTGATTGCAATCAGTTAACTCAAATTAATTGATTTAAAATCAGTTTAGCTAGTTATAACTAAGCGATGAGCTAGTGGAAGGTCAAGTGAATTAAAATAGATTTAATTCACAAGTAGTGATCTACTAAGTAACTGATGATTATATTAATAGATGCATGTATGTCAATTCTAATGACCCAGTTGAGACAAAGGTTAAAGGTAAGTAAAATATCAATTTTATTATTGGCGAATTGCCCGAGCGTAATTATAAAGCCACGGGATGCCCATGATGGATTCCGTAGTCAAGGAAGGTTGGAATTACTATTTAATAAGAATTATTTTTCCTAGGGATCGTGTGAGCAAGGCAGAATGAAGGTGGGAAGGATATTTTCTATGTATTGGTCCAATTTTTCCTAGATCAGTGTGAGAAAATTGGTAGAGAGTATGAGGTTCTTGTGAGCACACATGCATTGTATTGTTTCATGATTCCTTAGTTGATTATACAATAAAGATGGAGGGGTTTTGAGTAGTTGCTTTCCCTAGTAAAATCTTGTGTTTTGCGATTGATTTACTTCTTTCTCTTACTTGCATGTGATTGAGCGATTGTGATTTATATTCCACAAATATTGTAGAAGGATTCAATATCTTATTTTAGTACATTGCATGATCGAATTTAATCGATTGGTGTAATTTCTACATGGTATCAGAGTGCCAGGAATCATAATAGTGGAGAAGAAATTGAGTTTGTGTTGAATAGTATTCAAATTTTCACATACATTCTTTGGAGCTAGAGGCTGACCAGGATTTCTTTCACAGGCTTGAGACTCGAATATGAACTTGAGGGAAATTAGAACTATATTGCATGGAGGGACATGATGGAGGCAGTATTGGAGGATAATGGGTTGAAGGAGTTCATTGATACTGATATTCCTGAACCCAATCAGGCAGATGTTGCGCAACATGAGGCATGGAGGAAGAATGTCGCAAAGGCGAGGAGGATCTTATTAGAGGGAGTTCAAAATAATATTGTCTCGAGTTTCCATGGAAAGGAAAATTCATATGCTATGTGTAAGGTTTTTAATAGATCTGTTTCAAAGCAACAATGACCACAAAAAATTGGGACTCAAGGAAAATCTCAAGAAAATCAAAATGGAGAAGGGTGACAGAATCCAGAAATACTTGACCAAGTTCACTCAATGTCAATATGAGCTTAGAAGTGTTGGGATTACTGTAGATGATGATGACTTGGTGAACCTAGCACTTCTTGGCCTTCCCAAGAACTGGCATAGTTACCAAGACTTTGTGAATGGGAGGGAGAAGTTACCAGCTTGGGAGCGACTATGGTTGGATTTGGTACAAGAAGATTTTCAGTAGAATACCAGGGATGGATCCTCATCCAAGAATGATGATGAGGAAAATTGTGCCTTGGATGGTAAGGAAAAGAAGGGGAAGGGGAAGAAGTCCCATTCTAAATCTGAGACTGGAAAATAAGGCAAGAAGCATGACATGTCAAAAGTGAAATGTTTTCACTGTCATGATCATGGACACTTTGCCACAAATTTTCCACAAAAGAAGAAGAACAACAAGAAGGCTCCAAGAGCTGCAACAGGTGAAGCTTTAGCCTCACAGTTTGAGTTGGACTTCTCTCTCATCGCATGCATGGTATCAACTATGATGGGATATATGTGGTACTTGGATAGTGGAGCATATTTCCACATGACGAGAAATAAATAACTCTTTAGTTGCTTGGAGGAGAAGGATATTCAAATGCACATCGAGATGGGTGATGACGAGAGGTATAACACTACCAGGATTGGTATAGTTACTTTCCAAAGATAGTCAGGTAAACCTTTCATATTAAAATATTTCATGCATGTACCAGGCTTGAAAAATAATTTATTTTCAGTTGCTATGTTGGAGGATCTTGTATATGATGTGGTTTTCAGTGAAGGAAATATTTTCCTTCATCACAACCACAGGACAGGTAAAGAATATTTGGGTTCGTGTGAAGAACCTCTACAAAATTGATGTAGATGGTTGCGCAACATTGAGTAGTAAAGCAGGGGAGGTGGTGAGCCGGGATACAGTTGAGTTATGGCACAGGAGATTGGGCCATCTACACCACAATGCTTTGAGGATCATGCAACAGATTTCTAAAGGTCTTCCAAAGGGTACTCTTGTGCAGATAGACACATGCAAGGGATGTACCATGGGGAAGTATACTAAAGCCACTTTTCATGAGAAGGAGAACCGAGCAACGGAAATCCTTGAGAGAGTTCACTCAAACCTGTGTCGACCATTCTTTAAAGCTTCCACAACAAAGCACAAGTATTATGTGATTTTTGTTGATGATTTTTCTAGAAAGTGTTGGATATTCTTTCTGCAGAAGAAAGATCAAACATTCTCCAATTTTTGTGAGTTCAAAGCACTAGTAGAGAAAAATACAGGAAATAAGGTGAAGGATGTAAGGAGTGACAATGTTGGTGAGAATATCTCTAATGAATTGAGGAACTTTTGTGCCAAAGAAGGAATTTAGAGAGAGTTTATTTCACCTCATAACCCACAATAGAATGGGGTTGCAGAAAGGAAGAACAAAAAAATTGTGGGAGCAGCACGAGCTATGTTACATGATCAAGGACTACTGTTGCATCTATGGGTAGAGGCATGCAACACAATGGTATTTGTGCAGAACCGTAGTCCTCATCGAATACTTGGCATGAGTACACTAGAGGAGGGTTTTTTAGGTAAGAAACACAATGTTTCATATTTTAAAATTTTTGGCTCATTTTTCTATTTCCATGTGACCAAAGATGCCAGGAAGAATCTAGAACCAACATCAGAGGTTGGGATATTTTTGGGGTACACTAATACTCCCCACAACTATTGGGTGTATTTTCTGGCTAACAGGATGAAAATTGTCAGGAGAGATGTTAAATTTGATGAGGAGACAACCATGCGATTGTCCCTTGAGAAGGAGCTTGACTTGCATGTAGATGAGGAACACTTAGTTCCAAAGGATGAACCTCAATATGTGGAGCAACCACAAGCAGAGGATCATGGAGTGGCAGAAACCACTCATGCAGAGCCATCCACCAGAAATGGTAGGAAGCGCACCAGAGAGGCTGACAGATTGATGCTAGATGCGACGGAGCATGTAGGTGCACCTACATCACAACACAGGTAGAGAAGGTCCCTATACAGGTATACTGGATACATGGCTCTTATGAGTGAGTGTATTGTGACAGAACCATCCTCTTTTGAGGAAGCGGTGTTGTAGCCAACATGGGTTGATGCCATGGTTGAGGAGTATGACTCCATTATCAGAAAAAATGCATGGGAAGTGATCCCAAGACCAGTGGGGATGTCAGTGGTTGGATATAGGTGGATCTACAAGGTGAAGCAAGCAACATATGGGAGTGTGGAGAAATGCAAGGCTAGATTTGTGGCTAGAGGATTCTCGCAGGTAGAGGAGATTGACTATGAGGAGACTTTTGCATCAGTTGCAAGGTACTCATCGATTAGATCTATCATTGCACTCTCAGTGAAAATGGGGTGGAAGATACATCAAATGGATGTAAAGACAACCTTTCTCAATGGATTTATTGAGGAAGAAGTGTACATTGAGTAGCCAGAAGGTTTTTAGGCCTTTGATAGGGAGTCGCATGTGTGCAGAGTCAGGAGAGAACTGTATGGGCTGAAACAAGCACCTCGTGCTTGGTACACCAGGATCGACAACTATTTCACCGAGTTGGGCTTCACAAAGAGTGAAGCAAATGTGAACCTATATCATATTGTGGTTGATGGTAAGATTTTGATTATTTTTCTTTATGTTGATGATCTTATATTGATAGGTGATGAGAAGCTCATAACTTCTTGCAAAGAGGATCTTGAAAGAGAGTTTGAGATGAAGGACATGGGGCTCTTAAACTATTTCCTTGGCTTGGAAATATGGCAAAGAGATGGGGAGCTATTTTTATGTCAGGGAAAGTATGCCAAGGAGATTCTGAGGAAGTTCCACATGGAGGGAAGAAAACCCATGGAGACTCCTCTTGCAGACCAATATGGAGACATAACATCATGCATTAAATCAACAAATCCATACAAAATAGTGAGGCATGAATCATATACAATGAGGAAACAAGCCTCCCATTAGCAATCACTCCTGAATATGAATTGCTGCTACAATACAAAATGTTGGAAGACTGCTACAACACAGTTATAAATACACTGCTACAGCAAAGGAATGCACAAAATATGTACAGCTATTATATACCTCAAAAGATATGAAAAATACAGATCTAGGCTTTACACAAACTCCTACAAAGAACCCGGAAAGGGGTTTTCAGAAATACACCCTGAATAAGATGGGATCTAAATCCCTAGGGCTGAAAATTCATTGCAAACTAAAGCACATAAGTGTATAAGGCTGAAATATTGTAGATCTGATGTAGTTCCCTTCAAAGGTCTCCTCTAATGAAAGGCTGAACCCCTCAATCACAAGAAAACACTCCAAAGGAGCCACAAGATCCCTCACTAAAACTGCCCTCCAAAATAACGCAATTCCTAGCTGGAATAACGCTGTAAATGATGGGAAATAGTTGGCCTAGTGCCAAAGATCTTAAATATGTCCACGAGCCCTCCAAAATGATCTCCCAAGAGAAGGAATCCTTCCTGCAATGAGAAACTATCTCAGAAAGTGGGTTTCTAAACCCTCCACTGCAACACCCTGCAACCCAACACAATATCCATGACTAGACATATGCTACACAATTAACCAACTTATTCAAGATATGGTTAAGACTACAAAGCTCTTTTGGAAGGCGACAAATCATGTCTTGAGATATCTCAGGGGCACTACAGAGTATGGATTATGGTACAAACGGATAGAGGGAGTGAACTACAAGGCTTCACCGATGCAGATTGGGCATGGAGTCCATCAGACAAGAAGAGCACATCAGGGGGCATCTTCAGGATAGGATCAACAACATTTTCTTGGTATAACATGAAGCAGAGATCATTTTCACTCAGTTCAGCTGAGGCAGAGTACATGGAAGCTAGTCAGGATGCATGCGAGGCCATCTAGATGAGGAAGATACTTGTTGGTTTCTTTGGTCATCAGATGGATCCAATGGTGATACATTGTGATAACCAGAGTTGCATAAAACTCTTGGTTAATCTGATATTCCATGAAATCTCCAATCATATTGACATCTGGTACCACCATCTCAGATATAGTGTTCAAAGGAACATTATGTTGCTGTAGTACATTCCCACGGAGGATCAGGATGTAGATATCTTGACGAAGGTGCTTGCGAAGAGAAAATTCAAATACCATAGAGGCATGATCGGGGTAGCTGATAATCCCTTTCTTGTTGAGAGGGAGAGTTTAAATTCAACAAGAAAACACACCACATACTAGTGTGGGATTCCAGTCACACATGAGTGAGGAATTCAGTGACACATTAGTGCTAAATGTGGGCGTTTAATTTTTAAATAATTTGGACAATAAATTGTAATCTTATCTCATAAAAACTTGTAATGGTTAACTAAGTGTGATAGACTGATAAGGAGTTCATAAATTTTTCTCAAAATTCAAAGTTACAATATTGGGTTGAAACTAGGAAGGTTGCATAGATATCTTCTTCCTTATTCCGGTGTCGCGAACGGTTCGAAAAACCGATGTCGTATGAGGAAGATATTGCATTATGATTGAAATGAATAACAGGTAAAATTGTGACAGTTTGACCAGGTTTGAATGGGATGCACAATCAGCAAAGTGGGATGTATAGTAAGCAAAAGAGAATATTCCTCAAAATATTCCTTTCTCAGGACCAATCGCAGGAGGACAAGTGTCAGGTTTTTATTGGTTGTACAGGTTCGAAGAGCCAACCAGAAGCTGCCACGTGGCCAACCCTAAGGCTACCATGTGGCCCTGCAGCTGCACATTAATTTTTTTTGTGAGGGTTCACAAGAATCGACCCCTAGACCTCCTGCTAGGCACGCACTGATCCAAGTGGATATTGGTGGCCACTCACCTATTCCACTTGGGGCCCCACCATTGTCTCTTTCGGTTTTTTTCACAACTTAATATTTTTAGCAGTTTTTTGGGTCCTAAACTTCTGGAGCTGTTTTGAAGCCTCAAACAAAGATAGTATGCCGAAGTTACGTCCCCAAGAAGTTGAAACACCAATTTACCCAAACGGGGCCCATAGTTTTGGTGCTTCATCTCCTAGGGTTAGGCTTTTGGAAGTTTAGAGTTCTCCATTGTTTCTCGATAATAAATAGGCCCTCGAGCCTCATTGTAACATAGTTCAGAGGTCTGTAGTCACCACATCTCTTCTCAGAGATTCGCTACCAGCACCCTAGCTATTTTATTTCCATCATGTTTGTAAGCATATTTCTGTGATTTGATATTAATGAAATGAAGCCTTATTTCCACTGTATTTCTATGTGTATGGTTATTTCTGTATTATATTGCATTCCTACATAAATCCAGATCAGTGGTATCAGAGTAGTATGCTTTTTCTCGATCCTTCTTTTCATGTCCCCAATGAGGTCGGGGTATAAGGAGTTAGGGCTTGATCTAGTGGAACCTTTGCAAGATCAACCTTGCAAACCCTAACAGACGCCCATGGGGGACGAAAAGAAAGATGAGGGAGCAGGAGATCCTATCAAAATATTTCTTGAGGAGGCCCTCGAAAAACAAAGGAACGCAATGATGGATAACTTTGCCCAGATCCTTCAACGACTGCCCACCGGTGGCGCATATGCATCCAGCAGCCACTCTGGAGGTGCGACTCCCTTTAAAGTACAAGTAAACTTTGACATTCCCATATTTGAGGGTCAAATAGATGCAGATGTCGTAGATAGATGGTTGAATCTATTAGAAGGATATTTCTCAGTTCATGACTTTTCCGACCGGGAGAAGATTATTTTTGCACTCCTCAAAGCTACCCCCCATGTCAAGGATTGGTGGGAAACCTACTGTAAGAAAAAGGATGAGACATAACCCTCTCTGTTCTCAGCCGTACCCACTTTGAGTTCTTTCCAAAATGCCATCAAGAAACAATACTATCCTGTGGGGAGCTATGAGAACAAGTACATAAAATGGACCACGCTGCGGAAACAAAGGGATCAAGATGTGCATGAGCTAACGAATCTGTTCCTTACCCTGCGCACAAAGTTGGGTATCAAAGATTCAGAGAAACATTTGGTGCTAAAGTATCATATTTGTCTGCACAGATACATTCAGGAGGAAATGGAGTTCCTCGACATCTCCTCGCTTGGTACAACATACCGGTACGCTGCCTAGACTGAGCAGAAATTCAAATAGAAGAAGCGAGACTTTGGATCTAAGAATCAAAAGCAAGGGAAAGGTGCCCCCAAACCGCAGAACAAAGTACAAAGCCAAGGCATGGCGGCCCAAGGCAACCTGCCAAAGACACAAGCAAAGAACAACACCACGAAGCCAAAGAAGGACATGGGAAAGTGGTGTGAGTTCCATAAGAACTCCACTCACAACACAAGTGAGTGTCGGGCCAAGCAGTCGTTGGTGGCCAAGATGAGGGCTTCTGAATTAGATGCATGCTCCGACTCTGAATCAGAACCTGACAAGGTGAATGAAAAAGGGAAGCAGATTATTGATGCAGAGCCCAACACCACTTTTTCCACGACGAAGATCCAAAAGGTGGAACCAGAAGATCCAAAGGAGGCAGAGCATCTCTTCCACTCCCAGATGTGGGTAAAGGGTTCCCTGCTACGGTTCATTATCGATAATGGGAGCCAAAAGAACCTCATTTCAGCAGATGTCATGAAGCGGTTGGGATTTTCAACCACAGTGCACCGACAACCATACACCATCGGGTGGCTTCACCAAGGACGGGATCTCCACGTCAGCCAGCAGTTCCGCCTTCCTTATAGCATCAAGCCCTTCAAGGATGAGGTATTGTGTGACATTTCTCCTATTGATGTTTCTGATGTATTATTAGGCCAGCCATACTTGTGGAAGCGACATGCTGTGTATGAATCTCCCGGCCTCGCGCTGTTATTGTTACTTGGGGAAATAAATTGTACAGGATACTAGAGGTACCAACGCCTCCCACTATCTCTTTGGTTACTGCAAAATAATGCGGTAAGCTCATTTCCAAAACCAGGAAAAAATTTTTCCTGATGATCCGCCCCCAGGGCAAGAAGAAGACTCTGGCCACAACCTCCAGAAATGGCTCCTCTACACGACAATAACAAATGGACAAGGTCATGGAGGAGTACGTGGACATCTTCACTTCACCCATAGGGGTGCCTCTACACTGTCAGGTCAAGCACCCCATTGACCTGAACCCAGGTGCGCCACTACCCAATGAACCGATCTATAGGCGCTCTGTTAGGGAGAATGATGAAATCAAGAGGCAGATTCAGGAGCTATTGTAGAAAGGTCACATCCGGCCAAGTTCATTGCCCTATGGGAGCCCGATCGTGTTGGTACAGAAGAAGGATGGGACTTGGAGACTCTGTATTGATTATCGGGCGTTGAACAAGATCACCGTCCGGAATAGGTACCCGATCCCACAGATTGATGACCCTCTGGACCAAATCAAAGGGGAAAAATATTTCAGCAAGATCGATTTGAAGTTTGGGTATCACCAGGTACCAATTGAACCCTCCGATGTGTGGAAGACTGCCTTCAAAGCCAAGGAGGGCCTTTTGGAATAGCTCGTCATGCCTTTCGGATTGATAAATGCTCCCGCAACCTTCATGAGGTTGATGGATGACATCTTGTGTCCATTCACCAACTCATTTGTAGTGGTATACTTGGATGACATTCTGATCTTCAGCTAGAATTTTGAAGAGCACCTACACAACATCCGAGAAGTCCTCCAAACACTGCGACAACACAAGTTGTGTGCCAATTTGGAGAAGTGCAATTTTGGCATGACCCAGGTTCAATATCTGGGATACATTATTGATGAAAGGGGGGTGCATGTGGATCCAGCCAAGATCCAAGTCATTCGGGATTGGCCAGCCCCAACCACTATAACAGAGCTTCGCAGCTTTCTGGGTCTTGCTAATTTCTACCGTAGATTCGTGTTGGGATTCTCTCATATCACTTGGCCATTGAGTCAAGTCACCAAAGGAGGAGCGAGAGCAAAATTCTTTTGGTCGGAACCTCAACAGAAGGCGTTCAAAGAATTGAAAAATCGCCTCTGTTCTGCCCCAGTGCTCACCTTACCAGACTTGCAGCAGCCGTTTGAGATCGAGACAGATGCCTATGACTATGCTATTGGGGCAGTTCTTACTCAACAGGGACATCCAGTGGCATATCACAGTGAGACATTGTCTGAGACAGTTCGCAAGTATCCCACCTATGACAAAGAAATGTATTCCATTTTGCAAGCCTGTCGACAATGGAAGCATTACATTTTGGGGAAGGAAACAATCATCCACACAGACCACCGGCCCCTGCAGTTCATACAGACACAAGGGAAGTTGCAGAATGATCGCCATCAGAAGTGGTCCACATATCTGCAACAGTTTCATTTGAACATCAAGTAAAAGAAGGGTAGCACCAATAATGTTGCAGACTGCCTCAGCCGACCACCGATCGTGGCGCTCACCACTGTGCTCAACTCTTGTGGGCACGAGACTTCTGATTGGCCATTTCTCTATGAGAGTGACCCAGAATTCGGCCACACTTACAAGGCACTCTTGGGGGGCACGCAAGTTCCAAATTTTCACCTCCAAGATGCACTATTATGTCACCTAGGACACCTTTTTGTTCCTTCAAGTGAGCGTGCCAAGATGATATGGGAAGCGCACTACAGTCGAGTTGCTGGGAATTTTGGGGTCGAGAAAACACTGGCAGTACTGCAGAAGTATTTCTATTGGCCGAACCTTCGACAGGATGTCGGGAAGTACATCAGATCCTGCATTGCTTGCGCCATTGCTAAACCGACCATTAAGAAGCAAGGGCTCTATACTCCGCTACCTACCCCTAGTCAACCTTCGGAATCCATATCCATGGATTACATGTCAAGTGTTCCTTCTACTAAGCATGGAAACGACTGTGTTTTCGTGGTCGTCGACAGATTATCAAATATGGCCATTATGGCGGCCTGCAAGAAGAATATCACAGCAGAAGCCACTGCTAAACTCTTCTTTGAACGAGTATGGGTGCACTTTGGGATCCCACAGTCTATCATATCAGATCGTGACTGCAGGTTCCTCAACAAATTTTGGTCCAGCCTCTGGTCAATGTTGGACACCAAGCTCACCAAGTCCACAACTTTCCATCCCCAAACTGATGGCCAAACAGAGGTCGTCAACAGGATGAGTGTACACATTCTGTGCATGTACAATTCAAAGCATCCACGCACATGGGATGAGAGCCTTCCCTATGTACAACATAGTTATAACCGGACTCTCCACAGCTCAACCGGCCACAGCCCCTTTAAGGTGGGCTTGGGATTCCAGCCACTATGTGCCATTGACGTAGCCAAGCCATTTGCAGCTACTCAGGTCGATTCGGTTCATGTCCAGTCTGAAGCTGACAAAGCAAACAACTTCATCGAACGCATTCAGCACATCCACCAATAGGTTCATGACATATTGGATAGAGCCAATGCTAAGTACAAGCAACGACATGATCAACATCAGGTGCCACACAACTTCCAAGTGGGCGAAAAAGTGTGGCTACATTTGCATAAGGAGCGCCTCACTGGACCCCACCGCAAGATTCGCCCACTCCGATATGGGTCGTACACCATCACCAAGGCTGTAGGGAACAATGCCTTCGAGCTCAGTATTCCACCATTCCTTGGTCTGCACCCAGTACTCAATGTAGACTGCCTTCGTCCCTACTTCCCACCTCTATTGGACATCTCTGACATTGTAGAAGAACTCACACAAAAATATTTAAACCCAGACTGCATGGAACATGCCATCAAAGACTGTATCATGGACATGCAAATCAAGAACACACGCCGACAAAAGATCCAACTGTATCGGGTTGTCAAAGCTGGCCAACTCCTGCACCAAGGCAAGTGGTTCACCAGGGACCAAGTTCAACAAAATTTTCCTCATCTCATGGATTAACTCAATGTAATGGGGACCATTTCTTTGTAAGGTGGGGAGGAATGATCCAGGTGGATATTGGTGGAAACCCGCCTATTCCACTTGGGGCCCCACCATTGTCTCTTTTAGTTTTTTTCACAACTTACTATTTTTAGCAGTTTTTCAGGTCCTGAACTTTCGGAGCCATTTTGAAGCCCCAAACGGAGATAGTATGCCGAAGTTACATCCCCGAGAAGTTGAAACACCAATTTACCCAAACGGGGCCCATAGTTTTGGCGCTTCATCTCCTAGGGTTAGGTTTTTGGACGTTTAGAGTTCTCCATTGTTTCTCCATAATAAATAGGCCCTCGAGCCTCATTGTAACACAGTTCATAGGTCTGTATTCACCACATCTCTTCTCAGAGATTCGCTACTAGCACCCTAGCTATTTTATTTCTGTTAGTCATCAGTATTTTTCACCTGTTTTTGATGACTAGATTCCTAGCTGAGTTTTCTAGAAACTGATATCCATATGTCAATTTTTCATCTAGAAAACCTCCAAACAAATTTTTGCCTTCCTAGCCCTTCTTGTCAGCGTATGATCAGAGCAATCTTCAGTTTTCAAAGTCATTTCTTGTTTCAGCAAAATATCCCTGTCTATAGCTGTCTTGGTCTTGCTGGTCTACTATCATTTTCCCCTTGGTTCTCATGAAACTCATTGTCCAATATTTGACAAAGTGTCTCCCTTCCTATCGTTGATCTCCTTGTCAAAATCAATCAGAATCAATGAAATTTTCCCCTAAGTTAGGTAGTGGTGCTTTAGAGAATCCCTTCCTCGACAAAAATATCCTGAGCCAAAATCCTTTGTTCAATACCAACCAGCCTAAATTAGCACTTAATCTGCAAAAACAAACCTTGATATACCCCCAGGTCGCGCCACTAAGAGGTCTTGTTGTCTCAGTCTGGAAGAAATTCTACAAAGATCTAATACAGAAAGAGACGAGCATGTGCACAGTCTAAAAGAATATGCTTAAGATTGGGAAAAATCTCCATAAGGCACTAAAGGAACTTTCAAAGGTTCAAAGTCATATTTTTTACATCTCTGCAGGGTGCGAATTGGATGACAAACAGTAGCTAGACAAGAGCAGGGAGACAAGTCCAAATAAGTCTCTCATGTTGAAGATATTTTCCATCAGTAAGCAGATGAAGAGTTGCAATGATAACAAAGCAGGAGTGCATGTTTCAAAGGTCAAAAGTTGCCTTAAAAGCTGATTACCATCCTTCGAAGCCACACAAATACAGAGGAATGATATAAGGTTGATCTGCAGTGTTCCAATTTTTCCTTCAGAGGTAATGATGCATAAGTTTTCCCAAGGACATCATCACAGTACATAAGAAGACAATTGCTTCTTATGCTGCCTTGAGCCTGGGATAAAAACACTAGTCAAAGAACAAATCCAATGTACCTCTGCAAACACAGTCCAAAAAAGGTTAGTAAATGAAGACTAGCAAGCAAATACTCCACAAAATACATGTCATGTGGTTTCTGGTTTAAAAGTTCACAAAGATATTTTGACAAAAGGATACATATCCCAGAACATGCCTCATATAGCAGATTGTCAAGATTTCACCTTATTACCTATTCTGATATACCAAGCAGAGACATGTGTGGCAAAGAAAGATGACACAGTTTAGCAAATGGATGAAATGTCATGACTGTGATGACCTCCTTCAAAGAGAAAGTGGATGAAATGTCATAACTGTGTTAACATCCTCCAAGCAAGAGTAGATGGTTGGGTGACATGTTGAAAACCTCCTCCAAGCAAGAGCAGATGGTTGGGAAACATGATAATGACCTCCTCCAATAAAGAGCAGAGGGTTAGGAACAGAGATGTAACCTCATTTAAAGAAGTAGCATGTTAAGGTGTTTTAGATAAACTTCAGAAAAATGTAAGCCACCTCCTTCCAAGGGATAAAACAAAAAATGCATCAGCAGGTTTGGATTATATTTAAGAAAGTTTTCAATTGGAAAGTCAAAGTTGATAATCAGTGGGAACAACTGAAAGTTTATAAGTTGAATTCTAGTATTACATCATAAGAAAAACAGTAATATTATAGTGTTGAAGAAGCCTCTTGTTTATGTCTATGAAGACCTCCATCAGCAGATAATAAGAGAAGGCCTCATGATAGGTCTAAAGGGTCATTAAGAAGAGTTGCAACAGTAGTTTTTGTGATGATTTCCCTTATTGACTAAATCAAGAAAAATCACAACTACTCCTTGAAATGACCTATTCAAATTGCAGAAGGTATAGTTATGACATGCATGAAAAACATGTTTCAAGGTGGTTTCCCCATAATGAACAAGCAAGAGCAGTGAGTTTTCGATGGCTGGATTTCATCTTGACAGTGTGATGAGCTCAATTTTTTCACCCATTATAATGGCATAGATAGGAGTCTTTGGTCCTTTCATTATCTTCGGAATCTGTGGTTTCCTTTGGTTTTTAGTATGGCTAACAACAATATCTAGAAGTCCTAAAAATCATCCTCAAAAACCTGGGTCAGAGCTTCTATTCATTCTAGATGGAGATGAGAATTCCATAAAAGTTGGCACACATAAGCCCTTTGCAGAGTTTTGATAAATATTGACTGGAGAGAATTTTACAGCTCTTGCTGTCAAGTCTATTTCACTGATAAATACAAACTGAAGATGAAGCTGATCCAGATTATTGTTCTAGAGCAAGAGTTAATAAAAAATATGCAAGCATTGATTTGGAACAAGAATTTTCAGAACTATATCTAGATGATAGAGAAATGCATGATGGTGTTGACAAGTTGCAATAAGGATAAAAATGATAATCTCCTTGGTGAAAAATCAGAGAATATGCCTATGAAAGGACCCTCATCACTTCAAAAGCAATGGGTTTTTCATTATACTTCAAAGGCTGTAATGGAAAATGATATTAACCTCTTTCCATCATAAACATAAGGCCTCAGGAAATTATCATGGCATGACTTCATTCAGGACCGAGTAGAAAATCAAGACAAATGGTTAAAAAGCCTCCTTACTTCATGAAGCAATCAATTTACCCTATGATTGATTGAAAGGCTGCAAGGTTGTCTTGATAATGGACTCCTCTATAAAACAAAAATCCAGGTCTAAAAGTTTCAGCACTCCTTTTATTCCATACAAGACAGAGTTTTATGGTATTATCTTATGGCTTCTTCATTTCATAAAAACAATGGAGTTTTCCTCATGGTGATTAAAAGCTATTACAATATGCATTGTTTTTATAATTTCTGAAATTTGGAGCTCCATTAGGAGGAGAATGGCTGATAGAAGCCTTGGTATCTGTGAGCCATTCTAGCAGCCTTCCAGATCTCATATATCGGTTTTCTCAACATGGCAAAGGATTAAACATATTTTGGTCTCAGGTTGAAGGTTACAAGGGCTTATAAAGATCATTATGGAGAACAGTGAAAAATCTGTAATGAAAGGGACCAACAGAATGTAGAAATATCCTACAGTGTTCATTTATGATATAACAGTGTTAGACTACCATGAAAAATTTGAATTATACGCCATGGCAAGTTGTAAGGATGTCACACAGAGATTAGTAATGCTGGATAGAAGGAAGCTCCAACATAAGCAGGTTATCAAGAATGTCAGGAAATTACCACATCAAACTATTATCTTACAAAGTCTGCAAAGAACATCCAGTGACTTGAAAGGATCAAAGACAGATTTCAAAAGATTTTTTCACCTCATGGAACAGTGAAACACATGAGTGATTATTGACAAAGACTGATGGCCATAATTGTTTGAAAGTTGTTCAAAATAGTATAGCTTTGGTAAAGGTCTCACAAAGCTGTTTTAGGTTAAAAGGCCTCCACAAAACTATTGTGGAGAAGTGCAGTTTAAAGAAAAATGAAACAATGGTTAAAGGACTGCCCAGATTGCAAAAGAACACCTATACTTTCTATTCGAGAGGAATTTTCTGTTTAAGCAAGGATTCGACAAAGAAAGTTCAGGTTTTGTCTATGTTTTTTGAAGAAATCAGAGATGTAGGGGTTGCATTGCCTCCCTCTGCATTGATATGCCTCAGAGAATTATATTTTATTTTACAAAGGACAAATATTTGCTGGAGGACTGTAGCAGTGATGTAAGTTGCGTTTGGCTGATTATGCAAAACAAAGAAGTATCAAGTAAATTTAATATTGTAACGCATGACATGGCTACTGCATTGAATGTACTTTCCTTGAGAACTCTGGATGTCTTAGACGAGCTTAAGGAGGAAGTTGAGTTGGTTCACAGTCAGGCCAGAAGAGCTGATATTTTCATTGATACTTCCGAATAACAGATCCACGGAGATGTGCTTGTTGTTCTTGATGAATTCAAGAAGGAGGTGACCCCAAAGGAATCTAAACTCGGAAACATTTTTGACAATTTCAAATGCAAGGGATGATTTTCATTTTTCAAAAAATGGAGTAAAATATGCTTTACATAACCCTATCTAAGCTATGAAGCAAATGAAACAAAGTTTCAAGTCCTTGGCACATTTCAGTTGAAGGATGTCAAGTGGTGGTTTCCATTTTAAGAAAATTTTACAAGTGCGGCACGCCTGTATACACATGCGGCGCGCCTGTAGAAGATCATTGAAGAAAATTACACTAAGCGCGGTGCGCCTGTGGTTGAGCATGGCACGCTTGTGCCCGACTCTCGGTGTTACTGCCTGAACGCAGTTTTACTATCTGAACGCGTTCTCGTTCAGCCACCAACCATCTCTGAACCCAGTGTTACTGTCTGAACACAGTGTTACCGTCTGAACGCGTTCTCGTTCAGCCACCAACCATCTCTGAACGCTATGTTACTGTCTGAATGCGTTCTCGTTCAGCCACCAACCATCTCTGAACGCAGTGTTACTTTCTGAACGCGTTCTCGTTCAGCCACCAACCATCTCTGAATGCTGTGTTACTGTCTGAACGCGGTGTTATTGTCTGAACGCAGTGTTACTATCTGAACGTGTTCTCATTCAGCCACCAACCATCTCTGAATGCCCAGTGTTACTGTCTGAACGCCAGCACCCATGACCTTTTGCTATTTTTCCATCCAAAATGCCCAAACTTTCGCACAGTAATTTCATGTCTTAAACAGTTGGATAAATCATTGTATCAGTGTTTCCAAAGCATCCTTTGTTTGCCAAAATCACAGATGAGACAGTGAATTAAGGGATAGAAGCTTTTGTCAAATTTGAAAGAAGGTCTTTTACTTAGGACAGTAAATGATTGAAACAGTGAAGGAAGGGAAGGTTGATGTGCCATCTTGAAAGTATTCTTTGTGCTTTAGAAAGCAACTAAGGATGCCCACAGCTGCTAGAGGAAAAAGAAAACTTACATTCAAAGATCTCAAAATCTGTTTAAAAAATGTCTTAACAGTGTTTACAAAGGGAAACTTTGTTGCTATATCAAAAGAATAGAAACATTGGTAAAAGGAGATAAGTTTTTGTCAAAATTGAAAAAGATCTTTTTACTATGAGTATGAAAAAAGAGATGGTTAATGAGAAAATCTGAAGGAGTTTTTATGATGTGAAAAACTGAGGATACATACAGTCTTCCAAGGAAAAGCAAAGTTGTAGAGATTCTTATCAGCCTGAAAGATGTCTTGTTTACCTTTTAAGCAAGGCAGTGATATCAAAGGGGAAAATGTTTGAGGGGAAGGTTTTTGTGCTAAAACAAAGGAGACTTCTTTTAAAAGAAACCACAAACATGTCTTGTTAAAGGCCTCTTGGCTCAAACACAATACTGAAGAGATGACTTTAGTGATGATGAAGAACAACGCAAAGAGGCTAAACATAGCAGTGATAATGAAGAGAAAAGTGATGGGCAGTGAGGCAGTGATGAAAGGGAACATTATGGCAGCAAACATAGCAATAAGCATAAGGGTGATGAAGCACAAAATAGTGAAGGGAAAGAGCATGACAGTCATAAAAAAGGCAGTGACAAAGACAAACAAGGCAGCCCTCAAGCAAGCAATGATGAGGGCAAGAAAATACAAAACATGGATCATGAAGGGAATTCTCCAAAGCTTGTGCTAGCTGTCTCTCCTAGGCAAGGGGCCATGACTTCTTCACCAAAGCTAGAATGCCAAACAACAAAGAAGAAAACCAAGAAAAGCTCAAAACTGCCCAAAGAGGGCGCCCGGTGAGAAAAAAGGAGAAAGACACCTCTAAGCTTGGAATTTTTTCCCGAGCTTCTAGACATGTTTCTAAAAATCCTTGAGGGACTTGCTCACCAAAATTGAGCAAATTTTGACATGTTCTTGTTTTTCGACATTTTTGGGCCTAATTGCATAAAATCATGGTCGCCTCCATTTTGGTTTGGAGCATCCTCAACTCTTGAGAGTGGTACCATTGGATGCATTAAATTCAGGGGCATCTACTCAGAAATTTTCAGAGCATTTGAAGTTGTTTTGGTCCCCCAAAGATGCAAAAAACACTCACTTTTTCGACACTCTGCCCACATATCAGCAAGGCCTATTTTTTGGGTTTTTTCACTTAGTTCAGTATTTGATAGACTTCTAGGCATCAGATTGGGAAAATTCAAGTTTTCCCAGAAATTAGACATCCATATCTTTCCAACGAGCCATCACGGGCCTCGTTTCGACATCGGGAAGGCCTCCAAAAGTTGCTAGAAAGTCAGAGGAATTTCTGCTGAATTTTTGTAAAAATTGAACCTTTCAAAAGTGACTTTTCCTCATGTGCGTTTAGCTATTTTTGTACATGATTAGTTATGAAAAATCAATATATTTCCCTTTTTTAGCATTTTTGAGATATTTTATTAGATATTTTGTGCCTTGGGCTTTGAAAAGCCTTAAGGACAAAATCAGATATTTTGGATAGGCCAATGAGATTGCAAGTTGAACTAAGAGGTTTTCCTCACTTTGGCCTATATATTCCAAAGGCTTTCATTGTAAATGAGGCTAAACTTGATGAATAGAAGCAATATATGGTCATATAAGCTTTGGAAGAAACACTTGTCTCAGGATTTTGGATAGTTTCTTGGATGTTTTTGGATGATGAAAGAGGATTGTTGTTGGATTCCATGACTTGGTAGAATGGTATAGTGTCTCTCTCTCTGTTTTGTTTCTTAGTTTTCATTCATAATTCCATGTTATTGCTTGCTATAAGACAGTAGAGAACATATTTGAGACATGCCCTCGGAGGCACCTCAAATTTCCTATTTCTTTATAGCTTCCATGTTTTCTTCATTCCTAGTCACATTAAAGAATTCTTGATTGCTCTTTAATAACTTAAGAATATTGTTTGCTTGTTTCATTTATGGTTTTATGCATGCTAAGTATGATTCACGGTATGCCCTGCTTACTCATGGCTAGTCATAGCTCCATCTCTGAAACCTCTTTTTGATTGATTATATTGTCATTTTTTGAACCAAGGAGGTCTTGCACTGATCTTTCCCTTTGCCTAAAACTATGCAATCTTGCTTCAAAGTGCCCAATAGCTTGGAATACTATGTTTAGGCATTCCTTCATAGTGATTTGAGTTGTTTGTTTGTCTTAAATGTATTTCCCCAAATTCTGAAAGCCATTTCCCAAAGTTAAAGAGTCATATATCTCTATGCATGGCTTGAATGTTTATTTCTATGCATTGATCAGTTTACAGTTACATTTCTCATGATTAATGGCTATCCCTACCATGTTTATGTCAGCTATCAAACTAGTTATGCTTGAAATCCTTTGTTCTTCACAAATTTAATGTCCATCTCACTCCATTTTGCCCAAAGATCCATTTTACCTCGAATCAAATCGGCCCTTCAACAACCTTGTATCACCATCTAAAAGCTTTCTTGATCTTTTCGACCCCATAGCCTAGGTGATCTGACATCTTTTTACCTATCTTATGTCTTTGATCAGTTCATCCCTCACAACCTAAAAACCAAAACCAAAAAACCTACTTCATAACTAGCCTAAAATCAAGAACACAATAAGAAAACACACTGATATCCCTTACACAAATAGAGAGAGCCCTCTCTGAGTCCAGGAAGGCTAGGTCCTTGGGCTCCAAAGATTGGTTTGATGTTACACTGTCATTTGGCTTGCCAATCAGCCAAATCACGGGACCCTAACAATTTACATCATGTTTGTAAGCATATTTCTGTGATTTGATATTAATTAAATGAAGCCTTATTTCCGCTGTATTTCTATGTGTAAGGTTATTTCTGTATTCTGTTGCGTTCCTACATAAATCTGGATCACGCACATGGCTTACCAACTACTCTACGCATTAGTTCTTAACTGTATATGGAGTCAGGTTTATGTTATGGTTTAATGAAATCTTATTTGGGGGTCCCAACCCGTCAGCGGTCCCTGTGTTGTGTGTCACATGGAAACGTTAAACATTAACATTAAAACTACTCCACACGGTCAATAATTAACCTGCCAGCTTCAACCACAGTTCAAACTTTAAAACCGTAGGTTGCGCCATGAGTTTCGCTAACCACCACAATTACTCACGGTTTGGGGGTGCGCATGTGGCCACCACCTAACCGCAACATTAAATGTGCAATCAAGTTAGTGGAATAGTTAGCGGGGGCACCTAAATTGGTGGCCAAGCCCAATTTTAACTCCAGTCAAGTGGAGTTCTCCACTTTTAGTGGAGTTCTCCACTTTTAGTGGAGCTTTCCTAGGAGATACTAGGAAAAAGTGTAGGAGGCCCAATTTTCGACCATTCTGAGTTAATGAAGAGTCATTTTTTACTCATTGGAGCATTCTAGAGCCATTGGTGTAGAGAAAACAACCATTAGAGCACTGTAACTACATGTAATAGAAAAATTTTGAGCATAATGAAAGATGGACAAGCCATTGGGAGCTCGACCAACAGATGTAGCCCAGGAGGGGTGAACTGCTTCATCATGTCTGTTGTGTAAATTTCATGTGTTGACTTATTTCTTTGTTTTACACTGTTATTCAATTTTATTTAAGCTTTTTTTATTCTTCTAATTCACTAAAAATAATCTACAAATCATGGAAAAACTCCTTAAACCTTATGCAAACTAATGAGGCAATTAAGCACATGTTTTTAAAACTGAAAGCCACTTAGCACAGAAAAAATAATACAGTCTTTTCAGATCAGGTTGGTACAAGAGTCTGAGTTTATTCTCTGGTGTTGTTTAGTGCAAAAATTTTTTTAACTGTTTGCAAGTTTTAGATGCTTACAAGGCTCAAGCTCAAAAGAGGAGAAGGAAAATTGGTGGAAGTAGGAGGGTCTCAAAAGGAGCCAAAGCAAAGGAGAGCAAGATTTCCACAATCTCCACCACCTAGTTCACCTCCTAAAGAAGCAGGAGCTCCATTAAGCATGCCTCATGAGGAAGGATAAATTCATGAAGAAGTTGACCCTAAGGAGGAAGAAAGAGTGTTTAGGAAAGCATTTCTTGACATGACTAAGATGGTTAGAATTATTTATCAAGAAAGGAATGAGAGACTGGAAGGAGAAGGATATAAACTTCAAAAGGAAGGACAAGGATCTTCATGAGGTCAACATGATGAAGACAAGTCAAAGAAGGGAAATGGAGGAAATGGAGGCAATGGAAAGCCACCATAGTCACCCTCATCCTCATCATCATCATCATCCTCTACTTCTTCTTCAGTACATCATCCATACAAGTCTAAAAGCACTGGTAAAATTCCTTTTTTAAAACTTGATGTTAATTTAGAATTTCCAATGTTTAATGGTGAAGTCAATGAAGAAAAGCCAGATAATTGGATTAGACAATTGGAGGTTTATTTGAGAATACAAAACCTTCAAGATGATGATACAAAAATTCAATTAGCTTCTTTGAGAATGGAAGATGCAACTCTTGTTTGGTGGGAAGCCAAGACAAAGGACCAAATCAAGAAACATGGTAAGATTATTCTATCATGGTCAAGTTTTATTACTGTTATTAAACAAAAGTTTTATCCATTAGCTCATATGCAGAAAGCCATAATGAACTGGCAGAATTTTAGGCAATTAAAGGGACAAAATGTGCAAGAATACACCCAAGAATTTAGGAGAAGATATCTTTTATTAGGGGTGGATTTGTAGAGCCAAGACACTTTGCTAAAGTACATAGGAGGCTTACATAGCTACCTAAAACATACTATTCTCATTTTTAACCCCACCAGTCTAGATGAAGTTTGTGTTCAGGCCATACATCTAGAAGCTAGAGGGAAGAACATTTCTAAAGAGGGTAGGAAGAAAAATTTTAAGCGTAAAGCCAAGGAAAAGACCTCAAAAGGTAAAATAAAAAAGAATGCATCTATTAAGAAAGAGGGAGAAAAAGTGACTTGTAAATATTGTTCAAAATAAGGCCATGATGAAACTCATTGTTGGAAATTACATCCTGAATTGAGGCCAAAGAAACCCAATAACAAAGGGAAACATAAAACTGCTGCTACATCTCAACATGATTTAGGATCTGATTCAGGTGATGAATATAAAATTATATCCATGGGATTCAAAAACATGAAGGGATAAGGAATTGAAACTAAACCCGGTACCAGTACATCAAACTGTCACATAAACACTCCAAATGAAGAAGAAAGAATAGATCGGTTTCATGTGAGGGTCATATCCAAGCATACCAAGATTGACACACTATTTGACAATGGGTCACAAGCAAGCTAAATCTTTGAATATTTGGTCAAGAAACTTAACCTTGACACCATACCACATCCAAAACCATATCCATTGGGTTGGATTTGTAAGGATGCAAATATACAGGTTTCAAAGAAATTTATATTGAGGTTTGCAATCACTGCAAGCTTTGTTGACACAGTTGAATTAGATGTGGTTCCTCTTGACATAACTGGTATTGTATTAGGGAGTCCTTAATTGTATGACAGGAAAGTGATCTTCTAACGCCATGAGAAAAAGTATCATTTATTCAAATATGGCAAGGAGTTCATTGTTAGAACACATCACAAGAAGACAAACATTTCTTTGGTAAATGTTGGACAGGTAAAGACGCTGGTAAATTCAAGTAATAATTCTGTTCTTCTTATGATTAAGCCTAAAGCTGATATTAATCATGAATATTTTGAAGGATGTGATCCTAAGTTGAAATCAGAATTATATGATGTGGTTAATGGACATCATGATATGTTTCAGGAGCCAACATGATTGCCTCCAAAAAGAGAAATTCAACATGAGATTCATTTGCAGCAAGATTGTCCTCTTCCAAACATCGGTATGTATCGCATGTCAATAATGGAGAATGCTGAAATAAAGAGGCAAATCAAAGAGATTTTGGATAAAGGAATCATAAGGCCAAGCACCTCGCCATGCGGTTCACCCATAGTCTTGATACCAAAGAAATATGGGACTTGGCACATGTGTGTAGATTTTTGAGCTTTGAACAATATTATGGTAAAAAATAGTTACCCACTCCCAAGGATAGATTATTTGCTTAATCAGATGAAAGAAGCAAATTTTTTCGCTAAGTTAGATTTACGAAGTGGATATCATCAAGTAAGAATTTCAGAAAGTGATATATGGAAAACTGCATTCAAAACCAAACAAGGACTCTTTGACTGGCTAGTTATGCCTTTTGGTTTATGTAATGCACCATCAACTTTCATGAGAGTTATGGATAGTGTTTTGCGACCATTCCTTGATGACTTTGTTATTGTGTACTTATATGACATTTTAATTTTCAGCAAAACGAGAGAATATCATGTCTTGCATGTGAATAGAGCATTTGATATTTTGAATAAAGAGAAATTGTTTCTTAAGATGTCAAAGTGTGAGTTTGGAAAGACTTGTTTGGTATATTTGGGACATATTGTATGAGGAGGAGAATTCAGGATTGATCCTTCTAAAATGGAGGCCATTGTGAATTGGCCCACACCCAAAACAATTACCGAGGTACGCATTTTCTTAGGTGCAGCTCAATATTGGAGGAAGTTTATTGCTAACTTCTCTTCCATCGCAACTCCTATGCATGCAGTGACAAGTGTGAAGAAAGGCTTCCAATGGGGAGGAAAATAGTAGCAAGCTTTTGAAGCTTTAAAAGACAATATCAGTTCAGCTCCAACCCTTGCATTACCAAATTTGAGACAACCATTCAAGATACAAATTGATGCTAGTGATTATGCCATGGGCGCGGTACTTTTGCAGCATGGTAAGCCTATCGCCTTTCATTCAGAAAATTTTAATGGTGTTGTGACTAATTATCCTACATATGAAAAAGAACTCTATGCGTTGGTACAAAGTTTCAAGAAGTGGAAACACCACTTGATGGGTAAAGAGACTATTGTACACACTGATCACTAACCATTACAGTACTTGCAGTCGCAAACAAAATTGCAGCAATCAAGACATTTAAGGTGGATGGTATTTATTCAACAATTTCACTTGGTTATAAGGTACAAAAAAGGTATATTCAATAAAGTTGCTGATATTCTTTCAAGAACAATCATTAGTGCTTCTACTTTACTAAAAAATGATTCTGTTGTACATGAGAGTTACATAGAACAATATGCACATGACATTGATTTCCAAGATGTGTATGCTAGTTTGAGTGAAGGGAATCAAGTTGAAGAAAAAAATTATGACATGCATAAAAATTTGTTGTATCATTTGGGCAAGCTATGTATTCCACAAGGAAAGAGGCTAAGTGTCATGAGAGAAGCTCATTCTTCTCTTATTGTTGGGCACTTTGGGGTAAGCAAAACAGTGGTGCATCTACAAAGGTATTGTTATTGGCCTTGCATGATAGATAGTGTGTCACATTTTATAAGAGGTTGTTCTATGTGTGCAACAAGTAAGCCCAGTAATAGGAAGCTTGGATTGTACACGCCACTACTGGTACCATCAAGGCCATGGGAGAGCGTCTCCATGGACTTTGTTGGAGGTCTACCTATGTCCAAAAAGCAACATGATTATCTTTTTGTAGTTGTGGATATATTCAGTAAAATGTGTATACTTATGCCATGTAAGAAAACCATTACTGCTGAAAAAAATGATGAACTTTATTTTCAAAATGTTTGGGTTCATTTTGGATTTCCCACCTCTATTGTTAGTGACAGGGATTCCAGGTTCATTGGGAGTTTTTGGTAAAATCTATGGAGAATGATGGACACAAATTTGAAAAAGAGTACCGCTTTTCATCCACAAACAGATGGACAAACCGAGGTGGTGAACAAAACAGTTGTGCATCTATTGAGAGGATATTGCAACAAACATCCTAAGTTGTGGGATGAAAAATTGCATTATAGTCAACACGCTTACAACTGGGCAAAGCACTCTTCAACACAAACCTCACCTTTTGAAGTATGCTTTAGGTATTTGCCAAAATCTCCATTAGACTTCATCTTTGGGAAGGATGTTTCAATTGATGGCCATAGTGACATTGATAAGGCTCGAAATTTCATTGAGCAAATTCAGATTATAAATCAACAAGTTCAAGAACAACTTGAGAAAATTCAAAGAAAATACAAAGAGAGGCATGACAAACACCGGGTTGATCACAAGTTTCAAGAGGGAGATGAGGTATGGTTTCACATTAGCAAAGAAAGGATGCAAGAGGAAGGTAAAAATCTCAAACCCATTTTCTATGGTCCTTTCAAGATCATAAAAAAAGTTGGTAACAATGCATTCCAACTTGACTTGCCTTCTTACATGCAAATGTATTCAGTTGTTAATGTTGAAAACTTATGCTTGTATGAGACACCTTTGATCGATGATCAAGGAAGTGATGTTTAACTACCTTCTATTAAAGATTTCTCGCCAGATTTTTGGATGAGCTCAAAGAAGATACAATTCTTGACAGGAGGACAAGAGCATCAAAGAGGGGAAGTGTTGACTACCTTCAAGTTGGGCTCAAAGGCACTAAACCAAGCAAGGCAAAATGGATGGAGGTTGGAAAGGTGAGGGAGATGTACCCTCATCTACTGAATAGGTAATCAAGTCTTTTGGGATCCAAAAGCTTCCTAATGGGGAGGAATGATCAGGAGTTCATAAATTTTTCTCAAAATTCAAAGTTACAGGATTGGGTTGAAACCAATATGGTTGCGTAGATCTCGTCTTCTTGATTCTGGCACCGCGAAATCACATTCGGGGGTTGGGAACCACCGGTGGTCCCAACCCGCCAGCAATCCCCGCATTGTGTGTCACATGGAAACGTTAAACATTAACGTTAACACTCCTACACGCGGTCAATACCTAACCCGCTAGATTCAACCACAGTTCAAACTTTAAAATCACAGGTTGCACCATGAGTTCCACTAACCACCACAGTTACCCGCAGTTTGGGGGTGTGCATGTGGCCACCACCCAACTACAACATTAAATGCGCGGTCAATTCGGTGGAACAGTTAGCGGGCGTGCCTAAATAGGCGGCCAAGCCCAATTTTAACTCCAGTTAAGTGGAGTTCTCCACTTTTAGTGGAGCTTTCTTAGGAGATACTGGGCAAAAGTGTAGGAGGCCCAATTTTCGACCATTCTGAGTGAATGAAGAGTAATTTTTGACTAACTGGAGCATTATGGAGCCATTTGTGCAGAGAAAAAATCCATTAGAGTACTGTAACTACATGTAATAGAATTTTTTTTAGCATAATGAAAGATGGACAAGCCATTGGGAGTTGGACCAGCAGATGTAGCCTAGGAGGGGTGAAATGCTTCATCATGCCTGCTGTGTAAATTTCATGTGGTGACTTATTTCTCTGTTGTACAATGATGTTCAGTGTTATTTAAGCTTGTTTTATGCTTCTGATTCACTAAAAATCATCTACAAATCATGGAAAAACTCCTTAAACCTTATGCAAACTAATGAGGCAATTATGCACATGTTTTTAAAACTGAAAGACACTTAGCACAACAAAACTAATATAGTCTTTTCAGATCATAGACTTAGTTAGATAAGGAATTTCGAGTTGAGGGTCAAAGGTGAGGCATGTAGATTGATTCTATTATTTACAGGGTCCAGTTGCAGTTGTAGCACTAGTGTGGTGTGAGTGCAATCAATTGACTCAAATTAAGTGAGTTAAAATCAGTTTAACTAGTTCTAACTGAGTGATGAGCTAGTGGAAGGTCAAGTGAATTAAAATAGATTTAATTCACAAGTAGTGATCTACCAAGTAACTGATGATTCATTATTAATAGTCGCATGCATGTCAATTCTGATGACGACACAGTTGAGACAAAGTTTAAAGGTAAGTAAACTGTCTGTTGTATTATTAGCGAATTTCCCGATCACAATTATAAAGCCACAAGATGCCCATGATGGATTGAGCAGTCAAGGAAGGTTGTAATTCCTATTTAATAGGAATAATTTTTCCTAGGGATTGCGTGAGCAAGGCAGGCCGAAGGTTGGCAGGAAATTGGCTATGTATTGATCAAATTGTCCCTATATCAGTGTGAGACAATTGGTAGAGTATATGAGGTTCTTGTGAGTAGACATTCATTGTATTTTTTCATGATTCCTTGGTTGATTATACAATAAAGATGGAGGGGTTTTGAGTAGTTTCTTGCCCCAGGAAAATCTTTTGTTGTGCGATTGATTTACTTCTTTCTCTTACTTGCATGTGATTGAGTGATCGTGCTTTATATTCCACAAATATTGTAGAAGGATTCAATATATATATATTTTTAGTAAATTTCATGATCGGATTGAATCCATTGGTGTAATTTCTATAGTTGTACAAGGAGTCCAATGGTTACAATCTTTGGGGACTATAGATTTTAATTTTCAAGAACTTTTCTTGAATTTTTTTTGGGAAGGAAATGAATTTGAGCTACGAGGTATCACAGGGAAAAAATAAAATATATTAAGCTCTAATTTCATGAAAAATATCTCGAAGAAAGAAAAATGAGGCGTAATTACATAATTACAGTCACTACAAGTTCAAACATCAAAATCATATATTTCTCCAGATCTCCAAAAAGTGTTGGACAATCATTCCAAGATGTTTGAGACTCCCAAAGGCCTCCCACCTATTATTGATCATGATCATGCTATTCATTTGATTCCAGGAAGTGTTCCTCCAAAAATCAGACCTTAATATATCATTATGCCCAAAAGATTGAGATTGAACGTATAGTTGCAGAAATGCTAAAGACTAGTATAATTCAACCTAGTCAAAGTTATTTCTCTGCTCTAGTAGTATTTATGCACAAGAAGGATGGATCATGGTGCACATGTCCGAATTATAGGGAGATCAAGAAGCTCACTATTAAAGATAAATTTCTCATTCCTGTCATTGATGAATTATTGGATGAATTGCATGGAGAAATTTACTTCACCAAGTTGGATCTTCGTTTAGGATATGATAAAATAAGAATGAAGAGAAAATACATTCCGAAAACAACATTTAGAACTCATGAGGGGCATTATGAATTTCTGGTCATGCCTTTTGGCCTTACTAATGCACCTTCTACATTTCAAGGTTTGATGAATTCCGTTTTCAAACCCTTCCTTAGAAAATTTTTATTAGTATTTTTTGATGATATACTAATCTACAACAAGTCTTGGAAGGATCATGTTCAACATGTTGACAGGGTGCTCAAACTATTGAAGGAGAAACAATTATATGTAAAAAACTCCAAATGTTTCTTTGAAGTACAGGAGGTGGAATATCTGGGCCATATTGTACCTCATGAGGGTGTTAAGGTAGACCCTAACAAAATTAAAGCCATTAAGGAATGGAAAACCCCCACAACATAAAGAATATGTGAGGATTTCTCGGGTTGAAAGGGTATTGTCGCAAGGTTGTTAAGAATTATGGGGGAATAACAACAGCTCTTACAATATTATTGAAGAAATATGCATTTTGTTGGACTCCGAAAGCAACTAAGGACTTTGAACATCTTACAGAGGAAATATGCCAAGCACTGATCTTAGCTATGCTAGACTTCACAAAAACCTTTATTGTGGAATGTGATGCCTCAAGAAATG
The DNA here is from genome assembly GCA_034641835.2 of Pinus albicaulis. Classification (NCBI taxonomy): domain Eukaryota; kingdom Viridiplantae; phylum Streptophyta; class Pinopsida; order Pinales; family Pinaceae; genus Pinus; species Pinus albicaulis. The sequence continues at coordinate 1,562,788,148 of CM076578.1, forward strand.
GAATTGGTGTTCTTTTAATGCAAGAAGGAAGACCCATTTATTTTGAAAGTCGTTCAATCAAAGGAAACTATTTAGAAAAACCTATTTATCAAAAGGAAATGTTAGCAATACTACATGCACTTAAGAAATGGAGACCTTACCTAATGGGAAGACACTTCAAGATAAAAATAGATCATGATAGTCTTAAATAATTTTTAGAACAAAGATTATCTTCAGAAGAGTAGCAAAAATAGGTCCCAAAGATGTTGGGTTATGAATTTGAAATCATCTACAAAAAAGGGAAGAAAAATGTTGTTGCAGATGCACTCTCAAGAAAGGATGAGGATGTGGAAGCATTTCTTTGTTCCATTTCTATTATCCAACTAGATTGGATAACTGAAGCAAGGGATGAATAGAAGAATGACGAAGAAGTGTGGGCACTCATTCAAAAGTTGCAACAAGATCCCAATACATCTGATACATTTAGCTGGAGAAATGATTCATTATGGTACAAAGATCACTTATATCTTTGTAAGAATTCCCAACTCAACCAAAATATTCTTTTGGAATGGCACACCTCTCCCTTAGGAGGGCACTCGGGATTTTTAAAAACTTACCACAGGGTTAAGAAGGATTTTTTTTGTGATGGCCTTAAATCTGATATTCAAAAGTTTGCGGCAGAATGTTTGGTTTTCCAACAAAATAAAGTTGAGACAATTAAGACCCCAGGTCTGTTACAACCTTTATCCATTCCAAGACAATGTTGGGAGGAGGTTTCAATGGATTTTTTCACAGGTTTACCCAAGTCCTAAGGAAAGAGTGTCATCATGGCAGTAGTTGATAGACTTACCAAGTATGCACACTTTTATGAATTATCACATCAATTTAAAGCTAGTACAGTTGCTACTGCATTTATGAAAATAATTCAAAGGCTACATGGAAACCCAAAGATTATTGTAAGCGACAAAGATCCCATTTTCACTATAAATTTTTGAACATAATTATTTTCTTGTATGGGTACTAAATTAGCTCATAGCTCATCTTATCATCCTCAATATGATGGGAAAACTTAGATAGTGAAAAAATGTTTGGAAAAATATCTTTGTTGCTTTTATATGATAAATAGACACAATGGGTCAAGTGGTCACCTTTGCCTTAATGGTGGTATAACACTTCCTTCCATACTACGGCAAAAATGACCCCATTTATGGAACTCTATGGATATCATCCACCATCCATCGCAACATCTTTAAGAGAAAACTATAAGGTTCAAGTAGTGGAATATCACATCGAGCATCAACAACAAGTTCTCCAACTCTTAAAGGATAACCTCACTTTGACGCTGAATCAAATGAAACAACATACAAATCAACATCACAATGAAAGAAGTTTTGATGTATGTAACTGGGTATTTTTACGGCCATAACCATACAAAGAAATGTACCTCAAGCAATGATCTGAAATGGATTGTATTTTTTACGCTATGCAAAGTATCCATTCTGATATAATAAAGTGTGCAAAGTTTTCTCCATGAGTTGCAGGTTAAACAAAGTAGTTTTGGTTATGTTTCTGAGTTTTATGTGTGAGGATTAGTTAAGTAAATTTATTATTTAACATATCACAGCAGAAATACAAATCAAATAAAATTAACCATCACATAACACAACAAATTTTTGAGGTAGTTCACCCCTCCTGGGCTACATCTACCGATCCAAGGCTCCCCAATGGCATGTCCTTGCTCTATTAATTTTCTCAAAGTGGTTACATAGGTAAAAATATGCCTCAATAGGAAAAACCAGTTGTAAATTCAGCTTCAGAAGATATAAAATATCTATAAATGGCTTTTGTTTCACACTAAACAGTGAAATATTACCCAATACATTTCCTTCTCCATGATGGCCCTGATGGATTCTTCATCTTCCTCGAAGAAAAATCTGTTGTAGATTACCTCTGATCGACCTGAAACCTGTTCAAAACTGTTCAGAAGGTCGAAGAGACCCAAAATTGACTAAAATTTCACCCCATTTGGTTCAATAATGAGGGAGTTATGGCCTCCCAAAGAAAATTGCCCAATGTCCCGCAAAAACCCCACTAAAAGTGGAGTAACTCTAGTTAGGAGCGCAATTTTGGGAAAATTTCAAAAAATTTCAGATCCGCTCCAGAATGGAGGAAACCGTTAATGGTTGCATTTAATGTTGGGCGGGGTGGTCACATGACCCACCCTCGGCGAAACCGTCGGAATTTAACCACAGATGAGACGGTTTGAATAACATTTATGATGTGGTTTAAGCATTGGCCACATGGCATTCTATTAATCGTCTGACATAATGGTTATGCAACCGCCGGATGTAAGGCCTTGGTTCCGCTGTGGGGTCATATGTAGTGTGGGGGCTGGCCCCCATTTGTCGCCATCCATCACCATAGCATTAACTGTGTTTGAAGACGTAGCCACATGTAACATTAACTGTTGTAACCGTTTATCAAACTGCAACCCGCCGGTCTTAAGCTCCTGGTCGTCGGGGTAGGGTCTTGTGGAGTGTCTGGCTAGCCCTGAGGGGCTAGCCCCTTTATTTATCCGCCTAAAACTATTTCAAAATTTAAATATGTAATGCGACCATAGTATGTTAAGAACTACCATGTAGCCCGACCGGTCGAGCCTATGGGCTGATAGCCAAGAGACCCGGGGTCGAAACTTGTAGCCATACAAAAATTTTGATATACCATTTCTCCGGCCGGGGGCCACATGGCAGCCTTCGGGCTTGCCACGTGGCACCCATTAATTGGCCACAATAATAAAAGTCAAAATTCCATCAAATCAACAACTGGCACTTGTCGGAATATCATTCGCCCTTCAGGGAATATTCCTGGAATATTATTTTTTAAATTTTCCAAATTTAACAAAGTCAAACTTGGTCAACTCATTTTTGAGTTTACTGGACGATTTCAAACCTCAATAACTTTTGCATACAACCTCGGTTTTGAGAACCGTTCGTGGCACCAGAATCGAAATGATGAGACCTTTCCGATCGTTCAGGTTCGACACTCTTCTAAGCACTTTGAATTTTGAGCAATTTAATGGCGAAGACTCCAAAGCCATGAAGGCATGTGAGGCTATTTCAAAGAGAACCTTTATTCCAAGTTCTAAGATGCAAATATGTCAAATTTGTTTCAAAGATGATTGCCATTGATTTAAGCCTTTGTTGCAGCAAGAAGATGGTATACATGCAGCTTATGGCGAGCATGCAAGTTCATACAGTTTTCAAGACAAGAACGATGATGTTAGTCTGCATGCCTTCATGGCTTTGGAGTCTTCGCCATTAATCAAATCCTTTTGCACAAGAACAATACAGAGAGAAACACTAGCTCTCCTAATGCTCAAAAACACCAGCTCTGATACCAACCCAATCTGAAATGTATTGTATTTGTTACGCTATGCAAAGTATCCATTCTGATATAATAAAGTGTGAAAAGTGTTCTCCATGAGTTGCAGGTTAAACAAAGTAGTTTTGGTTATGTTTCTGAGTTTTATGTGTGAGGATTAGTTAAGTAAATTTATTGTTTAACATATCACAGCAGAAATACACAGCAAATAAAATTAACCATCACATAACACAACAAATTGTTGAGGCAATTCACCCCTCCTGGGCTACATCTGTCGGTCCAAGGCTCCCTAATGGCGTGTCCTTGCTATATTAATTTGCTCAAAATGGTTGCACAGGTAAAAATATGCCTCAATAGGCAAAACCAGTTGTAAATTCAGCTTCAGAAGATAGAAACTAGCTAGAAATGGCTTTTGTTTCACATTAAATAGTGAAATATTACCAAATATAGTGCCTTCTCCATGATGGCCCTGATGGCTTCTTCATCTTCCTCGAAGCAAAAGCTGTCGTAGATCACCTCTTCTCAACCTGAAACCTATTCAAAACTGTTCAGAACATCGAAGAGACCCAAAATTGACTAAAATTGCACCCCATTTGGTTCAATAATGAGGGAGTTATGGCCTCCCAAAGAAAACTGCCCAATGTCCCCCAAAAACCCCACTAAAAGTGGAATAACTCCAGTTAGGAGTGCTAATTTTGGGCAAAATTTCGAAAATTTTGGACCCGCTCCAGAATGGAGGAAACCGTTAATGGTTGCATTTAATGTTGGGCGGGGTGGTCACATGCCCCCACAGGGGCTTCACTGGGGGAGAAATACTATACCACGTGGGTTCATATTGGGGGATATATATTGACAAAAATTTGACTTTATATATTGGGGGATATATAGGGGGTAAAGGGTTTTTATATTGGCGGCATGACCCACCCCCTTCGGAATCGTCGACATTTAACCATGGATGAGACGGTTTGAATAACATTTATGATATGGTTTAAGTGCTAGCCACATGGAATTCTACTAACCGTCTGACATAACGATTATGCAACCGCCGGATGTAAGGCCTTGGTTCCGCTGCGGGGTCATATGTAGTGTGGGGGCTGGCCCCCATTTGCTGCCATCCATCACCGTAGCGTTAACTGTGTTTGAAGACATGGCCACATGTAAAATTAACTATCGTAATCATTTATCAAACTGCAACCCGCCACTCTTAAGCTCCTGGTCGTCAGGGCATGGTCTTGTGGAGGGTCGGGCTAGCCCTAAGGGGCTAGCCCCTTTATTTCTCTGCCCAAAACTATTTCAAAATTTAAATATGTAATGCGACCATAGTATGGTAAGAAATACCATGTAGCCCGGCCGATCGGGCCTGTGGGCTGCTAGCCGAGAGACTCGGGGTCGAAACCTGTAGCCATACAAAAATTTTGATATACCATTTCTCTAGCCTGGGGCCACGTGGCGGCCTCCGGGCTTGCCACGTGGCACCCATTAATTGGCCACAATAATAAAAGTCAAACTACCATCAAATCAACAACTGCCACTTGTCGGAATATCATTCTCCCTCTAGGGAATATTCCAAGGAATATTCTTTTTTAATTTTTCCAAATTTAACAAAGTCAAACTTGGTCAACTCATTTTTGAGTTTACTAGACGATTTCAAACCTCAATAACTTTTGCATACAACCTCGGTTTTAAGAACCGTTCATGGTGCCAAAATCGCAGCGACGAGATCTTTCTGATCGTTCAGGTTCGACACTCTTCCGAGCACTTTTAATTTTGAGCTAGAATTCTGGTCCATGATCGAGTTCTGATCAAGTAAGATAAGAATGATAATAAATTATCACCAAATTATTATGGTCCTTACAAGGTGTTGCAAAATATTGGTACTATGGCATACAAATTGGAGCTTCCAACATCTTCCCAAGTGCGCCCATTTTTCCATGTTTCATGCTTAAAGAAGGTTATAGGTGACAAGCTCCCAGTTCAAACAATATTGACAGAACTTGACGTGGAAGGAAAAATCATATTGGAACCTGAAGCAGTCACAGAAGAAAAAACTCAACAACTATGAAATCTATCAATTTCAGAATATCTCATCAAGTGGGAGAACTTACCGGCTAAAGATTCCTCATGGGAGGATGAGAATTTTATACAGAAGCATCTAGAACTACTCAAGCATTGAGGACAACACTTTTTTGAAGGAGAGGGGCATGTTAGGTCCCTATAAGACTAGTGTATCCCCTTATTGTTATTCTTAGTGTAGCCCCCTTATTGTTACAGTTGTACCCATGTAGTCCCCATATTGTTATTATTGTGCCCCATAGAATCCCACTATTGTTATTGTTTTGCTCTTACACTATTATTGTTTATGTCAAATCTTATTATATTGTGACCCCTTAGAAGGCTATATATAGAAAGGAGGTTTTTTCATTTGAATCGTCCAAGAAATTTTTATTTATGTAACGTAAAGGAGGTTTCCCCCTCGAAGAGGTTGATTTCTAAGTCTTTTATCTATATTTTCTTCTATTTTGTGAGCTGGTTATATAACATTTTCTTTCTTTAAATTTTTTTGGGGCGGGTTATGGGGGTGAGAACCTTGCCTTTCTAGGAATAAAGCTCTATATAATGTTTCTCTGGTTCACTACAACTAGTTACTGGGTAAATTTTATGGATGGGATTTTTCAGCTCCTCTTGAAAAGTGAAGTGGTGGAAGAACACCTATAAATATGGTTAAATATTGAACTAGTTTGGATGGAAGGTCAAATTATCTTTATAACTTTGTTATTGTGGCAATAAAGCATGAAAGTTGATGCCAGATTGTCCATGCTTCCTCTGTCAAAAGAAACATTCACCATATCCATAGTTAATGCATGCACATTAGCTGGTAAGTGCTCCATTGAATGATTATTTTTCATCTATGCCTCTAGAAGTAGATTGAATATATCTTGTTTATTCATGTTATCAAAGATTCCAATTTTTAAATGATACATCTCTAATAGCTTGAGAAATGGCTAGCTCACAATTAACCCTTAGCACATATCCCCATTTCAAAACATAGCCACCAGTAGCTTCAATGTGTGTTCTCTCTTCATCTTTATCTGGGCAATGATCTTGAGTTAGTTCCTTCATACAATGTAATGATTGAAAATTGTTTGAATTCTCTTGTCTAAAACGTTTTGTGTTCTTGTTTCTTTTCTGCTTGTGCTCCCTCCAACCTGCACCTCTAAATTGTTCTGGTAAATTAGAACATTCTGCACATAAAATATCCTTGAAATATCTAATATTGGCAACTAAAACATACTCATCGGCTTTGAGCACAATACTTGTTGTTGATCCATCTTTCAAATCCCTTATGAGAGTTTCATTTGTAAATGCAATATAACGATCAAATATTTCTCTTAGCAATGCTTCCTTTAATATTGTCATGTTAATTGTTGTGGGTAGAGATGAAAATATATATCAAAGAAGGAATTGCACAATATCAAATATTTCTCTTAACTTCCTTTAATATTTCCATGTTAATTGTTGTGGGGATAAATGAAACTATATATCGAAAAAGGAATTGCACAAGGTAAAAATGTTGCTAAGTTAATTAATGGGTATTTCTTGTAAAATTACTATATTCTTTTTTATTTATCATTATTATTGTTTTTGTTTTGATGGACTCTAATTTATATGATTTATAAGGGTAATCATTCAAGTGGTTGGAACACAAAACAAGAAGCTTCGGGAACCTTTTATTTATTTATAGAGAAATGACTCACTAAAAAATAAAAGTGGTAGAGTCAATCTTAAGCCTAAGTTCGAATAACATCCTCACATGCTATGAATGATCTTAGGACCCCTTCACACAACTGATAAGATTGGTAAATCTAGGAAAATGAAGAAATATTTATATATCGATGGCGAGTGATTTTTTTTTAGTCATAAATACATATATGAATTTTCTTAATAAATATTTTCCATTTTATATATGGAGAATTGGCCAATTATAATAAATTGCTAGTATTAATATTTAAAAGCTCCACAAATATTTTGTAAAATATTTGATGACTCACAACTTTAATCTTTATGTTTTATATCAAATAGTGAAAGAATTTCTTTTTCTGTAGGACATAGACATTTTTCATGCATTACATGTTGTAAATTATTTCTATATAATGTATTTAAGTAAAGAAAAATGATGTAAATTAAAATATACAACAATGGTTTAAAAATAAAACTACACCCCAACAACTAGTATTCAATAGTGTTTCTCAATTTAGTGATAAAATAACAATTTAAACATGCATAACATTAATGATTGCAGATATTCCTATGAGTTCCATATGTCTCAAGGTTGCAACCATAATTTAATACCATATGTGAATACCAACAATATAATGATTTATTTGAGATAAATTTCAGTGTAAACAAAAGAGCATATTCACAATACAACACTTATTTATTTTGACAATAAAATATAACAAAATAAAAAATTTGATTTACAATTATTAATATGAATTAATTCACGATAAAATACATACCTAATTATAAGACGGTGGCTTGATTGGGGTGTTTGTTTTACTTATGTTAAGGCTGCTTGGTTGAATTTGTCATCCTACCAACTGGGAATGTATATTTGACTTTCTAACTCATGGAACCTCCACAGGTTCCCTAGCCCTCCAAGCTCAACTACAACAACAATCAAAATGTGTTCAAAATAGGTCCAATACTCTCCAACAACAAGTAGAACCAATCTCCTAAATTCTCCCGAGATCACTTACTTTCCTTTTCTTTTCTCCAACCTATCCCCACTTCAAACTCCAAAGACAAAAAAAAAAAAAAGCCACTCCCCCTTTCTCCTCTCCTTCCATTAACCTCCCCCACCCATCCACTTCAACCACTCTCTTTATTATCACGTACCATCTCATAACTTCTCTCCCCCCTATATCTTACGTAAAATTAAATTTGAGGAAATAACTAGTCAAATTTTGGGAAATTAAATATTAAATAATATCAATATTAATATTAATATAATATAATACTATTTAATCCTAAAATAAATTTGAGGAGACAACTAACCAAACTTTGGGAAATAAAATAATAAATAAATGATAATATTAATCTCGAAATAAACTTGAGAAGACAACTGGTAAAACTGCGGGAAATGAAATAATAAAAGTCATATTAGTACACATTCATAAGAATATAATCAATTTTAATATTAAAAAGTATATTCAAATATAATTTAATAATTATAAGCCGAGATTTTAAGGTGAATTAAACACTAATCAAAATTATATATTGATCAAGCTTAAGGCTAACCCTAAGCTTGATCATTAATCAAGCTTAACCATTTATTTAACCATCAAACATTTTAAGCTTTAGAATACTAGCTTATTCATCCAAGATGTGGGTATGTAGGTAGCATACATATACCTCAAATGTATACTAATAATACTTATTGGAATCTAGCACACAAAGTCAATCACTCAATATGTAGTCTAATGAAATAATGTACAATAATGTGATAAGGTAAGGGCTTTACATCTAGATTGATTGTAATCTTAAAAGTAAATTATTATTATTATTACAAAATAAAAAATGGCTACAAAAGCCATATCAGGTATCCTATAAAACTTACTTTTGGATTTTTCTCTTATATATATATATAATTTCCTTGAGCCTATGAGGATTTACCTCTTTTTATTGAAAGCTTAATATATATCTACCTATATGTATCTTTGAATAAGAAGAGGTAAGGTAGTCAACTAATCTTCTTTAGAATCAACTGACTACCTTAGATACTAAAAAATAAATTCCAATTGTTCTTATTAAGATCATTAATATGAATACCTCGCTTGAATTACTTTGGCATTCTCATTTTTGAATTTAAAATATATTATAAAGGCCCTACTTAAGGTACCATTAGCAATGGTACAATAGAAGGAACATGAAGTAAGCTTGGCTAAGGGTGCATGGTGAGACTATATATGTTTGGTAGCTATGGTAATTGATGTGTGTGTGATATTTATGAGATAGTGAGGGTGTACTAGTGCAAAGGCTAGGAGGACTAAGGATGTTTAGTCAAACAACACATGTGATTGACAAGGTGTTGCATAAAATGCTTTGGTGAATGGTGACAAAATTTGACAATGTGATGGATTTCTTATTATCCATGACAAGGAATTGGCATTAGTGAGTGTATTTAAGGTAAGTAAATATGTCTAGTGAAGAATGAACATGATATTCAAGGAATATCATGTGTTGGATAAGATGGATGACAACTTGGCCTCACGTTGGGTAGTCAATTATTCAAGTACTATTGGCTCAAGGGAGACAACGATGCAACATTGTCGATGGTTAGTTGATGATGGTGTGGAATTTCCTTTGATGAGATATGCACTTCAATGATTTTCACACTTTATGATGCCTATCTTAGGTTTGACGAGGACATGCCAATTAGTCATACACCAAGCGATACAAGTGGTTGATGGATGAAGAAGTCTCTCTCCTAGCTAAGAAGATTGCAAATTTAGACTTCCTAGCTTTATAGGAGGAGAATTGCATTCCTAAAGCCATTCTTGTCGACTTTCCCATTGTCTAGCATGTTCAAGTTCATTTTTGTTGTTTACTTTTCCATGAGAAATATTCCCGCTCCTTACATTAGGAAAAACATTAAGCTATCTAGAAATTTTCTAGATAGTACAAAGGTTTTTTTACTTAACTATGATATTATTGTGATCATCGTAGTAATTTGGACAAACTCTTTGTCTTTAGTACTAGTCTAGTTTTCCCAGTGATAGGTCAATAGTCATTGTTTTGTCTATTTGTCTGCTTCAATTAATATAAATTTGTTTCAGTAGCTTACCCATATATATATGTGTGTGTGTGTGTGTGAGGGAGAGAGAGATGCATTGGAGAATGTAGTTCAGGAATTGCAACAAGGCCAAATGCTCAATGACAATGGGATAGTTAGGAAAGTTGTTTCTAGCCTCATCCACAATAAGCCCTCTCTAGTTACAATTACAATTGGCTCCCCCTTCTTATAATGAAGATGATAATTAGAACCCTTCTATGCCATCATGCATTAAGAAGCAACTTGATAGGAACACTTCAGTGATGGATGCAACACTTTAGGACCAACCAGAAAGTTGATATGTGTTTATTTACATATGTATTATGTTGTAGTCACCTTTTTCTCAATATGTTCAATGAATGGATGCAACACTTTAGGACCAACCACAGAGTTGATATGTGTATATTACATATGTAGTATATTGTAGTCACCTTTTGCTCAATACTTTCAATAAATGGATGCAACACTTTAGGACCAACCACAGAGTTGATATGTGTATATTACATATGAAGTATGTTGTAGTCACCTTTTGCTCAATATTTTTAATGAATGGCACCTTATGCAAGAAGTTGTAGTCGCTTTTTACTCAATAACTTTAAATTGTTTTTTTGGATATTGACTACTAAAGTTTAAGGTGTACTTATTCTATCCTCTATGGATTTGAACTTATAACATCTTAAAAGAAGATATATAGTCTTAACCTTACCCATAAAGCCTTTAAGCTAAGTCTTAAAATATATTGATTTTTGTTAAATTACCATTTTTATGTTAATGGTTCATTTACAAAGGTGGTTAACACTTAGCCCAAAAATTATCAAATATTTAAAATTTTCCTAAATTAAATAATCAACAAACTATTCCTATAAACTTCAAAATAACAATGTTAACCACATATTTATAACTCCATTAATATATAAATTTAAAATATTTATAACTAAATTAATATATCAATTTAATATAAAATAATAAACAAAACAATTATTAATTTTACTAAACTTCAATTATTAACAACTAAACCAAAATATTTAGCTAATCATAAAATTACATACACTATATAATTTAGCTAACGATCAAAATGTCAAATAAAACACCATATTTCAATACCTCAAGAACCCCGGAGAAATTATATAAATAAAATATAAAATGTGATGTTGTACAGTTTACACAGATAAGTCTCATCTAAATTCCATCCTCATCCTCATACGTGGGTAGCACTTGGTGGGAAGTTTTAGTGGTTTTCATTGGTGAATATTTATGAATATTTATGGTTAATAATCTTGTTATATTGTAAGTTTATGGTTAAGAATCTTGTTACATTGCAAGTTTATTGTATGTATTAAATTGTTATTAATTAAACTTAAATATGGTTATATTAGATATTATTTTTGGGATTCAATTGCGTTAAGTAAGTCATTCATGTCATTTATTTATGACCATTTCCATGAGAGGTAGCAACTAATTTCTCATGATTTTTGAATAGAGCACTCATTGCATTTGGTAATACTCACAATTATCACTTCACAACTCTTTTGGTTTAAGCACGCTTAACTGTGGAGTTTTTCCCCATTAATTTAATCTATATGGTAAATATATGTAAATATTTACAAACAAACATTTACACTAGAACAATGTATTGAGAGATTATAGAGTCTCTCTCAACACAATAACTACATTACTATATAAATTTGAAATAAAATAATAAGCAAAACAGTTATTAATTTCACTAAACTTAAATAAAAATTTACCTAAGTTAGTAAAATTTATTTTGCTTAAAATTTTGTAGAAATGTGTTGAAATTACACATTTACATTATAAAATTTAAATATTTTTAATTTGTAATTAAAAAAATTAAATGAAAAAAAATAAATTTAAATGAAAAAATAAATTTATTTATATATTATTAAATTTAAATGAAAAAATTAAATTTATTTATACATTTAAAAAATTATAATATAAACAAAATACAATAATTAATGTGTTTGTTATTCTTATTATGATAAATTATTATTTCTAATATGACTTTTAGAAATATTTTTATTGAAAAATAAATATACATCACAAAAATTTACACTCTCAAATAAAAAACAAATAATCCATATTTATTATAACATATAATATTTAAATCTGTACTCTTTATAATTAGGCTGATAGGCCTTCTATTTGAATCAGGTTACTTCCATTTTAGTCGACCTTTTTGTTGTGCACTTGACATCTGTCTACTGTTAAAATTAGTTAGGTTATTTACTTTTTATGAATTTTTGTGAGACAGGTGTTGGGAAAACAAATTCACCTTCAGATTCATAAAGGCTGGCTTATAACACTTGGATATTTTGCAAGAAAACAGCCTGGAAGAATATAAAGGTTTTACAAGAAAACAGGACTGCAGTTGTGAGAATATAACCATTTTACTAGAAAACAAGACTGCAGTTGTGATATGATATTTGGCAAGAGAACAGGTTGCACGGGTCGTATTCGGTGTATTGATTGTAACATTACCATTGTCATCTTTCAGAATTTTCATATTAAGAATTTTCTTAAGGGCTGCTTCATCATACCCAGAGATTGAAAACCAGATTCTGCCTGCACATTACTTCAATAGAGTGCCTATATAAGCATACCCAGAGATTGAAAACCAGATTCTGCCTGCACATTACTTCAATAGAGTGCCTATATACATAACCTGCGGTTGTGTGGACGGTATCAGGAAATCAATGTAAGTGGTCATCTTAGTACTGAATTCATGATGTCTCTACTATAAAGTTTCTTCTCAATTAACTAGGTATTTGGATTAGTATTATTTTCTCACTGTCAATACAACGAAGGATATAATAATGTCGGCAAAGTTGTGGTTCAACCCATGTTTTGTTGCAAGCTGCTACAGTCGACGTTTCATAGAGAATATTGTTGCTCTTTTGGAGAGTGTAGGAATCTACATCTTCTGAGGACTGGGGAGTACACCCTAGGTTCGAAAGACAAGCCAACAAGCATTGCCACATGTCTACATGTTTGAAGACTTGCCTAAATGCTTTCCTTATTTCTATGGCAGGTTTGTAGGTTGCTAAGACTTGCCTAAAAACATCGCCACATTTTTGTGGCAAGTACGAAGACTGGCCTACTGGTTTTGATTCTTTGAACCTTGATCGAATCTCTGAAACTTTCAGTTTGTCCCTTGAGGGTTCTGAAAACTTGTCTACTATCATTGCTGCATTTATGCAATCAGTTCTTGCACATGACTCATGATTTCTTGCCGGTCATTGGCAGAGTCAAACGTGTAGAACTATAGGCTACATGTCTGTGCCTTATTTTTTGGCTGCATCGAAACAAAGTTTCTTTGAGTCACCAAAAGTCTGATTTGATTAATTCTTGGCTAATTCTCTGAAAGCCTTCTACAATTTCCTCCAAATATGTGGAAATATACAAAATTTCTGGCTTCCTTGATAGGTAGTGATGCAAACATTTCTGTCAAAATAATTCTTTTACTTGTTTGAGTTTACAGAATAGTGCCTGGTTTGGACCTGAGTAACTCTGACAACATCATGGCACAACTTGTGACTCAAGTGATTGACTTGAAGAAGGTGTAATTGTTGTCATTGTCACATTCATGAATAGAATCTGGTTTAGTTCGAAAGACATTGCTATATTTATGCACTAGAGTGCTCTGGTGTGACTGGAAACTCAACTGAGTCACCGAAAAGCAGATAGTTTGGTTAAGTTTGGCGAATGCCTTGTGATTTTACAACTTGATCAAGCACATTGCGGGCAAGTTAAGGATCCATCTCTGCCTCCTGCAACACCAACGCAAAAGGAAAAAGTTTGTTTGTTTGTTCAGCATTATATAATAATATTATATGCGATAGCAAGAAAATACCATTTGGGCAGAAAGGAAAATGGCAAGCTCTACTGCAGGCTAGGTTATCAAATGCAAAGGTAACTACTACTTGAGTTCAGTGCAAGGAGTCATGGCCACATTCTATTTCATTTCAGGGAAAAATTGATTTTCAGGGTTAAGCTGGATTTATGCAAACTGTATGTGTGCTTCTTTAAATATATATATATATATATATATATATATATATATATATATATTTCATATTTGCACTTTTGTTGCAGCTGTTGTTGCATGGGGAGCAGGGGAGCCTCTGAAGATTGGCTCCTCCACAGGCAATGGAAGTGAGAATCAAAGTGCATTACATAGCCTTGTGTCATACATACCTTTATTTCTGGGAAGCAAAGGTATGCTATGAATAATTATCATTAAACATCGAAAAAATTTGATGCAAGAATATTAATTACACGTTTCCTACTGCATTGTACTATATAACACCCACAAATATTGCTTTTAACAGTGAAATGAAATGACTGATACTGCTTTGGTTGCAGGGCCAAACTCCTCTCTTTCCCCGCATTTTGGGACATGAAGCAGCTGGGTATGCACTCTGTTCTTTCCCATGAACTCTCTGTATTCAAAATAATTAATTAGTCAGATTAGCAGGCATGTAGGATTTCAAAGAAATTAATTAGTCAGATTAGCAGGCATGCAGGATTTCAAAGAAATTAATTATTCATACTAGCATGCATGTAGGATTTCAAAGAAAATAATTAGTCATACTAGCAGGCATGTCAAATTTCAAAAGGGAAAAGGGACAGTAATTTTCCTGTGATTTATTGCGCATTAACTATAGGTTGGTTGTTTGACACAGAGTTGTTGAGAGTGTTGGAGAAGGGGTGACTGACCTCAAGGAGGGTGACAGTGTGCTTCCTGTATTTACTAGAGAATGGAGAATGCAGACACTGCAAGTTAGAGGAGAGCAACATGTGTGATCTTCTGCGAATTAACACTGACAGAGGGGTTATGATAAATGATGGGAAGTCAAGGTTTTACTTCAATGAGAAACCCATTTACCAGTTCCTTGGAACATCCGCTTTCAGCGAGTATACAATTTTGCATGTTGGTTGTGTTGCCAAAATTAATCTAGAGGCTCCTCTTAACAGGTTGTCTGTATTCTTAGTTGTGGGGTTTCAACAGGTAAATCATTTCATTTTCTGGACCTTTTGAATGTAATTTGACGATGACTGTGAAATAAAGATCATCAAAATGATTGATATAATTGACATTGTATATTGTTATATCCAATTCCTAAAGTTTGGCTTCCTGGATTGTTAATATTAAAATTTTCCCTTCATTGAAATTCTTATTTAAAAATCATTTTTCTATGGAATCAGGCATGGGTACTACTTTGAATGTAGAAAAACCCAAGAAGGGTTGAACTGTAGCAATATTTAGCTTGGGGTGTTGGGCCTTTTGTAAGTGAAATTCATTTTTGAATTTTTCCTTTTTGGGATCAATATGATGAGTTCACTGTTTAATTTTATGCTAGACATCTGACCTGGGCTTAACTACGCAGGCTGCTGAAGATACACAATTTTATTTTATTAATATTAGTTATTAAAATTAACATGTAAGTATGATGTATCTTCAGGCTGCAAGAAAACACGATTGCTCGTTGTGAATTGTGATATTTGGCGAGAGAATAGGTTGCACGGCTCATATTCGGTATATTGACTATAACATTACCATTGTTATCTTTCAGAATTTTCATGTATGGAACCATCACCATCACCTGGGGTTTTTCCATTACCTAAATCTCCATCAGGCGTAATTTCTTCTCCTATAATAACAGGATTTTCTCCTGCAAATGGACCAACTGGTAGTAGCTCCTCTGCTCCCGAGTCACTTAGATGGGTTTCCGCTACAATCTTTTTGCTCTTAGTTTTACCATTTGTAATTCCTTTTTCTGATTGCCAATTATTTCACTAAAATATATTTGAATTTCAAATCACCATTTTTGTGCACAGGGTTGAGAGAGGCATGCATAAATTCCACTTAAAATGTTTTGTAAGCCATTACCACCTTGAACTACTAAGCCATTTTGTAAATTTTCAAGCAAGATCATTGCATATCATGGATACCATATTTATGTCTAATATTATTTTCTGGTAAAATTGCATCTCTTTGATTGACTTTTGAATGAGAATTGACGACAAATCACATTATTAAGTTTGTGTATTGCAAACTTTCTAGCCGCACATATAAATTTATATTTTGTTACTTATAATAATAATCAACATTATTATTAATTTAATTAATCAAATTTATATATCATATATTATACATAGTCTAAATAAAATAAATAATAATAATTGTTTTATATTAATTTTACATAATCTAAATAAAATAAAAATAATTATTTTATATTGATTTTTATGAACTTCATAACTATGGGAATGCAACTATGGGAATGCTACTTGATATGATAAAAACTAATGAAATATCACTAGTAACTATGGGAATGCTACTTGATATGACATTTCTTATGATAAAAACTAATGGAATATCACTTTATAGGATGATTGAAAAGTTTGTAAGGTAAAAGAAAAGGCCCATAATCAAGAAAAAAAACATTCACCCTTGAGCTTATTTTTGAAAGCACCCCATCATTGCTGCAAAATCATGAAGATTCAAGAACACATAATGAATATCAATAAATTACATTTGAGCTCTCAACGTTGATAGTTGAAAATAAAATTGATAATTTATTATTAAAAATGGGTTAGGTTCCATTGCCTAAATGAAGTAGGCATGCAATCATTGTCACATTCATAACTTGGTGCAAGCATCATTAGCATGCATGAGCTCTTTGTGCCAAGTGAAAGAAATTCACATTGAAAAAAAAAAAACTCACCATCTCACATTTTGGTCATTGCAGAAAAATTGGTTGAACACAGAAGCATGAAGAAATCCAAACTCTTATTGTTGTTACGTAGTGAAGTTCATCTCTAAATACTCGGATCCCCATTGTTATAGAGCCCTAATATTTTTCTCGTGTGAGGTTACAACTTCCAGTCATGGTTCAGGAAATGCATACGAATTCTATGTGAATTTCTCATATTGTATTTTAAAAAACTGAACAGTGAACATTCTACATCTTGTGTTAGTGTTGAATTTTGAGTTTTAGAGACATTGACAATTCCCATTATACTTTTATTATATTCAATTGTGTTAGTGTGGCATTGCTACATCCAATGAGAATGCTCAATCACAGAATCTATTCAGTATGGGCTTGCTTGCAAGCTCGACATTCATGTTTCTTACCATTGTATGGAGTAGATGCTTAATAGCTGGAAGATGTGATCTTCAAGATGTTGGCAACGAAAAAAATGAAATGACAATGAAACCTCTCACACTCACTAAAAAATTAAATCTTTATGGTATTTTTTCATTTTGAACCTTGATTACAGGTTGTTGATATTTTGAATTTAAGATTTTGAGTGTATGGTTTTCCTTAGTTACAGTGAAAGAACCCACTTCATGTAATCTATGTGTTAACTTAGGAAAATCAAACTTTTTCTTTAAAATGGAACTGAGTTATGTAAATTAAACCTACCTATTTCTACTAAAGATCTATTTCATTCATTATCTCCAAAGGAAAAGAAACATACTCTCACCTGAAATGATGTATGTGCAAGCAATGTTCCTTTTAGTGAATGCTTGTCACATTTTGTTGGGAGACCTGGTAATATTATTCTGTTATTTGTCTTTAGATTATTCTTTAACCAAGATTTTTTATAATGATCAGTTAGAGGAATACCATTCAAATAGAGTTTCCAAACAATGACCAACTTCTCATCGTACTTCACCCATATAACTTTGGCATAATGTGACATATCTAGTTGATTTCTATGAGTTAATCGTGAGATCCCTTGTGACAATTTTTTGTGTTAATTTTGGAAATAAACTTGGTCACAGCATGATGATCATTGAAATTTATTGACAACATGAAATAGTGATTCTGAATGATGAGTTGAAATAGCGAAAACAAATTTTTCCATTTTCTCAGCAAGGAAGCAAAGAATCTGTTCTTTTTACTTTTCATCCAAATCACTCAGGATAATATTATATCATAAATAATTCTGTTTTGAAAGAGCCTTTGCAACACTACATGAATTTCTAAGACAAGGCCTAGAATGTGAAGCTTCATGTGCAATTAGAGATTGGTCATATTTTCTTGGTAAGGCAATGAAGAAATTGCTTGCAATTGAAATTGTTGGTTTGCTTTCTTGAGACACAATTGTTTTGATTTGAAAAAACAAAAACTCTTCAGAAGATTAACAACAACAATTTATCATAAATTGTAACTCCTTATACATAGCTTTGTTAACTCGTATTTGTTGGGTTTCACAAGAAAGAACCCTGCACTGGTATGATTTGTGTTTTGGTTGTTTATGAAAAATAAACCGAGAGAGTTCCACATCATACCATACAATATGCTCTAAATAACAGGATGGCAATGCTATAATTAATATCAAAATATTGGTGGTGTGCATGCAAATGTCAGTCTTTGTTGGAAGAATTGATTGAAGACTGATCAATCAATAATAGAAGAAAACTCATTTTACTTGTTAACATGGTATTAAAAACCAGCCAGTTTGAACTGGAAACCGGTCAAACCGGCTGGTCAGGATTCTTGCCGGTTCAAACCAGCTGGTCAGGATGCTTGCCGGTTCAAACCGGCCATAAAACCCGATCATCTCGCCCATTTGCCCTGGAAATCCGGTTAGCCGGTGCTAACCAGTCGGTTAAGGACGGAACCGGCCGGTTTATGAATAAACCGGCATAAACCTGCCGGTTCCGTCCTTAACCGGCCAGTTAGCTCCTCTTCCCCTAGGCGGACCCACACACGGCCAGCAAGGTGCCTTAGGGCTGATGTGGAGGTAAGGGGACGGTTGTTTCCCTCCAAAAACACTCTCCCCAATCTTTTATAAGCAGGGGTAGCCTCTCCTTTGTCTCACACCAACTCATTTGTTGTTTGTGAGTTTGATTGAGAGCTTGGAGAGTGTTGAGTGCTTGTTGGAGCAGTGATCTTGGAGGCTTGGAGTTGGAGTTGGAGCTATCTTGGAGACCCTCCCCAATCCTTTATAAGCAGGGGCAGCCTCTCATTTATCTCACACCATCTCATTTGGAGATTTTGTGAGTTTGATTGAGAGCTTGGAGAGTGTTGAGTTTTTGCTGGAGTAGTGGAACGACATAGAGTTTGAGGCTTGCTGCTTGAGCTAAGTAGTAGCCATCATGCCTCCAAAATTCAAGGATACTGCATGGGCTCATTGTGATATGATTGATGGCAAAATGATTTGCAAATACTACCAAAAATCTATTGCAAGAGGGGGTATTTACAGGTTCAAGCAACACTTGGCTAGGATAGGAGGCCATGTAAAGCCATGTGGAGCACCAAATGAAGTAATAGGGCATATTAGGGCAGAATACCTTCAGAAGTTTGAGACTCAAGTCACTGAACCAACAGAGAAGTTTGTGATTGGAGCAGTTGCAAAGTTTGGCAGTCGAGAGTCGGGATACTCAAGTTCAACCAACTGAATTTGAACTTTGATCATGATTAGAAGTTTCAAGTGATAATGTTGATCATTAATTAGAATTTAGTAATATCATATTATATATATGTAGATTTGTGGTAGACTGTCACTATACTATGTAGGCCAATGGTCTCAATGCTCATAGCTTGTAGCATTGTTTTTGGACTTTATGGGTCATTTGGAGCCTCATTGCTTATGTACTTTTTCGATGATATGTATTGCACTCGGTGCCATTTTTATATATTCACTTTTACATGGTATATAAATGAGCAAACTTTGCATATTTTGTCTCTATTGGCTTGGAATCATGGTTGCAAATCTTAAAAATAGTTTTTTTTATTAAAAAATAATTATTTGATGTATTTTTTAAAAAACCGGTTTGTTTAGACCTGACCGGTACCGGTTAGACCGGTTCCGGTCCAACTACCGGTTCATTAGGTCCACCGGTCCGGTCACCAGTTCTCGTTTTTAATACTATACTTGTTAAAATGACAAAGAGAACATTTACAATAATAAAAGAAAACAACCAAAATACAAGTTTTTCAATTAAAAATCTTATGAGCTTCTCTTTGTAACTTTTGGAGCAATTGCTAGTATTTAAAATCGATAGATTTGGAATATATAATTTCGATGTCAAAAACAAATACCATATAATTTAGCTAATCAGCGGAATGTGAAATAAAACACCAGATTTACGTGGAGCTTTCCAGACCGTTCCGGTCGTTTTATCGAAAGGTGCACAAACAGGGCATTACAAACATGTAGAAATTTAGTTTTGCAGACGGAATGTGAAATAAAACACCAGATTTACGTGGAGCTTTCCAGACCGTTCCGGTCGTTTTATCGAAAGGTGCACAAACAGGGCATTACAAACATGTAGAAATTTAGTTTTGCAGAAACGAATGATGACAGATACTATAATATTTAGAATAGATAGATTTGGAATATATAATTTAGCTAATAACCATAATGTCAAAAACAAAATACCATATAATTTAGTTTTGCTGAAACGAATGATAACAGATCCCCGGAGAAATTATATAAATAAAATATAAAAATGAATGACAACAGATCCCCAGATAAATTAATTAAATAAAATATAAAATGCGAAGACGCAAAGTTTTAGACGGATAAGTCTCATCTAACTTCCATCGTCGGATGTGAGGAGTCGTTCGTGGGTTCGTTCGTGGTTGGGCTCTGCTTTCATGAAAGCCAGCTGGAAGACGGTCCCTGCGAGGCCACAATTTGGATTGGAAAATAATAAAAATTAAAACAAAAGGTTAACAAGATCCAGCTCAATATTTAGAAATCTAAGTTATAATTATCAAGCTCTAGAATTTTAGATTCCTAAAATGTTCTTAATAGCACTGAATCCATTTCCAAACGAATTTTTTTTTTTATCCAAAAAATATGACGCCCTTACATGTACCTCTTTCCTTGACCCTTTATTCATCAGCCATTTGACATTAAGATCCATGGCCCACCGTCATACAACTCTTATGGTCACCATTTCCTAATATATTTAGTGTTTTTAAAGAGTGTTGTTGAGTGTACGTTTAAAGTATTTATTTTATTAATTTATTTCTGTTGATTATTATTAATATTTTAGTGGGCTTGCAAAGTATTTATTTTAGCAATTTATTTATTTGTTAATTATTATTTGTTGAGTATTGATAAATTGTAGGTTTAAAGTATTTATTTTATTAACTTATTTTGGTTGATTATTATTAATATTTTAGTGGGCTTGTAAAGTATTTATTTTAGTAATTTATTTATTTGTTAATTATTATTAGTTGAGTATTGATAAATTTATTTTATAATGTTAATTTTGGAAAATAATTATTTATTTTTCAATATTATTACAAAAATTGTTTTTAAAATATTTGATTGGATTATGATTTGAGTTTTATTGCATTTTTGTATAATATAATACTCACCATCATTTATGTTTCTCTTGGCATTAATATAGGAGTAAAATTGTAAATGTGTGGACTTACTAGTGGTTACTGCCCACCAAAATTTATGCAAGTCCTTGTGTTGAGTAAGCAATTAATTTATCTATTGCACATGTCAATTTATTAGTTCCTAAAAAAACAAGACTATAGAATTCAATATAAATTCTGACCATCATTAATTTAACATTGACCAATATAAATTATGATTTTTTAGGCAAATTTTCCCAAAACATAGTTTCTAACTTGAGTAATAGGTACTAAGCTACTTTACAATATTTGTTATTTTTCATTTTCATTCAAATTATATATATACTATTGCAATTTTTTTTTAATATTTGTGTTATATTATTTATAAATTTTATTTATATAAGATATTATTGATTTAAATATTGTAGTTTTTTGGTTTTCTAGGGTTCAAATTCATCATCTTCAAATAAGAAGTACATTAACAGAATGCCATATTAACAATATTGTGAATCTTGTTTAGGTTTTTATTTAAATGTTACACTTATATTGTATTTTACAATATTAAGACACTTTTAAAATCTCAATGTGAGGGAGGGGTTTAATTCCTTTCATGTTTATATAGTGTTAACATGTGGCATTAAAAAAAATAACAATAAAAGAAATATTTCAATGTCAACTATAAATAAAAATTTTCAATATCCATTTTAAGTTTTAAAATAGAAAGTAAACAAATTATTATTATTATTATTATTATTATGTAAATAGGTGTTTCTATATTAGTGATTAGTATTGAGGTGAGATATGACATTTAAACAAATTGTTATTCTCCAACTAGGTACTTTTTGGGTGATATGTAATTCCATCAATACTTGACATGTGGGTGGGTTGAGACATAGCATTTAAAAATAATAAATAATTTAATGTTGATTATAAATAAAATATTTCAAGATCAATTATATATATATATATATATATATATATATATATATATATATATATATATATATATATATATATATATATATATATAACAATTGAAAGTAAAAAATTAAAAAAATTGACCCCCATGTGAGGTGATACATGGACAATAGGGAGAGGGGAGGAGTTGGCATTAAGCCATACGCAACCCCTTTCAATTATACAAGTGATATGGATAAGGGTGCATGCTTGGAGGCATGAATTGGTACTTATAATCAATCCATTGTATTCATTCTAAACACGGGTGATGAACCATAGGGGAATATGAATTTGTGATGCACATATAACTAGGCCTACATGGTTGCATGAGCAAATAATGATTCATGAGATATCCAAGGAGGTTATAGTGATCTGTGCAAAGGCTTAATATGACCTACAAACCATCACTAGGAATACTGAGATTAGATATCCATATACTCACTGACTCAGGGGGGGGGGGGCTTAAATGGAAATTTGGACACACATATTGCTCCTCACCACAAGAATAAAGGAAAGGTCCCTATTATAGGGCCACACCATAAATAAAAATAAAAGAGGGATGTGGTGATGGTAGTTAGAGGTTCTACATTCACGAATTAGAGTGACACACCAAAGCCTCTAGAATGTTCATAGAGAAAGGGTAGATGGAAGTTGAAATCACTGACTTCATGACAAACCTAGGAACCTCACACACTAGAGACACCAAGATTTAACAAACTTGAGAGTTATACTAGGACACATAGGGATTTGTTGCTCAAGCACTATCATTCCAGGGGGGAGAAGAGTAAAGCATCCCTGAGAGACAAGATATGGTAGAATTGGAAATCATGTTTATTATTATACCTTTTTCTTGGTTTATAAAAAATCAGGGAGGGAAAATCATGGTGCAGGTGTTAAGCACCTTCAAAGACACTCCCATTGATATACTAATGAGGTAGAACATTGTGACAAGAACCAACCTCCTTGCTATCTTTTCATGTTTTATATCTAGGTTTCCTTTAGTTTCTTCATGCATATGTTGGGACATGCTCTGATGTCCAGGAACCAAGAAAAAATAACAAATAGTAGAATATAATCATAGATTAAACAAAAGAGATAGTAACATTATAAGATGATGGATAGTATCTAGAGACATTGTTATATCATTAAATAATAGTGCATTATGATTAGAACATCACAATGCACAATGAAAAACATTACAATATCTCAACTCATGATCAAGATTCTCATTTTTACATATTCAACCCATAGGTTCCTTTAGTTATAAGTACCAAATCTAGCCAATCTCCTTGAATTACGAAGGACTTGGTCCAATGATATGGCTTGGTTGTTACAATTATTTTATGTAAATCTGTGCTATCTCATTAGCTAGCTTTATGTCAATTTGTTGATTTTTCAAATTGATCCAATGATCCTATTGATTCCTTCTACCACTTAGTCAATGAAACTGATGGTCAAAAACTATCTTCTAGTCGATTATATGGCCAACCCATTGACCACTCAATCGATTATATCACAAGGTGATCATTCGACTGATTTTCTAGTGTTAGTTAACCCTTCAAATGACTATATCAAGAAGTTCTATTTAAGTGTGATGAACCAACATAACCTTAGCTTCCAATACCCCACCCCCCATATTGACAATGTTATGAAGGTTTTAGAGGTGAAATTACATTTGTAGGACACACCCCAACCTCCATAACTACAACTTCCTTAATCCCGAGAAAACAACATAGCTTAAAAAACTTGGATTCAACCAAAGGATTTATAAATATATTGGTGAGCTTATCATTAGTGCCAGAATAGACAAGAGTGACAACCTTATATTAAACCAATTTCTATAGATAGTGGGAATGGAGTTCAATATTGCTCATCTTACTATGTGTAGTAATATTATCAACAACTTGAATTTCAGTTTAATTGTCACATTAAATAGTAGTTGAGGCATGAATATGAAATCTAAACTCACCCAAGAGTTGACAAACCAAAAAATCCTTTATCCCTGCATTAATAGTTCCATGATACTTCTCTTTTCGTCAAAAGAGAGACTACACATTGTTATTTGCATGGCTATATCAAAGGTTCACCATTAAAGTGAAAGAAGTGGGATTTTTGTCGTCATTTTTTCCTACCCTGTCAGAGTCAGTGAAGTTGACCAATGAATCTGAGATTTGACAATATTTTTTACTAAAGTGAGAGGTAATTTTAAGATTAAAAAACAATCCTCTTTTTATATTTCCAATTACTTTCTAGCATATCTTTCATAAACACACTAATAATAAAGGAAATTTCAGGTCAAATATGAGGCAACTCCCTCTCAATAAATTAGGCTAACATTGACATTCAAAGAGGGACATTCTTTATTTAGCTTAACATTGAATTAAAAGGGAGTAGCACATAGCTTATAATCCACCATGGAAAATTTTAGGGGCTAATATTCGCATGTAATTTTCCATGATTATTCCAAAAAAAGATTTGCCAATTTCTAGTTTTTATAAAAATTATTCACCCAAATTTTACAATATAAAAATATTTTACCTTAAAAATGGAAAAAATTATATAGAGAGTACATATAAATAATTATAAATTTGAATAATTTTACAAATACATCAATAAAATTTTTATAGTTTTCATATTAGGGACTAGTGAGATTCGCCAATGTTTTTAAACTTCAAGATAATTTTCAATCCTTAAAATTTTCCCTGTAATACACCATGTTGTATCTTTTAAAAAATTTATATACATATTTATATTGAGAAATGAAGAGTCTACCGAGTAAAGGAAAGACTTGGAAACCAACAAAGAAATGAAAAATACCAAGGTCATTCATTTCAAAGGTAGCAACAAGTTGATTCTTTAGTATAAGAATGACATCGATATGGGTATTGCCGATAAGAAAATAATCCACATGGACAAGAATTATTAAAGTATCAACATTTAGGTGTAATACATAAATATTGTGGTAATATTCACAACATTTGGACCCAAGATTGAGGAAGAATCAATCAATCTTAGCATACCAAGCTTGAGGATCTTCCTCCAAACTGCACAATGAATTCTGTATTGATAGAAATTTAGAATATGTCAGAGAATTAGGGGGTTGATTCATATATATTTCTTCATATAAGTATCCATGAAGGAAGGAAATTTTAACATCCATCTGATGATTTTTCCATCCAAAAAAATAAACAAGTGAAAGAATAAGTTGAACAAAGTTCACTTTTGCAAAAAAGACAAATATTTCAATGTAGTTGATGTCTTCTTGTTGTGAGAATCCTTTTGTAACCAAATGATCCTTATGATGCCCAAAAACACTTTTAGAATTGAATCTATGTTTATTCTTTAGTGTAAAATAATTTATTCTTACATAGATTGTGAAGAGGAGGAAGAAAAGGAAAGAATAAACATCATAAGAAGAATATTTACACTAGGAACCAACCCCAAGGGTTGAAAAAGAAGAAATGAATCCGACCATATCTTATAATGCATTGGAGAGAATTAACACCCATGAAACACTCAAGATAGAAGGATATATCAAGAAGAAAAATATATTAGTGCTTATTGATTCAAGCGATACCCATAATTTTATCCATCGTAAGATAACTAAGGATTTGCATTGTCTTATGTATCTAGCATCAAATTTTCACGTGATGGTTGCAGATGGTGGACCTATAAATTTCTCAGAGAAGTGTCATAATATCAATCGAACCATGGGGGAATATGTATTGAATAGTCCAATGATTTACATTCCAATGGGTGGTGTTGATGTTGTATTAGGAGTCCAATGGTTACAATATTTAAGGATGGTATCTTTTAATTTTCATGAACTTTTCTTAAAAAAAAACTGGGAAGGAAATGAAATTGAATTAAGGGGTATCTCAGGGAAACCTAGGAAGATAATCAACTCTAATGGCATGATAAAGCTTTTGAACAAATAATAATGAGGGGTCATTTCACAATTATTCTCACCAGCTTTTTAAACATCTAAGTCATCCATTTCTCCAAATCTCCAAAATGTCCTTGAAAATCATTCCAAGGTATTTGAGACTCCCAAATTTCTCCCACCTACTCATGATCATTATCATGTTATTCACTTGATTCTAGAAGTGTTCCTCCAAACAACATACCTTATAGATATCCCTATGCCCATAAGAGTGAAAATGAATATATGGCTGAAGAAATGTTAGAGGTTGGTATAATTCAACCAAGAAAAAATTATTTCTCTTTTCCATTAGTATTTGTGCATAATAATGATGGATAATCACGTATGTGTCTAGATTATAAAGAGCTCAACAAGCTCACTATTAAAGATAAATTTCTCATTCTTATCATTGATGAAATGTTGGATGAACTACATGTAGAAATTTACTTCACTAAGTTGGATCTTTGTTCAGGATATAATTAAATTAGAATGAAGATATAATACAATATGAAAAAAATATGCATAGCTCATGAAGGTCATTATGAATTTTTGGTCATGCATTTTGGCATTACTAATGCACCTTCCACATTTCAAGGTTTGATGAATTCGACTTTTAAACCCTTCCTTAGAAAATTTGTGTTAGTATTTTTGATGATATACTAATCTACAATAAGTCTTGGAAAGATCATGTTCAACATGTTGTTAGGGTGATCAAACTATTGGAGGAGAATCAATTGTATGCAAAACCATCTAAATATTTATTTGGGGTACAAGAAGTGGAATATTTGGTTCATATTGTATTTTATGAGGTTTTTAAGGTAGACCGTAACAAAATTAAGTCCATCAAGGAATGGAAAATTCTGACAACCTTAAGCATATTCAAGGATTTCTTGGGTTGACATGGTATTATTACAAATTTGATAAAAATTATGGTAAAATAGTAGCACCTCTAACAACATTACTGAAGACAGATACATTTTCTTGAGCTATAGAAGCAACTAAGGCCTTTGAACATATTAAAGAGGAAATGTGCTAAGCTCCAGTCTTAGCTACACCAAACTTCACAAAAACCTTTATTGTGGAATGTGATGCCTCAAGAAATGGCATTGGTGTTGTTTTAATGTAAGAAGGAAGATCCATTTATTTTGAAATTCGTCCAATTAGGGGAAAGTATTTACACAAACCTATTTTTTGAGAAGGAAATATTAGCAATACCACATTCCATGAAGCAATGACGCCCTTACCTAATGGGGAGACACTTCAAGGTAAAAACAAATCACGGTAGCCTTAAATAATTCTCATAACAAATATTATCTTCAAAAGAGAAACAAAAATGGGTCACAAATATGTTGGGTTATGACTTTGAAATCATCTACAAAAAGGGGAAGAAAAATGTTTTTGTATATGCATACTAAAGAAGGGATAAGGATGTGGAGTCATTGCTCTATTCCATTTTTTTTATCTAACCTGATTGGATAATTGAAGCAAGGAATGAATGAAAGAATGATGAAGATATTTGGAAACTCATTCAAAATTTGTAGCAAGATCCCAATGCATTTGATACATTTATATGGAAAAATGATTCACTATGGTACAAAGGTCACTTATATCTACGTAATAAATCCCAACTCAAACAAATCGTTCTTTTGAAATTGCACACCTTTCCTATAGGAGGGCACTCAAGATTCATAAAAACTTACCATAGGGTCAGTAAGGATTTTTTTGGGGATGGCCTTAAATCTGATATTCAGAAGTTTGTGGCATAATGTTTGGTTTGCCAACAAAATAAAGTTGAGACAATTAAGAGACTAGGTCTTTTACAACCATTCACCATTCCAAGTTAGCGTTGGGAATAGATCTCAATGGATTTTATCACAAGTATACCCAAGTCCGAAGGAAGGAATTTAATCATGGTGGTAGTTGATAGACTTACAAAGTATGCACACTTTTGTGCACTATCTCATCCTTTCAAAGCCAGTACAATCGCTAATGCATTTGTGGAAATAATTAAAAATCTACATGGAAGCCCAAATATTATAGTAAGTGATAGAGATCCCATTTTCACTGGAATTTTTTGGACAAAATGATTTTATTGTCTTGGTACTCAATTAGCTCATAGATCATCTTATCATCTTCAATATGATGGGAAAACTGATATAGTGAACAAATATTTGGAAGGATGTCTTTGTTTCTTTATATCTGATAAACAAGCACAATGGGTCAAGTGATTACCTCTGGTAGAATGGTGGTATAATACTTCCTTTCATACCACAAAAAAATGACCACATTTACGATGCTTTATGGATATCATCCACCATCCATCACATTGTCTCTAAGATACAATTCTAAGGTTCAAGTAGTGGAATTTCACATCGAGAATCAATAACAAGTTCTCCAACTCTTAAAGGATAACCTATCTCTAGGGTAGAATCAAATGAAACAGCAAACAAATCTGCATCGCAATGAAAAAGGTTTTGACGTTGGATATTAGGTATTTTTATGGCTACAACCATACAAATAAATGTCCCTCGAGCAAGCTAAGAAGGATAATAAATTATCACCCAAGTACTATGGCCCTTACAAGTTGTTGCAAAATATTGTACTACGGCATACACATTGGAGTTGCCTACATCTTCATAAGAACACCCAATTTTCATGTTTCATGCTTAAATAAGGTTATAAGTGACAAGCTCCTAGTTCAAATTATATTTCCATAACTTGACGAGGAAGGAAAAATCATATATGAGCCTGAAGAAATAATGGAAACAATAATTCGACTATACGAAATCGATCAATTTTAGAGCATCTCATTAAGTGGAAGAACTTACTTGCTAAATATTCCACATTGCAGGATGAATATTTTATACATAAGCATCCAAAACTACTCAAGATTTGAGGACAACACTTTTTTGAAGGAGAGGGGCATGTTAGGTCCCTATAATATTAGTTTAGACCCTATATTATTATTGCGTGCCCCATGGAATCCCGCTATTGTTATTATTGTGTCATTATATTATTATTATTATTATTATTATTATTATTATGTAGGCCCTAATTATATTTTGATCCTATAGAATCCCATATATACCGAAGAGGTTTTTCAATTGAATCATCTAATAATTGTTCATTTATGTGATGTAAAAGGAGGTTTCCCCCTCAAGGTGGCTTATTATAAAATCTACAATCTATCTTTTCTTATGTTTTAGTTTTCTTTTGATCTAGATACATAAAATTTAGAAGTTTGATCAATGAAGAGTATTGATTTTGTTATATATGATCAACTAACAGTAGAATTAGGAATAAAATTCAAAGGAGAAGTTAATATATGAAAAAAAATGTACAATCAAACTATAGTCATCAACAATGTCAAACAAATCATTGTTTTTCATTCTCGAAGAATATTTCAACTTAATCCTAGAATCCTTCTCATGAAAGATGACATTTGTCCTAAAAATAATTTATTGTTTGATAGGATCAAATAGTCGATATGATTTTGACTCATTAGAATAATCCATCATAATGAAACCATGGTTGTTTGCATCTAGTCTATTTCTACAATTGTTGGAAATATGTGTTGAAGAAATGCATCCAAATATTTTGAGGTGATCAATGGAAGGTTTCCTACAATATCGATGATCAACTGGAGTCAGGGAACTAAAAAATCTAGTTGGAACAATATTTAAATAGTAGTAGCAACAATAAATTTCTTCAGCACCCAATCTCTTATCCCTACACACAATCATAACCGAACAAAGATGATAGGTGATCTTCCTCAAAAGATCGTTATATCAAAAGCAATAAAAGACGACTATAAGATATGTTGAATACACACTCATGTAAGGGAAGGAACATGAATTTTCATTAATCATATAAAAGAATACAACACTTATACCTTCACCTCGAAGCTTCCTCTCGTCAACCTCATAGGATGGTCTCCTCTCCCAATACAGTAGAGCTCTCGCCCTATATTTTGGATACTCTCTCCCCACACCCTTTCCTCTTGGTAAGATTATAAAGGCCCATTCTATCCTCCAAGAAAATGTGTAACAACCTCATCCCACATCTACCCAAGTAACCATCCAATTGGGGTAAACATGTGATGAGAGGCTGCTATAACGAGATTCAACCTCCTAGGTGACGTTAAGGTAGTGGAGCCGGCGGAAACACAACCTACAAACCTCGTACAACATCAAAAACACCCTCGGGAGGCAACCCAACCTTTCATGCCTCTTACCCCTGGGTCACAATGAAATTTTGACCTCTTTGAGCCATAGCTGCAGGCATAATACTGCATGTCTGCGTCCAGGAGGCTATAGCCCCAGGAATAACACTGCATGCTTGCAGCCAGGGCCCCAAATTCTCATTTTTGTGCCTGCAACTTTGATGTTTGAGCCACCCTTTCAGGCCCGGAGCCCAGGTCATTTCCCAGAACTTCATGAAAAATTAGGGGAATATAAATAACATTAGAACAATGATGTGAAAGCAATCACATCAAAAATAACTCATGTAGACCCCTCCTAGCCATGATAGACATTTTTTCAAACATGTCACAAACATTGAATCTACACGTATAAACAACATATTTAAGCATGGGGGTCTCATACTTATCTGATAATCTCTAAGAAGAATTTATCCCTTAAATAATTATATGAAATACAATCTATTTTACCATGGATCCATTATGAATTCATTTACAAGTAAAAATAATAGATAAAGCCATACATCATCACTGGTCAAGTACATGCTTATAACCAACATGTTAGCAACAGAATTACCATGGATACAAAAACAATAAAATCCAGATATAAACCAATACATTTGCATACCAAATACCAAAGGAATGAGCTATTCATTACTGAATGTAAAAACCAACCAGAGATGGGACTACCATGTTCCACCCAATCATAGAATGGCTAAGCCAAATCTTACTTTAGCCAATCACCCTCGTGCCATATTCCAAGCATGAATGTGGGACTCATAACCAACCGAAAAAAAACCAAAAAAACATGGATGTTAACAAAGTTCTCTACCTACACCGTGAGAAATTTGAGTGCCTCCTAGTTTCTCAGGCTTACCGTAGCCCACAGTCTGATCTAGGGGCAACTAGGCCCTACAGCGAGACCCACTTTCAAGGATTTATTGTACATCCCATCTTGGGAATACTAGGCCCAATGGAGAGAAATTCACCTCTTGTATTTACTGTATATCCCACCATTCACCGACAAGCATTCCTAGGCCCACCGAGGCACACAATCCTAGCTTTACCGTAACCCACAATATGGTTCAGGGGTTACTAGGCTAGTGGATTTACTGTGATGCACAATATAGTTTAGGGACCACTATGCCATGTGTTTTTCATTCATAGATCCACCCCACTCAGATTCGTATCAAATCCAACCATCTAGCTCAACCGAAGTATGAGAAACCCATCTCATCAAAACTATACGAAAATGGCAAGGTTAGGCTGAAAACACTGTCACACCTAGAAAAACCCATTCCAAGACAGAAGAGTACCGAATGCAATATCATGCATTTTAGGTCTAGCAAGGAAATCACACATGCAAATCAATACCTGTAAATATCCCTATTGTAGCTGGTTGATCCCGTTATTCCTTTCTTGTCCCGACCTTCTTCTTTCCTTCGTTTCCTTTCTTTCTCCAACACCAAAGTGATCCAAGAAAAACTCTAAGTGTGTAATATTCCTAATTAGCTTTCAACTAGTTAGAATATTAAATTTTGCTTTTGTCATTTAGATAGATGAATAAGAGGGTATGGATACCCATAAATCTCTTTATTAGGAACAAAACCACTTCTAATGTGAATGTGGATCATTGTACCAGCTGAATAAAACACCCTTGGGTGTGAATAGGGGCTAAATCATGTGGATGGGGTCAAGTTTGACCAAATCAATAGCGTTATCATGGAGGTAGTTGATCTTAAAATGGAAGTACCTGAAAATGTGTGCAAGGTATCCATTTCCATTAATTAAATGTGTACGAAATTCTCCATGTCTTATCTAATCTGAAAATGCAACTTCTTAGATCTGTTCAAGAGATTGAATTTAGGGGCATTTAATGGATATGCCACCTTTGATAAAAGGATGAGATCTAGAGGCTACCTAGCCCTTTACAGAATCTGTCTTTAGAACTTGTAGAAGTTAACACTCATGATCTGATTTCCATAAAATTATATGTGCAAACTATTATTCATGTCTTGCAATTGAAACAAAGTGTTTATGGTAACTATATAAGAGTTTATGTGTGAAGGCAAGTTAATTTAATTTGTTGCTTAACATATTAAATCATAAATTTTCAGCAACATAACTTCAGCATAACATGACACAAATGTTTGGTGAGAATTTCACCCCTCCTGGGCTACGTCTGCTGGATCAAGCCTCCCAAAATGAGCTTGTCCTCTTGTATTAAAATGCTTTCAAATGCTAATACAAGTTTAAAAGTGTCTCAATAGACAAATATGAATGCAAATATTGATTCAGAAGACATGAAAAAGCTAATAATGCCTTTCCAAATTCACTAAATAGTGAAAAATTACCATAAACAATGATTTCTTCAATAAGGCCCTTACGGCTCTTTGAACTCCTCTGTAGCTTTTAGGGTTTTATAATTCCTAAAACAGGTCTAAAACCTCTTCCATTACGTTCAAAAGGTTGGAATTAGTTGAAAATGATCTTTGGTTCACCTCAAACAGAGAGGTATAACTCAAAACAGCTCCAACCCCAAAATGGCCCTAGTGGCCCTGAAAACTCTCCTGAAGGTTTTCGGCCTCCAAAAGTCTTCAAAAAATTCTAAAGCCTCTTCCATTGGTTTCATAAGGTGGAAAATAGTTGAGAATGGTCTTTGGTTCACCTTAAACAGAAAGGTACAACCCAATGCCCTAGTGGCTCAAAAAGCTTCCTTGAAGCTAAAATGGTTATACAACACCTCTACCACCTCTGGAAGCTATCCCAATGGCTCTGGAATGCTGAGAATATTCTAAAATAACTTTTTTTTTACCACAAATGGTTAAGAATGGCTCAACACAACTCCAACTCCCTCTTGGCCCTCATGGCTCTCATTGCTTCCATGAAGAAAAAGGGATTGAATATCAACTCCAATGGCTCTATAACCTATTCCAATGGATTCAGAATACTCTGAATACCTGAAATAAAAAAAAAATCGTTCCAAAAGGTTCAGCCTATCAAAAGTTATGACCAAAACCATATTTGCCCAAATACCCCCAACAAACTCCAACAAATGTGGAGAAACTGGAGTTAGGCCGACTAAACTGGCTAGCCCGCCAACTTTGGTGTGCTCCTCCAAAATAGGCGGTTGGTTAAATAGTTAGCATTAAACATTAAGGTGGGCGGTCACATGTTAACCGCCACCCCTAAACTGCGACCCAACCATTAATTATCCGTTGCATTAACCATAGTATTAAATTCTTGTTGAAGCAGCCACATGTCGCGGTCAATCTGCATAGTTAGCCGCCTAACTATCCACGGGTAAGTGTTTAGGCCCATGGTCATAGTGTAGAGGTCACATCGTAAGGGGGCTAGCCCTAAGGGACTAGCCCTTTTATGTTCTGCCCAAAACCATTTTAAACCATAAACATAAATGTCGTGCAACATATGTTAAGAACAAAGCTCATGGTGCATTGGTAAATCGCTGCGTTAGTAGATTGGAGGTCGTGTGTTCAAACCTTGCGGACATACAAAATTTCTAATATGCCATTTTAATGCGGCCTAAGGACCACGTGGCGGCCTCTGGGCCTGCCACGTGGCAGCCTCCGATTGGCCACCATAAACCAAAGTCAAACCAACTTCCAACCGATGATTGCCAAGTGTCAGAACTAGATTGGACTAGGTGGGATATTCCAAGGAATATTCCAAAAATATTCATCTGAATATTCCTTTTTTTAATTTTTCAAATTTGGAAGTCAAACCTGGTCAAACTGGTCTTTTGCCTGAAATTGTGAATTTTCAAACTTGAATAACTTTCACATACAATGTCGGATTTGAGTTCCATTCACGGCTACAGGATCGTATCGCCAAGGCCTATTCGGTCATTCAGGTTGCAAGTGATTTTGAAAACTTTAAATTTTGAGCTTTTTCCATGGCTTGGACTTGAGCTCCTAATCACACCTCCAAAATGAGAGGCTTTTGGACCCCAAAAGCTCACAGAAATTCTGAAACTGAACTGTAGTACAGAAAATGAGAGAATAACAACATCCTCTTCTCTTCAACCTCCAAAAATGTTCCTGACTTGCCAACTGTTTACATGGCGAATTTGGTTGAATGAGCCATGTACTTGGGCCGAATCCCGACCAAGTTTTCTCGCCATAAAATCTGTCATACTGAAACCAGCAATGACCCTTGCTGAAATTTTTGCCCTCTTTTCCTGCATGCCCTTCCATCTCATGGAATCTTCCACTGCTTTAAACTGACACTTCATTCTCTGCACCAATCAACACCAAAGGCACATTGTGCAACATACGAAATCAAGAACAAGTTGACAATGAAATGTGCTATACAATTGACACACAAAATCTGTAACAAGTGTGCACACAACCAACTCAAGTCGATAAACATGTTTGACACAATCGACACAAGTCAATAAACATGTATGACATAATCGACACAAGTCGATAAATAGGTGTGACACAATCGACACAAGTCGATAAACATGTGTGACATAATTGACACAAGTCGATAAACAACAAGATACATCTTTACAAACACATGTATATGTATCATGTAAAATGAACTATATACAGTTCGCTAATTACACATACAACCTCTATATACATGTGCAACTTCAACTCTTCTTTTCAAATACCAACAAGTACATCATCCCAAAAACATGTGGATGACTAAGAGCTGAAACTAAAAGACATTTCTGCAACATAAGTGAGTATCATACTCATCTTTTACACCTCCATGGAGAAATTTTGCAACAACAAAGAAATTCCTTCAACCAAAATTTCTTTACATGTGATCTTGCATCAACCTTTCAACTGAAATACATGCATACCAATCTGAAATTTGCATGTAAAAAATGAGTAATGACTTACTGCATTAAGAATTTAATCCACTTCCTACCAAGCCAACAACTGTGCATGAAGCTTAACACTTTCTCTTTGATCCTCAATGAGAATCTGCACCATGTCCTTCACCTTAATGAACTCATTCTTCATGTCATCATTGAAGAATCTCGTGAAGGAGGAAACTTCACTTGTAGAAGAAGTTGACATTATGTAAATGGTCAAATTAACAAAAGGAACTTCCAAAGAAAAGTTCTCAAAGATTTCAAACAAATGACAATATTTAAACTAAATGTCAATAAAGACCCTTTCTTTTTCAAGCAGCCATAAAACTAAAACTCCAATAACTTTTGTAGCAGACACTAACCAAGTGGGTTTGTTTTCCAAAGATAATATTGAGGTACTTTCGAATAAGGAAATAGACTACAACTCTTTTTTCCTTTCCAAGACTTAGCTATCAATAGTTATCTCTTCAACTCAAGAAAACTCATCAAACAACCATTTTGCAACCAATAAAATAGTCAATATTTTACATTGTTTTAACACCTTTTTCACAAAAACAAGTGTTCAGCCTAAGCACAACCAAGCTTAACCAAAGATTTGATACCATCTAATCTGAAAATCGAAGTACTTGAAAATGTGTGCAAGGTATCCATTTCCATTAATTAAATGTGTGCAAAAGTCTCCATGTCTTATCTGATCTGAAAATGAAACTTCTTAGATCTGTTCCAGAGATTGACTGTAGGGGCATTTACTGGATATGTCACCTTTGCCAAAAGGATGAGATCTAGAGGCTACATGGCCCTTTACAGACTCTGTCTTTAGAACTTGTAAAAGTTAACACTCATGATCTGATTTCCATAAAATTATATGTGCAAACTGTTATTCATGTCTTGCAATTGAAACAAAGTGTTTATGGTAACTGTATAAGAGTTTATGTTTGAAGGCAAGTTAATTTAATTTGATGTTTAACATATTAAATCAGAAATGTTCAGCAAGATAACTTTATCATAACATGACACAGATGTTTGGTGAGCAGTTCACCCCTCCTGGGCTACGTCTGCTGGATCAAGCCTCCCAAAATGAGCTTGTCCTCTTGTATTAAAATTCTTTCAAATGCTAATACAGGTTTAAAAGTGTCTCAATAGACAAATATGAATGGAAATACTAATTCAAAAGACATGAAAAAGCTAAGAATGCCTTTCCAAATTCACTAAACAGTGAACAATTACCATAAACAGTGATTTCTTCAATAAGGCCCTTGCGGCTCTTTGAACTCCTCTGTAGCTTTTTAGGCTGTATAATTCCTCAAACAGGTCTGAAACAACTTCCATTAGGTTCAGAAGGTCAAAATTAGCTGAAAATTATCTTTGGTTCACCTCAAACAGAGAGGTATAACTCAAAATAGCTCCAACCCCAAAATGGCCCTGGTGGCCTTGAAAACTCTCCTGAAGGTTTTCGGCCTCTGAAAGTCTTCAAAAATTTATAAAACCTCTTCCATTGGTTTCATAAGGTGTAAAATAGTTGAGAATGGTCTTTGGTTCACCTTAAACAGAAAGGTACAACCCAATACAGCTCTATTACCAAAATGGCCGTAGTGGCTCAAAAAGCTTCCTTGAAGCTAAAATGGTTGTAGAACACCTCTACCACCTCTGGAATGCTGAAAATAGTCAAACATGACTATTTTTTTACCATAAATGGTTAAGAATAGCTCAACACAGCTCCAACTCCCTCTTGGCCCTCATGGCTCTCATTGCTTCCCTGAAGCAAAAGGGACTGAAGATCAACTCCAATGTCTCTAAAACCTATTCCAATGGATTCAAAATGCTCTGAATACTTGAAATCAAAAAAAAAATTGTTCCAAAAGGTTCAGCCTATCAAAAGTTATGACCAAAACCATATTTTCCCAATATCCCCTAAACAAACTCCACCAAATGTGGAGAAACTGGAGTTAGGCCGACTAAACTGGCCAGCCCGCCAACTTTGGCGCG
Organism: Pinus albicaulis; assembly: GCA_034641835.2. Taxonomy (NCBI): domain Eukaryota; kingdom Viridiplantae; phylum Streptophyta; class Pinopsida; order Pinales; family Pinaceae; genus Pinus; species Pinus albicaulis. Next base: position 1,562,825,597 of record CM076578.1, read on the forward strand.
CTCCTCCAAAATAGGCGGTCAGTTAAACAGTTAGCATTAAACATTAAGGTGGGCGGTCACATATTAACCGCCACCCCTAAACTCCGACCCAACCGTTAATTATTCGCCGCATTAACCATAGTATTAAATTCTTGTTGAAGCGGCCACATGTCGCAGTCAATCCGCATAGTTAGCCACCTAACTATCCACGGGTAAGTGTTTAGGCCCTTGGTCATAGTGTGGAGGTCACATCGTAAGGGGGCTAGCCCTTTTATGTTCCACCCAAAACCATTTTAAACCATAAACATAAATGCCATGCAACATATGTTAAGAACAAAGTTCATGGTGCATTGGTAAATTGTTGCGTTAGCAGATGGGAGGTCATGTCTTCAAACCTTGCGGACATACCAAATTTTTAATATGCCATTTCAATGCGGCCTGGGGGCCACGTGGCGGCCTCCGAGCCTACCACGTGGCAGCCTCCGATTGGCCACCATAAACCAAAGTCAAACCAACTTCCAATCGATGATTGCCAAGTGTCAGAACCGGATTGGACCAGGTGGAATATTCTAGGGAATATTTTGAGGAATATTCCTAGAATATTCCTTGGAATATTCCTGGAATATTCCTTGGAATATTCCTTTTTTTAATTTTTCAAATTTGGAAGTCAAACCTGGTCAAACTGGTCTTTTCCCTGAAATTATGAATTTTCAAACTTGAATAAATTTCACATACAGTGTCGGATTTGAGTGTCGTTCACGGCTACAGGATCGTATCTCCGAGGCCTATCTGGTTGTTCAGGTTGTAAGTGATTTTTAACACTTTAAATTTTGAGCTTTTTCCATAGCTTTGACTTGAGCTCCTGATCAGTAGTGGAGAGTTATTGGAGGACAACACAGTTATGATGGAGGAGTGTATGCATGAGAGTAGCATCTTTAATGAGTGGGACCAGGGGTGAGGAACCTCATCAAGCATATAAGGAAGGGGATGGTGGCCATAGAAGGCATTATGAATATTTTTATGTTTTGTCTTTTATGACTTTCTGCACGCTTCAGATGTTTAGCACAAGGGTGTTTCCGAGCAGAAATTTCACCCTCATCCTCGAGGGAATTCGATTTCCAACTCAGGAGAGGTTACTTGAGCTACATTCCACTATCTGGTATTAGGCCAAGCTTCTCCCTTCATCAGCAGTGCATTCTCCTTTAGGAATTGCGTTATTTTGCAGGGTAGTTACAATGGAGGGTCAAGTACCCAAGTTGGTGAGCCTATTTTCCAATGAGGGGAGCAGCCCTTCATCTGGGAGACCTATTGGGAGGCTCCTTGGCCTCATTTCCACCATTCAGAATCAGGCCAAGATTTAACCATCTTTAGCAGCACATTATCCTTCAGAAACTGCGTTATTTTGCAGGGAAATTGTAGTGGAGGGATTAATGCCCAAGCTTGTGAGTTAGTTTTCTAGTGAGGGGAGTAGCCCTTCATCTAAAAGATCTATTGGAGGAGTATACGCCATTTTTATATCAGATTAGCCACCTCCTATCAGTTACATTGTTTCAGTGCATTATTTAGCCATAGGGATGCAATTTTCATATGGTGTATTTCCAGAAACCCCTTCTGGGTTGTCTTGGAAAGGTGCTAGAAATCCTAAATCTTTGACCCCGACATTTTCTAAGAATTATATCAGCAGTTCCTTGTATCTTTAGTTTCATCCTAAAATTATTCTCCATAGGACTACACAGTCATATGTTCTCCGAAATTTTGTGTAGTAGCAACAATTCATATTTCATGTACTGGGTCATTTGAGGCTTGTTTTTCCTAGCTTGAGTGTCTTTTTCCTCAAGATCCTGTACTCATTTCTCTGCTATAATATGAAATAAGATGGCTCTATGATCTGATCCTATTGATGTATTGTTAATTTACTACATTTTCCAGTTTTATGTGTTATATTCCTATTTTTCCTAATTTGGAATATTACAGTGGTATCAGAGCATAATCTTGGCTCAACCTATGGGGAAGTACATCTATAATCTAGAGCAATGGATGAAAGAGATTTTCCAAAAATTATTCTCCAAAATATGCAGGACATTTCTGGAGAAATCAAGGAGATGAGGATGGAAAGACATAAATAGACCCCAAGAAGGTCTCAATATGGAGAGAGTTTCAGCACCTCACATTATTGGTGTGAGAAATCAACATTACAACTAGTTCCACAACGTTCCACCATGCCTACATTTCTAGCAATAGGAAATGAGGTAGGAGGAACATAAGAGGAGGAGACTCTTAGTGATTATCTCCTAGAATATGAATCTCAATCTCATAGATTCAAAGAGCATCTAAACTTCCAAGGGTTCTGTCAGATCAATGATAATAGAAGACCTAGCACTAGCACATTTGGCGCAATTTCCGATGGCCAATTCGTCATTATTCCGACACATAGGCATCGCAAGAGCGACAGTTTGAGGCGGGGCAAAACATGGTTAGCCATTACGTCGCAATTCTAACACCTCAATAAAGTGTCGGAATAGCGACACATTTTTCGACGTTTCCAGACATCCATCGCTCTTCCGACGTTATCCTGATCGTCTCTATTCCGACGTCATCAAAGGTGTCACTATTCCGACATTAGCCAAACCGCCGGTCTATCGACATTATCAAAATAATCGCTAATCTGACGTCAGTTAAACCGTCGGTCTTCTGACGATCCATAACTGTCGGTCTTACGATGTTCCATAATGATCCATAACCGTCGGTCTTCCGACGAGCCATAACTATCGGTCTTTTGACATTTATTTAGTTTTCAAAATAATGTCGTAATTTCGACGTTAGATATTCCAACGTTTAAAGCGTCGCTCTTCCGACGGATATAGAAACTCTCTTCCTACGTTTATACCATCTCTCTTCCGACGAAAACAAAACGTCGCTCTTCCGACGGAAACTAAAAAATATTTTAAAAAAATTATCTAGATAAATCTCGCCTTCTTGAGTTGCAGTTTCGCTCAAGATTTCTCAAGCAGAAATCGCACGATATTTTCTAAGTTATCATGATTTTGGAGTAAACATGTTATATGAGTTTCTTACAGAGTACTCCCAGACTTACATCTGTACCATGCATGCCAACATTCTCACTCTTGCCATTGTTAACATTCTCATCCTCTGTTCCTAAACCAACACTAAACACTACCAACAGCCTTCGCAACAAATGCAAGGATGGTTCATTGAAGGAAAAATTGGGCATTTTACATGAAAGAATCCATCGAGGTCTACCAATTGATCCCGATACTTACACTGCTCTTTTCAAGCCTGTGTAGATATCTGTGCGTTATCAGAGAGAAAACAAGTTCATGCCCACATCCTGATAAATGGATTTGAGGAAAATTTGTTTTTAGGATTCAAACTTGTGTTTGAAAAAATACACGAACGAGGTGTGATTATATGGAATGCCATCATCAGAGAATATGCCAGGAAAGGGCTATGTGATGAGGTCCTAAGGCTGTATTATCAAATGCAACAAGAAGGGATAAAGCCAGAAAATTTCACCTTTCCTATTGTGATCAAGGCATCTACTATGCTATCAGCTCTGCAAGAGGGAAAAGAGATTCATCATCATATCATTAGAAATGGCTTTGAGTCTGATGTTTATGTGTGCACTGCCCTTGTTGACATGTACCCCAAGTGCGGCTGTGTAGAAGCAACATGCCAAGTCTTTGAAAAAACGTCTAAAAGGGATGTGGTTTCATGGAGTGCAATGATTTCTGGGTTAGCCCGGAATGGATTTGCCAATGAAGCTTTAAGTATTTTTCAGCAAATGCAGCTGGCAGACATCAAACCCAATGTAATTACCATGGTTAGTGTGTTATCAACATGTTCCCATTTAGCAAATCTACAACAAGGTAAGTGGATCCATGATTATATTATTAGGAGAGGTTTTGAACTAAACTTTTCACCCATATGCAATAGGTAGGAATAAAGCCAGATCATGTCACCTTCATTAGTATCTTATCTGCATGCAATCATGCAGGCTTGGTGGATGAGGGCCTTCGATACTTCGAATGCATGAGTCAAGATTATGGCATTGCGCTTACCCTGGAGCACTATGCTTTCACAGTTGATCTTCTTGGTCAAGCTGGGCACATGAAAGAGGCGCTTACCTTTATTAGGCAAATGCCAATAGAACATGATGCTGGTGTGTGGGGGGCACTACTTGGTGCTTGCAGAATTCACCACAATATTAAGCTAGGAAAATACGTTGCAAAACATCTTATTAAATTAGAGCCTGATAATGTTGTAAACTATGTACTGTTGTCAAACATATATGCTACGTCTGGAAGGTGGGATAAAATGATGAAGGTGATATTCACATTTAAAACTTGAATCATTTCCCAAATTACGCAATGACATTTATCATTGCTCCTGGTGTAATCCATAACCTACAACTCCAGAAATGCCTAAAGAGAATACACACAACAATATTTAGGAGGGAGCAATAATAGAATAGCCAAAAGGAAAACCTAAATTTGTAAAAAATATAGAGGCGAACCAGTCATTTCTAGTTTCGAGGAAGATACAAGTCTGGGTTGTTCTCTTACAGTCAGTTGAAGATCCACTTTGAAGATGGCTAGTATTGCCCAACATACTCATTCATAACCAAATTTAAAATTTAATGCAGGCCATATAAGAAGAATATTTGAAATTAGAAGTGTAAGATACCCAATACCCTTGCTGCTAGTGCTATGAAACAGAAAAAATACCCCAAAGCTAGATGGCATAGAGCTCCAGACTAGATCCTACGCAAAGTACCAAACTAAGTTTGGAACCACCATTTCTACCTCTTAATATTTTGACCAACAACTAAATAAATCAACAATTCTCTGTTGAAAATGCTTACCTGAAAATCCAATTGAATCAGAGATGACAGCCAGTGAAGTCCGTTTTGGCCTTAGATTCAACCCTTTCCTCATAATCTATAATCCAATTTCCTCTTACATTAAGATTCCAATGTTTCAAAATGTCAGCAATGAATTGAGAGTAGCATGCGTGGGAATGTTGTGAGGATGATGCACATTACTTCCAATCTCTGTCTATATATATATATGCTTTGGTGAAATGTCACATGTGTCCTAAATATTAAATTGCTTGGAACATGAAATCATGCAAATATTGACGTAAATCATGATCCCATGGCATAGCTCGGAAGAAAATTTCCCTTATTTTTCTTTGCTTAGTCTCGAGGCCATGTTGGTGAGGTTTTCCACTTGTTGATTTAGGTCCCTCATAACATGAAAAGATTTGATATCCTTATATTGTAGAACTGCTTTTTTAATTTAGCTATGGGACGAACCAACTTTCTATCTGATGGGATTTTCAAATTGTTCATTAGATTATTAATTATGGATGAGTCCCCAATGGTTATTAGAGTCTTCATGCTGGATGTGTTTATAGATGTTAGCCTCTAAAGAAAAGCATAAGCATATGCCTGGTTGTTTAAGGCTATTCTGAAACCTTATTCATAATTCAATCCCTGTTTCCCCTCAGGATCAAGGGTGATCCCCCTTGCACCTGTTGTTAAGATCTAAAGACAAAAAACCAGAAGTACACACCATGTACATCAACGTGAGTGTGGATCACAACTTCAATATAGATACGAAAGATAAGTTAATAACTCCTTACAGAATAGGACCAAATACCAAATACCTTCATACATCCCAAATCACATGAAAGAACTCAACTGAAATATTGTACACTAATACCAGTCATGAAATCAATGAATTTAACTTCTGCTTGTGGTTTCTTTGCATTGTTGATGCATCCTAGGACAAAATAGACATTCTTAAGCTCAACTTTAGAGTATTTCATGAAAGGTCAAGTCATTCCACCAAATCACAGTTAGTTTTAACTGGAAATGGCTAGAAATAAAGGATGGGAAATTAAAATCCCTTTAGTAGTACAAGAAAAGCAAGTTTTCTTCTGAAATAAATTTTGGTTGGGCATGACTTCATTGATAGAGAGTATTTTACACAAATAGTTTGAACATTATTTTTTATGTAGGGTTATCAGTTTGACAGAAAGGGTTGATGAGTTTAGGATCTCTTTGTGTTACCTCATGAATTCCAAAGAGATCACTTCTTAGTGACTGTATTTCAATGGAATGTCCTTCAATAATTCTTATTAATTATGATTGTGATGTAAAAGTAAATTGGCTAAAACAAAATCCCCGCTCTGGGCTGCTTCGTCATACACAACATAATGATCATCTGTTTATATTGATTATTAATCATTGCTCATTTGAGCTGAAAGGATGACAAAGAACCATAATAGACTAATGATCCATGAGCTAAGAGTTTTTGTTCTTCAGAAACTCTTCTAAGTCCTTCCCATCAAGCTTTGAAGCAATCTTAAGGCTTACCTTGAACAATTTCTCATCTATGCTACTGGCTCCTCCTTGACAATCAAAACCATGTAATTGATGCCCTCCAACATTAAAGGTAAAAAGGATTTTGGTATATTTTATAGGCAAAGAAACTATAAATTCCATTTTCTCCTTCCGAAATTCAGTAGCACTGTATAAGCTCTTTCGACCATCAAAAGCAGGGAGAGCATTGGATAGAAGAACAGAATTCTCTTGAATTAATTTGTGTTTCAGACGCCTAGCCACCTCCTTGGATGACTGTGGAGAAATCTCTACTTCATAGTGGAAGATTTTCTACGAAGAGTCGAATTAAACAAGGAAATGATTAGCAAGAAGCTGGATCAAATCCCCTTCTTTTCCTCCAAAATCAAGCCTCCCTACAGCCACGAGAGGCACAAGATTTCTGGAAAAATCCTTGTATACTGCTTCACTTGGTACAAGTTTTGGGAGGATAGGAATAACCATAAAATCAGTCAAGGAATAAGTATCGGGTCCTGGGACCAACTCCATGTTCTCCATTAGGGAAACCAGACACTCTGGAGTTGAAAAGACATCAAAACCCAAAAGGCCATTGGAGCAAATGCTAAAAAAAAAACATCAAAACCCTATGGGTAAACTAAAACACATCGAAACAAAATAGCCATTGCTACAGATGCAAACTAAAACTTCTCTCAAATATAAGGGCAAAGTAACCAAATTAGCATATCAGCTAACGTAAACACATTGAAACTAGATACGCGTTGCTGCACGATGCCAACCAAAACTTCTCAGTTACATGTGAAATATTGACCAAATGGTAATATCAACAAACTGAAACAAAGAGAAACCAAACAACCATTTCCGCGGATGCAAACAAGAACTTCTTAGAATAACATAGACAAAATAACCAAATGGTCATATCAGCAAACCAAAACATATAGAAACCAAATAGCCATTGTCGCAGAAGCCAACCAAAAATTATCATAGCTAATGAAATGCACCATAACCAAATGGGCAGAAGTAGAAAGTAACAAAACCAAATGGGCAAACAAATAAGCAAAGAAACCTAAAGGGCATTTCATTATCATTAGATAAACACAGAAACTTAACGAAAAGCACTGCATATTTAGGGAAATCCATTACAACAATAAATATTTCAGTGGGACTATTGAATGAATACATGGATTACCTTTTCCAGGGAATTTGACGACATGTTCTTCAGAGTTCACCAATTTTCCTTGACTTTTACTTCTCCAAATCCCACTGCTCTAGGGTTGAATGAAGGGCCTTTGAATCCGCGGGGCAGGTATTGATGTCTGTATACAAGGCACAAGACTATTATGATAATTGTTGTTGATCATCGGACCAAAGGCAATTGGGATCCGATGTATCAGAGAAGATTATTTCTATAGAAGGAAATAAATCACCAGACTTCAACCAAATGTATCAGAGCAGACCTGCAACAGGCACTCAGGATCAATTTCTTTACTTACCGCATCCTTCCTCCAAACCTGTGATGGTATGGCCGTATCCTTCCTCCAAACCTGCAATAGTATAGCTGCATCCTTCCTCAAAACCGGCGTCAGTATGGCCACATCCTCCCTCCTTCCCTGGACAAACCATGCAACCAGAGGGAAATGAACGAGGGAAATTAAAACTTTTGATATTTGTAAATTTTTGACATTTTGAAATGAAATACGTGTGTTTTTTTAAGGCCACTCAAATTCCATTAAATAAAATGTGTGAGAATTTTCTTGGGGTTAATAAGGGGTTTGGGTAAATAAGTGGTATTTTTTATTATAAATAATTATTAATGAGGTTATATCTAAGACATTTATTTAAATTATTAATTATATAAAATTGTTGAATTTTTTTTTCATAAACTAGGGATTTTGGTTGATTTTTTAATCTAATTATGTGATATTAAAGATGAATTATGGTAACTTAAAAATAATTTTTATGTGGTTAAAAGGGAAGTAGTAATGTTATGGTATGAATGATTATTTTCAATGAAATTTTTGGTTTAGTCTATGGAAATTTTCCATGATTTTTAAGATGGAGTCAATATAGGAAAGGTGATACTTAAAGGGCTCCCACATGCTTTAGAAATTTTATATCTATTTGTTTATAAACATTAGAGGTGGAAAAATATCCTAAGCTCTAGAGCTAAGTTTGTTCCAACTTAGCTATATCTTGAACAACAAATTGTTGTTGACATCAAGGATATGATAGAAATTTGGTGGGTTGTAGGGTAGTCTTGTCATGAAATAAATGTAATGTAGTTACTAGGTAGGTAGGGGAACCATTTTGGTGGAACTTGGCCATAAATGGGACATCTATCCATGCATATTTTTTTAAGAACAAATACACCTAGTGGATTATCATTGTACGGGAATCACTTTAGGATCTAGGCTATTGTGCACACACTAACTAAAGGGATATTAGTGAAACCCACAAAAGTATTATAGGTGCTTTTATATAAATAGGTGTTCTTGTGTTCTCATTGGTTAGTTATGGGAAAATGACAATAAAGTAAGAGAAGTTATAGGTGCTTTTATAGAAATAGGTGTTCTTGTGCTCTCATTGGTTAGGTATGGGAAAATGACAATAAAGTAAGAGAAGGATTTGACTACTGGACAATTAGAGGAATGATTCCACACAAAACCAAGCGTGGTGCCTTAGCACTTTCTAGGCTAAGGGCTTTTGAAGGGTTTCCTCCACCATATGACCGAAAGAAGAGAATGGTCATTCCAAATGCTCTGAAAATGTTGAGGCTTCAGCCAGGTCACAAGTATTGTCTGCTAGGAAGGCTTTCCAAAGAATTTGGCTGGCATCAGTATGATACTATTACGGAATTAGAAGGAAAGAGAAAGGAAAAGGCTCAGGTATCATATGAGAGAAGGAAGAAATTGGAAAAATTGAGATCAAAAGTAGTGGAGCTAGCCGAAAAGCAGCTTGCCCCAGAGATGGAGCTCTTAGCTTCAATAAAGTATTAGATAAGCTGCATGTTGTGCTCAATGAAGCAGTCAATTTTGAAAATGACAAGAAAACATTTCTGAATATGAGGTTTTTGACTAGAAATATATAACAACTCAAAAATAATTACACGGTTGATACAATAATAATATAATCCGCAAACAACCTTCTCACATTCATGATCTGAGTATATAGTGAATTATACAGAAGTAAGAACTTGATAAGTAGCAAGGAAATGAATGATTTAGGTGCATTTAGGGGTTAGGGGTCAAATAGTGAGATAGTAGTTAAGGGATTAGGGATTGGGGGCTTAGGTGGCCCGACCCAAACGCGTTTGTGTGGGCGTACTCAACCGAAACGACCGGAACCGAACGGGTTTGGGCGGGCGCCCTCAAAGGAAACAACACGACGTGCCCGACCGAATGAAGGCACAAGGGAGCAAACGAAAAATGGGCCGCACCAACGTGCACAAGGCACCTGTGCGACCACAACTTAGCAAATTTAATACGGCCGCCCTCAAACGAAACGACCCAACCCAAACACATTTGGGCAGGCGCCCTCACATGGCGCGACATGGCATGCACGACCGAATGAAGGCACAAGGGAGAAAACGGGCCACACGAATGTGAAAAAGGCACCTATGCAATCAAAACTTAGCAAATTTGATATGCCCACCCTCAAATGAAATGACTGACCCGACTCGAATGCGTTTGGGTGGGCACCCTCACATGGCGCACCTGACCAAACAAAAGCACAAGGGAGAAAAAATCAAACGGGTTGCATGAACGTGCACAAGGCACCCATGTGGTCACAACTTAGAAAATTTGATATGGTCGCCCTCAAATGAAACATCCCAACCTGAATGCGTTTGGGTGGGTGCCCTCACAAGGCACGCACAACCGAATGAAGGCACAAGAGAGAAAATGGAAAACGGGCCACAAAAATGTGCAAAAGGCACCCGTGCAGTCACAACTTAGCAAAATTGATATGGCTGCCCTCAAACGAAACAACCTGACCTGAACCGAACGCGTTTGGGCGGGCGCCCTCACATGACGCGCTCAACCAAATGAAGGCACAAGGGGGAAACAAAAAACGAGCCACACGAACGTGCAAAAGGCACCCCTGCGATCACAACTTAGAAAATTTGATACGGCTGCCCTCAAATGAAATGACCCGACCCAAGTGCGTTTGGGTGGGCGCCCTCACACGGCGTGACATGACGCACACGACTGAACGAAGGCACAAGGGAACAACCGGAAAACAGGCCGCACAAACATGCATAAGGTACCCGGGCGGTCACAACTTAGAAAATTTGATATGGGCGCCCTCAACCACAATGACCCGACCCAAACACGTTTCGGCGGGCGCCCTCAACCGAAACGACTCGACCCAAATGCATTTGGGCGGGCACCCTCAACTAAAATGACCCGACCCAAACGGGTTTGGACGGGTGCCCTCAAACAAAACGACACAGCGCGCCCAACTGAACGAAGGCACAAGGGAGAAAACAACAAACGGGCCGCACGAACGTGCACAAGGCACCCGTGCGGTCATAACTTAGCAAATTTGATATGACCACCCTCAAACGAAACAACCCGACCCGAACGCGTTTGGGCGGGTGCCCTCACACGCGGGCGCGACATGGTATGCATGACCGAATGAAGGCACAAGGGAGAAAACGATGAACGGGCCACACGAACATGCAAAAGGCACCCGTGTGGTCACAACTTAGCAAATTTGATACGGTCGCCCTCAAACGAAACGACCTGACCTGACCTGAACGCATTTGGGCGAGCACCCTCACACGACGCACCTAACCGAATGAAGGCACAAGGGAGAAAACGACAAACGAGCCTCATGAATGTGCACAAGGCACCCCTGTAGTCACAACTTAGTAAATTTTATACAACCACCCTCAAACGAAACGACCTGACCTGAACGCGTTTGGGCGGGCACCCTCACACGACGTGACATGACACACACGACCGAACGAAGGCACAAGGGAGAAACCGGCAAACGGGCCACATTAACGTGCACAGGGCACCCATGCGGTCACAATACTCTTGAAGGTACAATATGTATTAGGGACTACATTGATGTGATAGATTTGGTGGATGCATACGTGAAGCCTTAGTTTATAATGTTCATCCTAGTGAAGTAGAGTTATATAACATTGGCCCGGGAAAGGGTATGTAAGATATAACTATAGTTTTTTCATATTGTTTTTATTATGTCGAGTCTAATTTATTTTAGACTTTTTCTTACCTATGCCATTTTGATGTGGGAAAGAGGTACTTAAGGAGTGTTTGAAAAGTAATAACAAAATTTAATATTAGATTATGATTGAAAAGTTATGCATTAATATTGGTCTAAATGGAAATAATGGGGATGTGGACATAAAATTGTACTGTCTTGTGCAACTTGAGGCAAAAGAATAATATTCTTTGTTCCCCATAAGGGACAAAAATCGAGTGTTGGAACACAAAACTAGATACAAAGTGTGATTTGATACCACAAATAGGGAGCCAAAAGAGCTTGGAAATAGAGGGGGAGAGGTTTGAGCTAGGGGAGCTACCTACACTAGGAGGAGACCCAAAATTTATCGGAACATGGAAAGAGACAATATGGAAGAAAGGGAGGGAGTTGTCCAACTAAGAAAAAAATTCAAAATAAAACTAAGGGTACCAAAGAAGTTATTATTTATGAATGGGAAATTGTGCGTATGAAAATTGTGCAAGACTTGGGATGCATGAAGCTACACCAATGATGGTGCCCTCAACATAGTAATGCCTATTTCCATAGAAAAGGTTGCAGGATGCGCATAGGGTGGTGAAGAAGCTTGAAATTTGAAGATGAGAAATTCAACACCCACCAAAAAAAAATCCAAATTGACTTCTTGAGATTTACGAAAATCCATTGACAACCTGGAGGGGAAATTTCCCAACTTCTTACTGCATAGGAGGAAACTAAGCCAAGAAAAGACAGGAGAATTCCCCATGTTTTCGTTTTGAATGAGACGAGCGAGACAACGTTCACAACACCGAGAAAGAGATACATAAGATTGAAAGAATTCTTAGCATCGATGGAGTTTACAAAGGTGTGGAGAGCCCACCAACTAGCAAAAGGGTTGTCTTGAATCTCAAGGGCACACCCTTGAAATGATACTTTTTTCCTTATCATATTAACACCAAACATGAATTCCACCTTTAGACTAGTGAAATCCCATGCCCGAGGGATCGAATCAACCACGAAATTCATTAACTCTTCCCACCTTGTATCCATCAATGAACTTGGTACGAAGGCAAAGGAGGGAATTAAGGGTTGTCCAACTTCATAAGACTCCACATGTGAGGGGTAAATGGGTATGTGGCCAACACCCCCACAAACCACCACCTCAACCTTAATGACGAGATCCTGACACCAAATGTTATGCGTGATGTGAATATGTGCATATATAGGAGGAGACATGGGGGGCATAGAAATGAGGGCTTTGGAAATCTTCAAAAAATAATTCTCATGGTGCATATATCCAACTAGAAAAACAAGAGAGAGGGACAATTATATTGAGTGGAATTATTCATGGAATATTTTTCCAACCTGACATGTCATTGATCTCATACTAACTTGCTTCCTTCAAGAACGAAGGCTTGATTCATTTGTGTATCTGCCTCTTTGTTTTGGCTTCCTAAAATGTGGTAATAAGCCTTTTGAGAGAATGATTTTAGGGTACTATTGATTTTTCTAAGGAGGAGGGATAAATTGTTGTTCTTCAGGAGAAAACCTTTTTGAAGGTGTTGAATAATGATAAGGGAATCCCCCAAGATCACTAACTTAGATACATCTCAATCATTAGCCAATTGGAGACCTGGAAGAAGCCCATACATATATGTGAGATTTTTCATTCTTTGGACTAGCTTCCATAAGTACTTTATTTTTATATTCCATCGGGATTTAGGAAATTCTCTCCCCCTCCCCCTCCCACCACCCCAACTATTTAACTTTAATATTTTATTTAAATGTATGTGGTATAAAAAAAACTTAACATATTAGAATCATGAAGATAAAGATAAAAAAATAGAAACTAAAAATATTATTAAAAAAAAGTGGTGTTCTATGTAAATTAACAACATAACCTCCAACATGATCCTCATAAAACTAACTTAACCCATATTGGTCTACTGTCAAGTTTGATATTTCAATAAATTTTTAGATGATTTTTATGAAATTATTAGAGTTTTTATTTAGTTGGTTTAAATTTGACTTGAGATTTGTGAACCTCATGAAATTAATTTACCAAAAAAGAAATTAGAAAAAAATCAAATGTAATTAATTTTATTCACCAATCTAATAACTTATTTCAAAACTATATAAAAAAATATATTTAAAATATAATTTTTAATATATTTGAAATGCAATGTGAATTCTATAATAATTTTAGATATCGACGTTTCAAACCAATCCTTTGTGGTTCATCATCATCATCATTGATCTATCCTGATGATGAACCATAGAGGATTGGTTCGAAACGTCGATTCTATAAAAAATGGATGCGATTAATCCGGAAGATTCTACACACAACAACACAAGTCACAGAAGCCTCAAATCAACAATTTTAGATATTTATTTTTCAAAATTTTTATTCTACTTTATATTTATATATAAAATTAAGTTAAAACTCTACTTAAAAAATATATTTGAATGTGAAATTATTAATGTGATGTTTATTTTGAAACTATGTTATAACATTATATGTAAAAATAAATTTCTATTTATATATTAATGAGAAAAAATATATTTAAATGTGAAATTATATTAATATAATTTGCATTTTTAATTAAAATTTGAGCTAATTATATGTATGTTTTTGAATTATGGTTTAAACAATATGGAATATTTTTAGATACATAATTTGTTATATATATTTTTACATAGAAATAATTTAAAACTGTATACAAAAATGTTTGAATGAACTATTAATGCATTAACGACATTTGCTCCAAACCATCACAATACCGACATGAACTATTAAGACCGACGTTTCTAAAATATGCGTCGGTATTGCGATGGTTTGGAGCAAAACATCACAAGACCAACGCATATTTTAGAAACATCGCATTTCCGACATTTTCTCCAAACCTTCGCAATACCGACGCATATTTTAGAAACGTCGCATTTTCGACGTTGTGTCCGAAAAATGTCGTAATACTGACACATAGTTTAGAACGTCGCATTTCTGACGACATTCATAAATGTCGCAAAAGCGACGATATCCCGAAACGTTAGTATAGCGACGGTTGTTGGCGAGATTTGAAAAATTGATAAAAATTGGGGAAATTTCCGACAATTCGACAAAAGTGTCGGAACTAAAGTGTCAGAATTTTGACCAAATGTACTAGTGCAGTAATTGCAATAGAGGCAGAGGGTACATGCAGAACAATGGTCTACAACATACTTTGGGTATATTCTTTCTGTCTGCTTTTGATGGGTCACCCAAGTGCACAACCAAGGCTTGGGTAGAGAAATTAGAAATCTATTTCCTGCTAAATCAAGTTTCAGAGATGGAGGCCATTAAGGTAGCAGAGTTGCACCTTGAAGGTGAAGCACATGAGTGGTGGTTTCATGGCCTATCTACATTGGGGCATGCCATTATAACAGCTTATGCAGAATTTACCCAAAGGTTGGTGGAAATATTTGACTGAAGAGAGCCAAAAACTCATTTTGTTGAGATAGCTAACCTCAAGAAGTCAGGAGATCTGGAGACTTATTGATACAAATTAAAAATAACTCAAAAACATATTGCAGAAAACATAGATACGAAACTAGACAAAACACTGGCGGAAAAGGCAGAAGCCTCATGGCTTCTTCATGTATTCTCTCTTATTAAAAGAATTTAATTTACAATTTAAATAGATGAGAGAAGATAGTCCGTGCTATCTTAGACTCTTTTGGTTGAGATAATTTCTCACCAAAAACCCACCAAGATAGGAGTTCCTAAACAAACTCCAACATTTGAGGAAAAACCCAACAACCCAAGAGTTAGGCACATATTCCTAACTAGGAATATTTAATTAATTTATTTATTATTTTGAATTTATTATTGTTATTTTAGAGAGGCTAACATTCCCCTCTTCAATGACAAATCCAAAATAAGAATGAGGAACCATATTCTAAGTTCTCATGTTGATCCTCAAAAAGAACATTGCCTGAAAAACCGCCAAAGATGGATGCTGAAAAAACTGCAATCTAAAGAGACCATGAGTTAGCTGCATGTCTGATTCATGTCTGAATTTCGCTTGCCAACTCCATCAAGTGCCAAGTTGCAAAAGGATCCATCTGTCCTTTGCATGAAAGCAGCATCCTTTGTCCACTGACAAAATTTGTTCAAATCCCACTGGCTGATGATGTCAAAAACAACTCACTATTGTTTTTGCTGTGCTGAAAACTGTTCACTACTTCTTTGTTGTCGACTGCCCACTGGCAAATTTGGTTGATTCCCACTAGAAAAAATTTTATGCCCACTGGCTGCTTTTGTTGGTTTTGTCGAGACTTTTAGTCTGACAACCACTATCAATCTCATAGACATTTTCCCCCCTTTGTCAGCTGAAAGGAGAGACACTTCTCTAGAAAATATTGCTGAACTCCCCCCTTCAGGTGTAGGAGTTTTACACTGTTGTACTCCTCCATTCAACTGCATGAGAGTACCATCATCTTTTCACTGTTGGCTGCACTATGTGTGATTGGATTCAATTGTAGAAATGAAGCAATCTTTTAACTGTGGATGACCATTCCCAAGGGTCGATCCATTCATAATGTATCTTCAATCTTGCTGATTTGTTTTGATTGCGACATTTTTCTGAGGAATGATTGGACTTGCCACAATGGCGACAGGGATGGAGATTAAAACACTGACCTTCCATATGACCATTTCTCTGACAATGAGAACATTTCGGTTTGTCTTCAACTTCAGGTTGTGTGGAATTCTCTTTTTCGGCAACTTTGGGTTGCATGCACTGTTGGTTGTCTGCAACTATCTCTGAATGTGCTGAGGGGATCTGTTCAAGAAATCCCACACTAACGAACTGAATGGGCTTGGAATAATCAGGAATATGTAATTTGGCATTATCTTGGACATATCCTAAGCCTCATCGATTCTTGTTATTTTGAATTTCTTCCCAGGGCTTGATGATGGGCTTGGAAGAAATTGGATCTAAAACAACTTCGACACTTGAAGCTGTTGGAATGAATGACTTATCATCTGGATGGTTCAAAAACTTGAAATTATCACTCTTTTCTTGCAATTCAACCCTTTGAAGTTGCAACTTGAGTTGAAGAAACTCAATGGTGTCATGTGTTTGTTGTAGATGCCGTGAAATATCAGCAAGAGTTTATTTGCTGACGTGCACCATGTCTCCATCATTGGAGATGATCAAACTGTGAAGAATGTTTAACAACTGAATATGTTGCGCCATTTGAACTTGCGCACTTGAAAACAGGCTCTCTTGTTGCAAATGTCGTACTTTGAACTGCTTCACTAAAACAACAGGCTCGCTTGAATGTGGCACGCTCGCTTGATTTGTTGCTGATTGCACTTGCTAGAGTTGTAAAATTGTCTTGCTTAAACTCTGGAATTCACGCTCGCTTGATGACGATCGTGTTTGTTTAATCACGCACTTGACTTACATGATGACTTCACGCTCACTCAAATGAATAACCATGCTCGCTTGATGTCAATGTCAACTTGGTTTATTGATGTCAGAGTTGAACTTGTTTGGTTTCTTTTGATGGTCGCTGCAATAAATTTCACTTTGGCTTGCTTGATGGTTTGATCTTTGTACTATTTTGACACAAATTTCTTGAAATCACGCTCTCTTGGAGATGTAAACTTGTTGCTTGTTTGAAAAAACTCATGCACTCAATTGATTTTTTGTAAAGGAAGGGTGTCGAACACTGTAGACAATGCACCCAAGAAAGCTTACAATGATTCACTTTAAAATAATGAATTCACTTGTCTTCTTAAAAATTCATTAACAATGAATTTTTAATGATTAACATAACATAATGAATTTTATTACAAGTTCTGAAAAGAATGTATAACAACGCTGATGTATACTTTTGAGTGTGCAGGTACATGAACTTGATGAAGTGAATGCAGATGTAGACAATCTTCGATTATATGTTGAAGTTGTGCAGATGCATGTGTTGATCTTGCAAATATTTTGTTATAAGTGTTGTGCTTGCTTTATGTATGAAATTATTAATGTGTCACAACTAGACACAGATCAAAAATCAACAACATGAAGCCATAAAAAAAACATGTGCCATAAAACACACATGGTGTACCTAAGATCCCCTTATTCAATTTCGGGCAGATCTAGGACACATCAACACAAAAAAAAACGATATATTTATTAATCACTGAGTACATCATCTGAAGAAATGATAATGCCATCCTGACAACCCTTTGAAACAATGTGCCTTCAAAATCTGGATATTCACCAACTCAATCTCTCTCAAAGAAAAAATGGTACTTGGAATCACAACAATGACTTTCCCTTATCACTCCAAATATACAAACTATGCACCTTATATCTCCACAAAATATTCTTCAGAATTACAAAATGTAATGCACCTTATCAGTCCAAATACAAATGGAAACACTCCTTATTTCTTCAATTACAAAGAGAGTCACATTTTCTCTCAAAATTCACTTTACTACCCTTTTCAATTTTCCATAAAAAAAACATTTTAATGGAAATCACTTTAGAAAAGTGAATTGTTTTCGATTTTTTTTTTTTTTTTTTTTAAAGCACACTCCACCTTCAATGTTTCACCTTTTTAATGCATGAAAAACAAAAATGTATGCATAAAATTCATTTTATGCATAGATACCATTTCATATGATGTATTTGCAAAAGATTCTCCACGATATACTTTGTATGCATGCCTCACTACATTGGGTATCACGCACAGTGCTGACTCATCCTATTGTGCTCCACGTGAAAGATTTATACCATGTTAAGATCTCTTGCTAACATCCATAAATGAAACCGAAGTTATACTTTGGTTTCCTTTCTTAGTTTCTCCTCCTGTGATTCATGTAAGGAAGCTGTAGGGACTGTTCTGTGCAGCTTCTTTTTCAGAACAAGGATACAGATCACCGATCCGGCTTAGTTTACGAGCCGACAGATGTTACTTTCTTCGCTGGAGCTCCAAGGAAGGTCAGATCAGAAAATTTGAATCATTCTGTATGCAGAAGTACTGTGGTTGTCGGTTCTTTAGCACATTCTGTTGGCCGAAAGATTGGTTTCCGAAACAATACGTGTTGCATAACGTTGAATTGCATCAGACTAATACATCGCAGGAGTTCCATACAGTATCACTCCCCATCTCTACCCAAAACCTAGTGCCCATTCCTCCACATACTTAACCACAAAAGAAATTGATGGCTGCAAATCTTGCTCATAATCATATCGGGCCAATGAAAATAGTAAAATGCTGCAGATTAGTGGATTTTCTCGAACGATTCAAGATAACATGGCAGATGATAATATTGTATTGCGAGAGACTAGTAACTATTTCAAGCATTGGAGTCAGCATTTCTCATGGGATGGAAATATAGCAAGTGGCTTTCCCTTTTAGTGCTTTGGTCATGCATTCATGGCTGCAATATCGTAGAAAGAGTCGTAAATATTTACTTATATTGCTTAAATTTCATCTAATCGGCGTACCTATGGCATTGGGAGATCGATTCGAAGAATCTTTAATCTGGTCCGTCGCAGATGAGTATGCAGATTCGAACACTGGATCTGACGAGGAGGTGGAGGCACTCTCCTTTTGCGACCTGCTGATTACACAGGGAGTAGAAGAAGCAGCATGTGAATGGGGAAATAATGGATTGTGAGAGCGGTGGGATTCGAACGTGTGACGTTCAGACCAAGAGGATTTCGAGTTCGGCCCTAATTCCAGCCCTTCCAGGGCACACGTCTACCCGGCCGATGATCTATTATATAAGGGTTGGCTCCTTCCTCTTACAGTACAACAGAGATCTGGGAACAAATATTCAAATTACTGGAACAGCTCCAGTAAATCCCAGGCTTGATCTCGCGAAGCCACCAACCAGTAATTAAAACAAAACGCGAACAGGTCGTAACAAAGACCACATATGCACGGTAATCACAACTTGTAAGATTTCATAGCTACCTCGTTGCCTTACTCTCGACGGTGCCGCTGCGTCCACTCTAATTCGATACACATTCGGCTTTGGACCACTTCAATAGGCCACTGCCCTTGTGCAGATCCACCTCCTTACAACATACACACACACGCCCGACTACTCTCACGACAGGGACGCAGGCCTCCAAATCTGATCGCCCAGAACACCACTGTAGCTAGGTTGGCTGTGGGATTCTGCTGTGTAGGCTCATGATCTATGCAAAATACAAGGGAAAATGTACGTGGAATATGTAGACATGTTTATCACAATTTCATATGCCGCCAAATTTCAATAGGTAGCTCCTCGCTTACGACGTTGGGAAATTTTAAAGGTGTCTTTCAGCCAATGCTCGATACGTAGCATATACAGTCCGGTCCACATGCTCAAATAATAATTAACAATGTAGACTTGCACCTACAGCAATCGATAACAGGACGTTGGTAGTCCTCACAACCTCACGCACGTAATGAAACAATCCCATGGTTCTGCAACTAACTCAACCTTACTAGACATGGATCATTGCTCTGATACCACATGATACAAATTAAAAATAACTCAAAAACATATTGCAGAAAACATAGATACGAAACTATACAAAACACTGGCGGAAAAGGCAGAAGTCTCATGGCTTCTTCATGTATTCTCTCTTATTAAAAGAATTTAATTTACAATTTAAATAGATGAGAGAAGATAGTCCGTGCTATCTTAGAATCTTTTGGTTGAGATAATTTCTCACCAAAAACCCACCAAGATAGGAGTTCCTAAACAAACTCCAACATTTGAGGAACAACCCAACAACCCAAGAGTTAGGAAAATATTCCTAACGAGGAATATTTAATTAATTAATTTGTTATTTTGGATTTATTATTGTTATTTTAGAGAGGTTAACACTTATATCTCCGAATTTTTGAAAATTTCAGTCATGGCACTAGATCTATCCACAACTAGAAGAGTACATATGTTTATTGATGGACTAGTAGAGCCTTTACATAAGTTTGTAGAATCCACTAGACCAACTATTCTCCAGGATGCTATTGAGAGGGCTAGATACTTGAAAAATACTTTGCCAAGGCCAGGAGCCCCCCTTCAGCAAGAGTTCTCCTCTCAATCAAAAGGGGAAGCTATGAAGGTTCCTCCCTCAAGAGAGAACCAAGACAAAGGATCTCTTAGTGATGATGAGGTATTCGCCGGTAATGATGAGGAGGAAGAAGAAGAGTTAGAAGGAGATACCAGCGTTGTAGCACCAGGAGGAGATCCACCACCACCTGGAGGTGGAAATGGAGCAATTGCACCAACTAGAGGAGCCCTTTCATCCTTGCAGGGAGTTCCAAAGAAGCTAACATTGGGAGACCGAGGCACAGTCCAGGAGCAACATGTGTCGGTATTGATATACAGTTGTACTACCCACAATTTTATTGATGCCCAACTAGTGCAGAGGGTAGACATACCCACCCATGATTCTGAAGGATTCTCAGTTGTGGTCCCCAGGACTAAGCAGTGGAGGAAGTGTGTTCGGAATTGACTATAAATTTGGCGACATACACCCTGATAGATCACTTCTTTGTGGTCAAGACCCTTGACACGAATGTGATATGGGGTGTGCAGTGGCTGATTACACTGGGGAAGTTCACTACAGATTGGGAGGCGTTGCAGATGGCATGGATAGATAAGAAGAGTAGTAATCATCAAATGATCAGGGGCATGCACACCTATCCACCTCAGGAAGCCTCCACACAAAAGATGGAGACTAATTTGCGCAGAGGTAGCTAGGATAACTCAATCCACTTAGATATGCAATTTATTCTAGACATGATGTTTTATTATTTGGAGGCATTCCACCAGGGAGGCCCCCAGATTGGAAGTTGGTTAAATATTTCTCACAAAAAGTGATACCACTCACAAATCTGGCTGAGAGGAGAGCCTTATATGGGACTAGCACAACATAGAGGGCCTTTGGTTGGCTCAAGGAGGAGATGAATATTTGTTTGGTATCGATATTACGAACTTTCACCAAGCCTTTTTCACTAAAAGGTGATGCTTCAGGAGTGGATGATGGCACAAGTATGGTGCAAGAGGGCTATTTCGTAGCCTTTGAGAGTCAAAAGATACTTCCAAATCAGAAGGATTCTTCCATATATGGTAGAGTATTACTAGAATCTATACATGCATTTGCCAAACTCAAGAGGTTTTGGATGGGAAATAACTTCCAAGTGAAGATTGAACACCATGAACTTCAATATTTTCTTGAACAAAAACATTTGCAAGGGAGGCAACAAAAGTGGGATAGTAGAATTCCAACATGTGGCTATGGCATTGAACATGTAAAAAAGGGAAACAAGGAGGTAATAGGTTCCTTATCACAGAGGACCATAGTGATGTCATTGATGAGGAGGGATCTAGATTCACTACAAGGAAAAGACCCTCTATCAGATGTTTTTGAGGAACCACAAAGAAAAATACTCCATACATCCGTTTCTAGCGGAGGTTACTAGAGGAGGTTGGTGGGCGAAGGGTTTTGCGGATGTTTTCCTATCGGTGCTTTTATCGTTACAACTCGCCCTGGTGCTCTCAAAAAAAGAACGCACCGGGGCGGAAAAATCATTGGCACACCGGACACCGTGTATTCATAATATAATATAGCACCAGTGCCTCACAACTCGTCCATTCCGGTGCATTATAAAACACAACACCAACACCGAAACCAACCGGTGCGGTAGAAAGCAACTGCACCAGTGCATCATAAAAAACGCGCCAAAACACAAACCGACCGGTGTGTTTGTACCAAACAGTACCGGTGCACCTATAAACAACGTGCATCGGTAAAGGGTTAAACTAAAAAAATATTTACGACAAAAAACTCAGATTTTTCAGTTTTTCAGTGCTCCTGAGCTATCAAATACCGAAGCGCATGATACCACAGAATGCACCGATGCGCACCGAACATTGGCACACCGGACAACATGCACAACGTACACACACCGCTGGGGAATCCAATTACTATAATGCACTAGGACGTCAATAATCTTCCGCTCCCGTGGATCATAAAACACCATGCCAAAACAGGAACGAGCCAATGCGTTCTTCTCTAATAGCACCGGTGTGCCCGAAACCGCATGCATTGAAATAATGTTATATAAAAAAAATAAGGCCAAAAAACCGGTGCTTTGCAACTATTATGCACCAATGCTTTAGAATTATGCCGCCCCGGTGCAACATCAAATTTTCGCACCGAAACTAAAACATCTCAGTGCGGTTTTGTTTAACAGCACCGGTGTGCTTAGAAAACCCCGCGCATCGAAACAGGGTTAATTAAAAAAAAATTACGGCCAAAAAAATTCATTATTCACTTTCTTCAGCGCTCTAAAGCTCTCAAGCCCCGGTGCTATTTCTTTATTTCTAAGCCGCCCTGATATCGGTGCTCTCATTGCACCCATTTCACGCACTGCTGCTCTGCATTTGCCACCAATCTCCAGCTTGCATTTTGAAAAACAATGGGAAAATTTTATTTTCCAAATTTTATAGCCAATATGCCTCCTCGACAGAAAAATGTACAGGTATTTTTCTAGTTTTTCTATAATTAGGCCTTTTAGTGGATTAGAAATTGAAATAAACTTAAAAATAACCATTAAAAAAAAAAAACATTTGTCACGCGGTGCGCTCGAGCTGTTTGGCTCACACCGACTAGCAGGGATACCTGTAAAATTTACAGGTAGCACCGCTATCGATGCTAATAGTAACCGCATCGTTTCCGGGGTGGTGCCGGAAGGTGCCCCAATAAATTTTAAACTAAAAAATAAAAAATAAAAAAGACGGTGTGCTCATTTATCCAGGCACACCGTTGACCCCAACAATTGCAGTGCAGTGCGTTGACTGCATTTTCCACCCCGGTTTATGTCAGCGCACCGAATTTTTCATTCCAAGAGGGTCAACGGTGTGGTTGGGTAAAATACTGCACCGTCAACTATGTCATTGTCATGAAGTCGGCGCGCTGACATGACTATACATGCTGAGGCATATATTTCAGTCAGCACACCGCTATTCTGAATTATGTACAGTCCACGGCGCTTCAAAAATAGACATCAACACCGACTCCGCTGCAGTCTGTTTCATTAGGGGCCCCGGGGACGGTGCGCTAAAATATTAGGATGCACCTGCACCGGTGCGTGAATGTTTTTATGGAGCACCGACTTGTATGTTTGTTTTTTTGTCAAAAAAAATTATATATGTATATTTATAAATACATTTCTGTTTTAATTAAAAAAAAAATTAATATGGCAATGATTCAGAGAGAAAATGAGCAACAACAAGCAGAACATTATGACATGATTCGCCAATGTTAGGCGAGAGAGAGGGAGAGAGATGGATGCCCTCACCCTATTACTGCAGATACCCAGGAGATCCTTAAGCAGGTAGGCCTCCTCAATTTCTATGAAGAGGTTATTTCCGGCCTAAAGGCCCATAGTGTGCTTTTGAGACATCTTATCGGCAGGTGGAATGCCCACCGACAGGCTTTTCAGGTTGGTCCTGACCAGTGGTACACACCCACTGAGGAGGACATTTATTTTATTACAGGACTATCGAGGAGAGGGGTGGATTTCCCCTCATTCCCAGACGTGCCACCTGGTTGTGTAGCAGGGAGTTAGTTAGTTTACTCCCAGAGATACATTGGAGCACATGTATTGTCTCCTTCAGAGTTTCAGGTACCTGGAGGTTAGTTATGTATAGGTGCTTTTGGTAGATAGGACATGAAGTGCCTCTCTATTATCGCTTCGATCATTTTGCACAACACTAGTGACGGGCAATGCATTATTTGCTCGCTTTTATATTACGTTGATTCTTTAGTACATCAGCCACAACTTGTCAGGTGGTCTGCCATTTTTTTGCGACAATTTTGTACGACCTTAGATAGATGTCGTGCTTATGCACAAGGGAGGGTCAACTTCCCTTTTTCTTCAGAGCTGTTTTGTTTATTTTTTGAGAGGTTTCCAGAGATGAGACCCAATTTTTTTCGACAGCCTCATAGGCCGATGTTGGAGGCCCGGATGCACATGTGGGGTCAGATGATGCCCAAGAGGGGAGACACTATGTTTCGAGCGAGGATATCACATGATTCGTTGGACTTACTAGCCAGCGTTGGTGGGATGCATCCCTTCATTATGGTCCCATGTCCTTATGCTGGACTAGATTGGCGAGGGTGTCCCAACATCCTCTTCACTCCTGATGAGCCGCCAGATGATAGAGGTAATATTACTGTTTTATTTATATTTATTCTAACATGTTCTTTAACTTGTTTTGATTAAATTGTCTAATTATTGTTGTGTACTTGTATATATTTTGCAGACATTGGGTCTTTTGATGTTGATGAGATGCCGGATCCACCACATGATCCAGGTGTCGATCCTGATGATTACGATCAGGAGATGGCTGATGTGCCAGATCAGGATGAGGTCGGTGGCGCAGCAGAGAGACGTGTTGATCCTCATGTGCCTCATGGTGCACCGGTACCGCCTTTTGCTAGGAGTGGTCGACCAGAGACCAGATACCGGATGGAGTTGGGCAGCCAACTCTGTGGATTGATTTCAGATGCGGGCATCAGGCCCGATCATTACAGAGAGATACAGGGCGATGATAGATTGATACAGATGTGGAGAGGCATGCCACGTGACATGTACGGCCTGATGTGGCATGTTGTAGGAGCTACGACAGCTGTTACGCGATTGAGGAGGATTTTCCATAGCTATAGGCATAGTCAAGCTGCAGCACGTGATGATGGATAGTCTGCCAGCAACCACTCATATGCATCTCGTGATCATTATCCTCGCGGCGTGCTTGATGATCAGCATGAGGGTCCACTGCCAGCATCTGACACTAGTCATCATGGAGATGAGGTTGGACCATCGGCCACGTCTAGTCAGCAGCCTGCAGCATCCACCATGAGTACTAGTCACGATCATCATGAGCAGGCTAGACCATCGACCGCCGAGGCTGCAGTATTATTGACTGAGCAGGCCACCTCCACTACTATTGCGCCTCATATTGATCATGTTGTACTACCACCAGCGGATGCATCCATCAGTACTAGTGATCATCATGATCATGAGCAGGCTAGTCAACCATCGACTGTCAAGGCTGCACCCAGCTTTACTGAGCAGGCCACATCCACTTCTACTAGTGTTATTGATCATGTTGTTATACTGCCACCAGCGCTTGATCCATGACATGATTTATATTACAGTTATATATTTTTAACATTATATATATATGGTCCATGTATTTTATGTTCATGTTGCAGTTGTACTTATTTTTCATGTTGATGATCATCATGATGTGGTGCATATTGTTAGTCATGTTAGATATGTTCATTTAATGTTTAGCTTTCAGATATATCTGTATATGTGATAGGCGCATGAGTTATTTGAAATTATATTGAGATGCATATTTGATGTTTGTGTTGTGATGATGTTAATATATAATGTTAATTTGATGTTAATTGAATGTGTTTATTAGTTGAATATGATGTTTGTACGATGGTTATCATGATCGTGATGATGCTTATTAATTAATTTAATATTATTAAATGACCATGATATTTATTAATATTATGTCATGAATGTAATTGTAATTTAAATTTTAATTCTATGTAAAATTGTAAAATTGTATTTGTATTTGTACTAATTGTAATTTTAGGTGTAATTGTATGTAAAATATTTATTAATGTAAAATTTTAATTGTAATTGTAATATTTAATTTATTCTGAAATGATTGTAATTGTATATATGAAAAATTGTAAAATTCTAATTCTAATTCTAATTGTATGTAAATTTCACAAATTGTAATTGTATGTAAATTTCACAAATTGTAATTGTATTTGTAATTGTAATTTTAATTGAATTGTATGTAAAATATTTGTAAAATTGTAATTGTAATTGTAAATGTAATTCTATGTAAAATTGTAAATGTAATTGTATTTGTAACTGTAATTTTAATTGAATTGTCTCTAAAATATTTGTAAAATTGTAATTTTAATTGTAAATGTAATTATATATAAAATTGTAAATGTAATTGTATGTAAAATTAAAATTGTAATTCTAATTCTAATCGTAATTCATTTATGTGAAATTAATGTAAAATTGTAATAGTAATTGTAATTTTAATTAATGTAATTGTATGTAAAATTTTAATTTGTAAAATTTTAATTCTATTAATGTGAAAATTTTAATTGTATTAATGTGAAATGATTTTATTAAAATATTTAAATTTGTAAATTTGAAAATAATTGTAAAATAAAAAATCTAGAATAATACGAATTTTTGTAACGTAAAGTTTAGAAAATAATGAAAACAAATTCATGTACTTTATAATTATAATTATTTTATTATGATCTTATATACAATGAAAAAAAAAAACTTTAAAAAGTCCGGTGCGCTTATCATCCTAACTGACCCCGGTGTGTCATATTAATACAACACACCGATGTGTCACATTTCCGCGCACCAAAAATGAATAAATGCAAATAAAAAAACGCAACTCTATTTTGTTTAAGTTAAAAAAAAAGCGGAAATTTGAAAAATGGGCGGCAAAATATTTTCGAAAATCTAATTTGATAAAATTATTCTTTAAATACTAAACACTTTTCATTATTTTACTATTTTTGCTAAAAAAATTCAGTCACATTTTTGCAAGAGAGCACGAGGGCAGTGTGGATGGCGAAATACGTTGGAACAGAAGTATTCAGACAATCAGAAATAAAAACTCTGGTGATTCAAGCCCTTTATCATAGAATTTCAAACCATTTCGTGATTAAATTTAATTCTTTTTTTTACTTTTTTTCTGCAGTTTTTTATTTTTTTCTGCAGTTTTATCCATTTTTACCCTGAACCCTTCATTTTTTTGTTTTTGCCCTTTCTTCTCCCTGTTTTTGTGATTTCAGAATTAGGTTTTTTCATTTTAGATTGACGTCCAACCCACAGGACGACTTGCATAGTCGCGTCCCAATCCATTCGGCCATTGCGTGAATTTTTGAAAAAATGGATTTTTCTTTATCGGTGCGCCCTGCATATGCCACCGCACCGGTGCTCTGTATTATTACAACACACCAGCAAGTTCTTTGTCTTAAAAAAGTGAAAACATTTTTTTTAAATCCGTGCGCCAAATCTGAAATAGGGCACTGGTGCTCTGTTTAACTAGGAAAGAACCGTACGGTGTATTACACCATTTTGGCGGTGCGTTTATAATACCCCATGCACCGTTAGGTCTATTACACTGTTTTTGTGGTGCGTTTATAATACCGAATGCACCGTACGATGTATTATACTATTTTGCGGTGTGTTATTAATATATCCACGCACCGACGGCGGTACGGATTTCATGAAAGGTGCACCGGTGTTTATTTTCTACCTGAAAAGTTTAGAATTTATTTATAAATATATTAATGAATGATATGCTACAGGTTTTAGATTGATAAAGAAATGACTGAAAAGATATCAAGTAACAAAAATAATGTTAACAAATCAAGAAAAACAAAAAAGGCAAGTTCTTTGTAAATTCTTTATAAAAATATTATTTTTGAACTATATGTAACTTTAAATAATATGTATTTTTTACTGTGTATCATGCAGAGCCACAAAATTATGAAGCCTGATATGATTATTTCTGATCTACGACCAGAAGAGTGTAAAAGTTTAATGGAAAAATTACAAAAAGATGAATCAGGTGAATGAAACAATACTATCGATCTAATATGAGTTTATTTTTTTAATTATCATTAAAAATATACTTAAAATTATTAGATAACATGTGTCAAACAGTATACTAATTCACATCTGTTTAATGTTCTACAGGGACCAACAACTCAAAAAATGAATGTTGTTCTAAGAAAAGAAAAGAAAATAGAACATGCAAATGAAAATGAATTGCTCCTTGGCTCATCTTGAGTGGTGCTAGAAGTTAATGAAAGGGGGGAAAACTTTTACGAAAGTTTGAGGGATCTAGTGGAACTAATACAACAACATGATTCAAATGTAATATGTAATCATTGAATTTTTCGATCATTAGGTACAATAAATAAACAATTTAGCATTAAATATTAATTTTCAATAATTTTCTTGCAGAAAAGAAAAGAAAATGGAACCCATTCAGCAGATAAAACAGGATGACAAGGAAGAAAATGGTTGATCTCTAGTTTGTGAGTAATTGTTACTTCCTTATAACAACTTAACTAGATTTTATTTTTGTATTTTTTAAGTTGTTTTACAAAAATCATCATTGAATGTCTTCAAACAGGTGCTAACATACAAAGAAGAACCATAAGACGAATTGATTGAAATTGGGTTAAATATGGGTTGTAAGTATATGTTGGCATATCATAATTTAATTGTGGAATTTGTAAGCATCTATCGATCTTGTTTTAATTAGCTCCTTCTATAATTAATAGAACAAAAACATCTTTTATATTAAATATATGATTTGTTATGGGGTATAAAAATTGCAGGAAACAAAGTATGGAACTGCACCAACAGACGAAATTTTGAAAGATGGCATGGTACATGGTTTTGAAAGAATGTGTATAGTTTATGAGTCAATTGTTGCTATGGTACGTCATTTTTCATTTCGATTTACATTGATGTATATTATTTAATATTTGAATTTTCATTATTCTCACCAATGTATATACACTCATTTTAGTTTATTTTTATGTTTGTAGATGTAAAGTGAAGAAGAAGAAAACAATCAATGTCGTGAACACAACATTCCTAAAAATAATCCAAATCATGGAAGTAGCTCTAGCAGTGACAGTAGTTCAAGCGAAGAATGATGATCACTATGTAGTTTGGATATCAAAGCAAGGCGTTTTATTTTTTGAAATATGTCTGTGAAATCAGACATTTTGTTTAATGGAATGGACATAGTGTCCCAATTGAAAGACAAAGGGATACGAATAATTGTCCCATTTTGTATGATAAAAATTGTCTTATATATATATATATACATATATATATATACATATATATATATATATATATATATATATATATATATATATGGTATAGTATAACTTTTCATGTTATTTTTTAATTTATTCTATTGCGTTCTCCATTGTCGTTCTCAAATGAACTAATAAAAATTGAATTCATATGAATATTGTTATAAGATTATATATATGTGTCGGCTTTTGATGAATAATGAATTTAAAAAACCACAATAATTTTGATATGATATAACAAATTAATCCAAACAGCACATTCAAATGCATTAATAAAAATGTAATTAATATGAATATTGTTATAAGATGTGTCGACTTTTGATGAATAATGAATTTAAAACAATCACAATAATTGGACTGTCAGAGGTGGATGTTTCTAAAAAAAACAAAATGAAAACCAGTGTGTTTATGTGTCTATATGCACTGGTGCGTTTATGATTCTATGGGCACCGCACTAATACTGACTCCAGTTATAAATATCGGTGTGTTTGTGTGATAATGTGAACCGGGGCGTTTATGTATCTATAAGCACCGGTGCATTTGTAGATGCCATGTGCACCGCACGAATACCGATACCAATTATAAATCTCGGTGTCTTTCTGTGATACAGAGTGCTGGTGCCTCATAAAGATACACGCACCGATGCGCTTATACGACCTATGGGCACAACTCAAATCCCAAGACCAATTAGAACGGCCCCGTTCGTTGTATCACCAACACCAGGACCGGTGTTGTTGTTTTCCTTAACGGCCCGGTGCATTCTCCTTAGACCGCCCCGGTGCGCTGTCTACCGATATGCACCGGTGCATTAAAACCTGATAAGAGCACCGATGAAAAAACATCTGTAATAACCTCCGGCCGCCTATTTTTTTTTAGTTGTGTTGAATTTTCATTAAAAGCTCCGCCAAAACCTCTGTTACCAGAAATAGATGTGGTAGAATATGTTTTTTTGACACTTTTGGCCAATTTTATAACACTAAAAACCTCCTTTATAACCTCCACTAGAGGGTCTTTTCCTTGTAGTGATTGGGAGTCCCAACTAATGGTGGAGTATTCCAAGAACCACTTCACATGTGAAGTGCTTGAGAGGTAGGTGACTGATGAGAAGTATAAAGTGATCGATGGAGTCATCTATTACCAGGATTAGATCTTCTTGACTAGAGGTTCTAAGCTCAAGGGGAAGGTTCTACATACAACACATGATTCACTCCTTTCCGGTCACCAAGATTTCATCTAGACATATCAGGCCATTTGGGAGAGATTCTCATGGGAGGGTCTCAAGGAGGATGTGCTCCAACATATTGGGAGATGTGTAGTTTTCTTGAAGAATGAAGAGGGAAAAAACCATCCTGCAAGGTTGTTACAACCACTTACCTTTCCAGAAGAGAGATGGGAGAGCTCATTCACGGACCTCCTCACCAGCTTTCCAACAATACATGGTAAGGGTTGTGACTTTGTACTTATTGATCAAATAAAAAATTATTTTCATTCCTTTTCCATTTATTTACAATGCATTTCTTCACAAGAGGGAAAGCCTCTCTTTGGACTTCATGGTCTTCTTGGGACTGCAATCATTGATGGGGATGGCCACTTCCTAGAGGTCTTTGGACATGTGTTTTCTTGTTTGGGGTGCACTCAGCTGACACCAAATATCAGTTACTACCCCTAGGCAGATGAAAAAATAGAGGCAACAAGCAAGTGGTTGGGAAGTTACTTCCCACAATGTGTCCTAGGGCAGCAAGGGGTTGAACTGCACTGGTTCCACTTGGGGAACTATTTTCACCATTTGACATTTTATATGGCCATCATTGCATCTCTATTTTTGGTTCCATATGGTGATGATGTTTTAATCACTTTTGTTAGAATGGTTTGGACAAGCAAAGTTCCTATAACAAAATATTGGATGCTAGAGAGTTAAGATGTATTTCGGTCCCTTAAGGAAAACATTTTTGTAGCCCAAGATCAGCAGGAGTTCTACACAGATCATGGATGGGGAGAGAGACAGGGTGGGGTGGAAAATTTGGTCTATCTCCATTTTCAGCCATACAGACTGTTGATCATAATCAGCCATCTGTAAAATTTTCACAAGAAATTTGGCTTTAACCTCTCAAATTCCCTCTTTCAGCCTCAAAGGAGTCATTTTTGTGCCTATCGTTGCCCTTCCCACCCCCAAATTACATTATAAAAGGCCACAGATCGTAAATCCGAAAATCTAACAGGCCTAGCCCCTTCTGCTAAGCCTCTACTCTTTTCCTCCACGAGACAGAAAGCCTGAAACAAGTGCTAGCTCTATAAGCGCTTATCAAAAGAATATCGGGTGCATTTCGAGTCGTAGATCTGTATAAGGTCAGACAGTGTTTTTTCTTCTCCGTCGCACCCGCAAACCGCCCGACTACCGTCCGATACACCGTCAGGTATCTTGGTGGTCCCCACTCTGCTCCCATTGCAAAACCCGGGTGGTATCTATCGCACCGTCTTTCGGCGGTAGGCGGTAATCCTCCTTGGGCCAGCGATTCCATACACCGTCTGCCACGTGTCCCTGCGTACGGTTCCAAACCGTCGTTCATCGCGTGCTATTTTTTGGCAAAAGACACGCAGCGATATCGCTATCAGCCGTCGGATCTGGTGATCTTCATCTAACGGCTATCGCACACTAAAACTGCATGGGGTTTAACCTTAGGCAAATCACACCCCGGACCCACTGTCTATCACCTCCGTCGCTCTTTCAACCATCGATCTCCTCCCAAGATCGGACGGTCAAGATTCCATCATTCCCACTGTTGACCGGTCTCATTGTCAGCGCTCCACGTCATCCTTTCCACATAATCTTTCGTACGTACACCCGTCACCCGCTCCACGTGTCTATCGCATTTTTCTATCTGCCATTCATATACTCTATTCATACGTTATATTTTAATGTTTTACATTTTAGCTCTGGTCAACTCGTCTGCCATTCCTTCGCTGCATTTTTCCGCCACCCTACGTTGTTTCACCATTTCACCATATCTGCACAGCCATTTTCATCGATCCCGCCATGTCCATCATCTTCCAGCCTGGTTTTATTTAACAAGTTTGCGGATTTTGCAGGTTTATAGTGGCGAAGAACTATTATGATTCACAGTCTCAATTACTGTGATAGAGCACACGTCAAAGGACCATTTTTCAGAGCAGAATTATGAAGAAAGTCCTCGGAAGCCAAATCGACAAGACTTCAATTAAAGAAGCAGGGTTCAAATTTGTCAAACCCTGCAGGGACATTCAAGGCGCCAATTTCATAGATGAGATCATTAATGGAGCAGATAGAGAATATCAACGAAAGATTGAAAATTGAGGACATATAATTGAAGATTTTAGGGCCTTGACCTAACCTTTTGAAGGCGCAGTACCAGATCGAAGATCTTGCAGATCACTCCAAATATTTGTGCACAAGAAACAATACCCTCCAGGTTTTATTTCAGCAGGTGTTTTTCCCCCAGGAAAGGACGGAATGTCCATGTGATTTTAATTCTATACCGTGTTCCTGAAGATATTTTTACCCAGTGCATTTACTTCAGAAAGCAAGCAGCAGAGTAAAAACAGCGCAGCATAGTCATTCAGCAGTATGGGCGCGAATGTTTCCACCATTTTGCCTTAATTATGAAAATTAAATGTTCATCATCTACCTCTTTTACTAGGTTTTGATTTCTTCTATAAAAACCATGAAGAAACTCATTGTAGGGGTTCCAGATTTTATCAGAAAAATTATGCAGTGAAAGGCGTTTGCATACATTTTGTAAAATTCTTGTATGAAGGCACAGAGCCCGTAGGGTCTCAGTGAGGAGGAGTTCTATCTGTCAAAGAGGATTCTAGTATTTGGTATTTCACAGTCTGTAACTTTCTTTATTGTGTTATATCAATAGAACATTTCATTTCATCCATATTTCTTGTATCATGTTTTGGAATGCGAGTGGCTCACTAATTTTTGGTATGGATTCATCCTAGTTGATGCCCATGCTCAGATCAGTCAAGCACTTTAAATATGGCTCATGCATGATATTTTGTTCCATTATTCATCTTAACCATATTTCTGCTATATTAGTTGCTTTGGGAGGGTGCTTTTAAAATGCTATTATCATGTATGGATTCTTAGATTGGTAAGCCCATGCATGGTGGTATTGTATATCTGGGTATCAGCTCAATGTTAACTAGTATTTTCTCAATATTTCTTTCACTACATACACCTTCTAATAACTTATGTCTGTGAAGTATTTCTGAATCGGCCCGCTTTGCAGTAAACTGTCTCTGAATTGTCTGTTGCTGTAGTATTAGAGTTCTACATCTTGCCTCTGCAATATCTCTTTTCCTGTGTCAGTTTCTGAGAGTTTGGTCCCATTCTATTTTATTTCCCTGTTTACAGGAGATAGCATGTGAGCTGAAGCTGACAACTTCATACATTATATTATATGCTCCTTGCTATGCTAAGATGTCCTAGGCACTGGTCTATCACAACTCTAGGCTGTCTCTAGGAGCTACAACATCTTTCTGGCGCCATTGCCGGGGACGAATTTAAGAAAATCAGAATCCCTGGGCCTTGACAAAATTTTATTCATTCTTCAAGTAGGTGAGAATGGAGAGTTGAGAGTTGTAGATCCCTCACCTTGTCGACTCCACATTTTTTCATTTGATAAATCTATTTGCAGTCCTGGCTCCTCATAAGCCACATCTGAGGTCAGATACATCTAAGCCAAAGACACCTTCAGTGTCTGACCCTGACCAAATTATACATAGAAGAAATTGGAGGGAAAGGAAATCAGCCCGTTCCGAAATTCCTGAAGTGTCTACAGAAGACTTTCCATCCTCTTCTTCTCAAGAAATTCTAGTGCCAGATCTCGACTCCACTGTGGGAGATACTGATTATTATTATTCAGATAGTCCACCCTGAGAGGGTATCAAAAATAAAAATAGTCTTCATCCTACTCTTGAGGTTGAAGAGATCAAGGAAGTAACTGAAGTATCTGTTGTTAATAGACCTTTGTTCAACCCCTCAAGCTGCAGTTGAGTATATTCCTGTTATTATTCATACTCCACTTCCACCTCCTCCTCCTCCTCTTACTCATCAAACTATTGCACTACCTCCACCTCCTCCAATGGCCAATGTTCCGGCCTTCTTGATGAATAAATATGCTCCCCTGGCATTAACCCAAGTGTTGAATGATATGCCCCAATATTATCTGAAGATCTTGCCTAGATTCAATGGGGAAAATGAAATCGATGCTCAAAAACATCTTGAGACTTTCTGCTCCTTTGCAGAAAACTTTAATGTTGAACATTTGGATGTGTTCTTAAGACTGTTTGTGCAATCTTTAGATGGTGAAGCTCGAAAATGGTTTAATACATTGGCTGGTTGTTCTATTACCACTTGGGATAACATGGAAGACATTTTTCTCAGGAAATGGGGAGAGAAGAAAGATCACGGAAATTGTCTCATTGAGTTCAATACACTAAAGAAGAGACCCAATGAAGGAGTGTCATAATTTATCAAGAGATTTAATAAATTGTATCTAAGTCTCCTTGCTGATATGAAACCCCATCAAATTGTTGCTAAAGTTGTTTTTGTAGCAGCCTTTGATTCAGAATTCGGTTTCTCTCTCAGAGAAAGAAAGCCTGCTACTCTAGATGATGCTCAGGCAGATGCACTAGAGTTGGAAGTAAACTTTGCCTCCATTGGTAAATCAAAAGAAAAATCTAAACAAGATACTAGAAGAAGGGGCAAAGAGGAGGCATCCACTTCTAGTCAGGACAGGGACTCGGACAAAATGGAAGAAATGAGCAAACTAATTAAGAAAATGGTCAAGCTTGAATTGGAAGCTAAGAATTTAGCTTTCAAGAATTTCCAGAATGCTCCAAACAAAGGTTACAATCCTCAATATAGGAAACCACCCTTGCAAATATTTCCAAGGGAAGCAAAGGAGTAACAGGATCAAGTGCCACACCCGTTGTACCTGGAAGGTCCAGTAGATGATTCTACTGAGGACACTGCCTATGGACTGGAGGATGCAAATCTTGCCTTTTAAACTAGTGATGGAGAAGAATGCCCTTTGCAAGGAAATGATGAAGCTGGGTGCTCATTGCAAGAAGAAGAAAAGACCAGAGACACAGAAGAAGCATAATTTGATCATTATTGTAAACAATTTGATGATTTCATGCAAGCACATTTCAATAGAAGATATGATCTCAGATCTTCTAGGAAGAGGACTTGTACACAAGAGCAAGAAGAAGAGCTACCCCAGAAGGAAGCACCTGCTCAGAAGGAGACTACAATGCAGAAAGCCACAGACAAAGGTAAGGGCCCTCTAAACAAATCTTTGCAGTCTAATGATCAAATTCCTTCCACTCCAAAAGTAGTCATTCCTCCTAATACCAAGTCTGTGTCAAAGGAAGTCAAACCCCCAGCTGAAAATAAAGAATCAAAAGATGTTGTGTTAGAAAAGTCCCCCCCTGCTTTCAGTCTGCAAAAGGAACTTGAAAAGGTCAAAATCCCAGTCCCTTTGACTGAACTGTTGAAACAACCAGCATATCAATCTCAAGTCACCTCTTTCATGCTCCCTCCACAAGCACCAGTCATCCCAGATAGTCTCAACCTTCAAGAAGAAAGACCCATGGTATTGTTTGGCCCACACGTCGAGGAGATAGATCCCTCTACTCCTCCCTTCTATGTGTCTCTAGTGATTCATGACCTGCTACTACATAATTGTATGCTAGATTCTGCAGCTTCCCACAATCTTATGCATCTGTCATTCATGGAACAACTAGGATTACAAATCACCCGCCCATACAAGGATCTCTATTCATTTGACTCCAAAAGAGTTAAATGCTTGGGGATGATCAAAGATTTGGTAGTCAATTTGGCCCAAATCCCAGTAAAAAGTGTGGTAATGGACATAGTGGTGGCTGACATCCCAGCTCGTTTTGGTATGTTGCTATCAAGGTCCTGGGGAACAAAAATTGGTGGATCACTCAAGATGGATTTAACATATGCCACAATTCCATTTTTTGGTGGCCAAGAGAGGAGATTGCACAGGGAGACTAGATTTTTCAAGATGGTGACTAAGGCTGATGACTCAGTTAATTCTCCAGTCTACAGTAAAGAAGGAGATTTCTCATGCTTGATGCTAGAATAAGATCAAGATTATGCTCATGAACCATCCTTTTTCTAGATCAAGACTGAGCAGCCCTCAGAGAACATGGAAGCAGGAATATGGACACTACATTTTGATGGAGCAAATTCAAGAGAAGGTAATGGAGCTGGAGTGCTATTGATTTCTCCTACAGGCAGATGGGTACCATTGTCCTTCAAACTAGAATATGAAGCCACTAACAATGTGGCTGAATATGAAGCACTCCTGTTAGGATTGCAGACAACCAGGAGCATGGGTATACAAAGTTTAAAAGTTCTGGGAGATTTAGAACTGGTGGTCAGGCAAGTCAAGAATCAGTGTCAGACTAAGCATCCTAGGCTAAGGGCTTATAGGAATGAAGTTTGGGACATGGTAGAGAATTTCTTCTTCGCATTCAATATCCAGTTCATGCCCCGATAACATAATAGAATGGTTGATTCCCTTGCTGTGGCTGCTAGTACATTTCGACCACCTCGGAACCCTATTTTAAGATATGAAGTCAAGGTGCATTATCGGCCTTCGATCCCAGACAACATCAAACACTGGAAAGTATTTGAAGATGAAGAACAGATGAAGAGGTTCCTGGAAACAGTGGGAGAATTCTCCAATATGGAGATTGATGCTGAAGAAGAGGTAGAGTCTGAAGATGCTTCGGAAAGGAATTGGGAGGAGAAAGTGGCAGGTAACAAAGTGTTGCAGCTAAAGGGAAACGTTATACCTAGAGGGCTTGTGCCTCTAGAAAGACTATTTGATAAGAATGATGTCCCACTGCAGCCAAGCAAAGTGGTAGAAGAAAATCAGGTAGAAGACCTAAATTTGGGTACTGATGTTGACCCCAAAATCATCAAATTGTCCAATAAAGTCCCAGAATAATACAAAAAGCTATATCAGAAGTTATTTCAGACCTACAAAGATGTGTTTTCATGGTCCTATCAGGACTTGAAAACTTTTGATATTAGTATTATGCAGCACAAAATTCCATTGAAGGCAGATGCAAAGCCTCTTAAGCAGAAGCTCAGGCAAATAAATCCCCTACTACTTCCCTCTATTGAGAAGGAAATAAAGAAGCTGCTAAAAGCCAAAATAATTGTACCACCGAGGTACTCTGAATGGGTGGCAAACCTTGTCCCTGTACGAAAGAAGAATGGAGAAATAAGGCTATGTGTGGATTTTAGAAATTTAAACAGAGCATCCTTAAAGGATAATTATCCACTGCCTAAAATGGATCACATTCTGTAGAAAGTGGTTGGAGCTTCTAGGATGTCAATGATGGATGGATTCTATGGTTATAACCAGGTGGCTGTACTTCTAGAGGATCAAAAGAAGACTGCTTTCACCACACCGTGGGGTACATTTATGTATGCCAGGATGCCTTTTGGATTGATTAATGCAAGGGCCACTTTTCAGAGGGTGATGGATATTGCTTTTGTTTGGAAGCAAGATAAATTCTTGGTGGTCTACCTCGATGATATCACTGTATTTTCCAAGAATGATGCTGAGCACATTGAACGTCTGTGGAGAACTTTTGAGAAATGCAGAAGGTATGGTCTCTCTCTGAATCCTCAAAAGTCTTTATTTGCATTAGAAGAGGGAAAGATTTTGGGCAATATAGTGACTAAGGATGGGGTGAAAATAGACCCTAAGAGGGTAGAGGTTATAAATGGTATTGCTTTCCCCAGAAATAAGAAAGAAGTGCAGGTGTTTTTAGGACGCATAAATTTTCTGAGAATATTTATTCCTAACTATGCTGAGATAGTTAGGCATATAACAGATATGCTAAAGAAGGATAATGAGGTAAAGTGGTCACAAGAATCATGGGAGGCATTTACCAGGATAAAGAATTCTTTTGCAGAAGCCCCTGTGCTAGCTGGACTAGATTATGATAAACCTTTCATGATTTTTTATTTTGCATCACCTCATACAATAGCAGGAGTTTTATTGCAGAAAAATGATGAAGGGTATGAGCAGCCTATTGCCTTTTTCAGTCAGGTGCTCCGTGATGCAGAATTGAAGTACAACATATTGGAAAAGCAAGCATATGCCCTAGTGAAATCCCTCAAAGCATTCTGTGTATATATCTTACAGTCCCACAACACTGCATTTGTACCTGCAGCTATTGTAAAAGATATTCTTATTCAGGGGAATAGTGAAGGAAAAAGGGGGAGGTGGATTGCCAAAATACAGGAGTATGACTTAGACATCTGCCCTACTAAGATGATCAAAGGACAGGGGCTTGCCAAAATGTTATCTGAATCAAACTATCAAGCTTTGGGCATAAATTTGTCCATTATAGCAGGGGAGGAATCTGAAGAGCAAGAAGAACGACAGGGAATTTGGGTAACTACCCCAGAAACACATATAAAGTACCTCACCAGTCAGTGGTACAAAGAGATAGTAGAATATCTCCTTACACTCAGCTGCCCTCCAAGCTGTGATAAAACAAAATACAGAGCGTTGAGATTGAAATCACAGAAGTACACAGTCGCCAATGGCCGGCTATATTGGCGAGATCCCTCAGGCATCTTACTCCTGTGCATCACAAAGAATGAAGTCGAGAGTATTATAGCAGAATTTCATGAAGGGATCTGTGGAGGTCACTACAGCTGGAGAGCTACACCTCATAAAATTTTGAAAGCTGGCTTCTATTGGCCAAAACTTTTTGGAGATGTTTTTGCCAGAGTAAGAGCATGTGATAAATGTCAAAAATTTGCTGAGAGACAAAAATCGGCACCATTTCCACTGATTCCAGTGCATGTGGATGAACCATTTCGTCAATGGGGTATTGATTTTATAGGTGAGATACATCCTCCATCGAGTGGACAACATAAATGGATATTAACAGCCACTGATTATTTCACTAAATGGGTGGAAGCCATGCCTGCAAGGAATGCTACAGATACTGTGATCATAAAGTTCATGGAGGAAAACATCATATCCAGGTTTGGTTGTCCTGCTAGGATAGTGACTGATAATGCACAGGCCTTCAAGTCTGCAAAATTTATGAATTTCTTCCAGCAATACAATATCATACTGAGTCACTTTACAACTTACTATCCACAAGGAAATGGCTTGGCAGAGTCTTCCAATAAAACTCTGGTGAGGGCCTTGAAGAAGACTATCAATGAAAATCAGAAGAATTGGGATTCCCAATTGAAATTTGCTCTATGGGCCAATAGAATCACCAGCAAGAGAGCAACTGGGAAATCTCCCTATGAATTGGTATATGGACGAGCTGCAATTTTTCCTGTATAGCTGGCTTTACCAGTAGCCCGCTTCATACAAGAAAGCCAGGAGGAACCTGATGATATGATCAGGAGAATCAATCAATTGGTGGAATTAGAAGAAACACGGGGCCAGGTGAATCAGAGGTTAATAGAATATCAAGAGAAAATGAAACACATTCTTGATCAGCATGCAAAAGACAGGAAGCTGCAGATTGGTGATTTGGTGCTCAGATGGGATATCCGAAGAGCTGAAAAAGGTAAACATGGCAAATTCGACCCCCTATGGTTTGGTACTTTCAAAATTGTGGAACAGGGGGGCAATAATGCTTTCAGGTTGGAGAATTTACAGGGCGACTTGCTGGACACCCCTGTAAACGGTCAATTCCTCAAGCCCTACTTTCAGTTCTGATTCAGGCAAAGGCAGCCTGATGTATTATATTGTATGATAGTTTCCTTTTTGTTTTCGTTTGAATAATGTTGGTGTTGTGATGAATTATAAAGTGAAAAATGGAGGTGCTGGAGAGCAAAGTTTGCATACATGATGATCAGAGGGTCTGCGAGTTCTCCACACATTCAAGGATGAACGTGTCGTCCCCAAGTGGAGCCGATGTTGATCATAATCAGCTATCTGTAAAATTTTCACAAGCAATTTGGCTTTAACCTCTCAAATCCCCTCTTTCAGCCTCAAAGGAGTCATTTTTGTGCCTATCATTGCCCTTCCTACCCCCAAATTACATTATAAAAGGCCACAGATTGTAAATCCAAAAATCTAATAGGCCTAGCCCCTTCTGCTAAGCCTCTGCTCTTTTCCTCCACGAGACCGAAAGCCTGAACCGAGTGCTAGCTCTATAAGCGCTTATCAAAAGAATATCGGGTGCATTTCAAGTCATAGATCTGTACAAGATCAGACGACGTTTGTTCATCTCCATCACGCCCGCAAACTGCCCGACTACCATCCGATTAGACCGCGAAATCAACGGTCTGCAGCCTGCCTATCCTGGTGGTCCCCACTCCCGCTCCCATTGCAAAAACCGGGTGGTATGTATTGCACCGCCTTTCGGCGGTAGGCAGTAATCCTCCTTGGGCCAGCGATTCCATACACCTCTGCCACGTGTCCCTGCGTACGGTTCCAAAATCGCCGTTCATCGCGCGCTATTGTTCGGCAAAAGACGCGCAGCGATATCGCTGTCAACCGTCGGATCTGGTGATCTTCATCTAACGGCTATTGCGCACTGAAATTGCATGGGGTTTAACCTTAGGAAAATCACACCTCGGGCCCACTGTCTATCACCTCCGTCGCTCTTTCAACCGTCGATCTTCTCTCAACATCGGACGGTCAAGATTCCATCATTCCCACTGTTGACCGGTCTCATTGTCAGCGCTCCATGTCATTCTTTCCACATAATATTTCGTACGTACACCTGTCACCCGCTCCACGTGTCTATCGCATTTTTCTCTTTGCCATTCATATACTCTATTCATACGTTATATTTTAATGTTTTACATTTTAGCTCTGGTCATCTCATCCGCCATTCCTCCGCTGCATTTTTCTGCCACCCTACGTTTTTTCACCATTTCGCCATATCTGCACAGCCATTTTCATCGATCCCGCCACGTCCATCATCTTCCAGCCTGGTTTTCTTTAACGAGTTTGCGGATTTTGCAGGTTTACAGCGGTGGAGAACTATTATGATTCACAGTCTCAATTACTGTGGTAGAGCACACGTCAAAGGACCAGTTTTCAGAGCAGAATTATGAAGAAAGTCCTCGGAAGCCAAATCGACAAGACTTCAATTAAAGAAGCAGGGTTCAAATTTGTCAAACCCTGTAGGGACATTCAAGGCGCCAATTTCACAGATGAGATCATTAATGGAGCAGATAGAGAATATCAGCGAAAGATTGAAAATTGAGGACATATAATTGAAGATTTCAGGGCCTTGACCTAACCTTTTGAAGGCGCAGTACCAGATTGAAGATTTTGCAGATCACTCCAAAGATTTGTGCACAAGAAACAATACCCTCTAGGTTTTATTTCAGCAGGTGTTTTTCCCCCAGGAAAGGATGGAATGTCCATGTGATTTTAATTCTATACCGTGTTCCTGAAGATATTTCTACCCAGTGCATTTACTTCAGAAAGCAGGCAGCAGAGTACAAACAGCGCAGCATAGTCATTCAGCAGTATGGGCGCGAATGTTTCCGCCATTTTGCCTTAATTATGCAAATTAAATGTTCATCATCTACCTCTTTTACTAGGTTTTGATTTCTCCTATAAAAACCATGAAGAAACGCATTGTAGGGGTTCCAGATTTTATCAGAAAAATTATGCAGTGAAAGGCGTTTTGCATACATTCTGTAAAATTCTTGTATGAAGGCACAGAGCTCGTAGGGTCTCAGTGAGGAGGAGTTCTATCTGTCAAAGAGGATTCTGATCTTTGGTATTTCACAGTCTGTAACTTTCTTTACTGTGTTATATCAATAGAACATTTCATTTCATCCATCTTTCTTATATCATGTTTTGGAATGCGAGTGGCTCACTAATTTTTGGTATGGATTCATCCTAGTTGATGCCCATGCTCGGATCAGTTAAGCGCTTTAAATATGGCTCATGCATGATATTATGTTCCATTATTCATCTTAACCATATTTATGCTATATTAGTTGCTTTGGGAGGGTGCTTTTAAAATGCTATTATCATGTATGGATTCTTAGATTGGTAAGCCCATGCATTGTGGTATTGTATATCTAGGTATCAGCTCAATGTTAACTAGTATTTTCTCAATATTTCTGTCACTACATACACCTTCTGATAACTTATGTCTGTGAAGTATTTTTGAATCGGCCCGCTTTGCAGTAAACTGTCTCTGAATTGTCTGTTGCTGTAGTATTAGAGTTCTACATCTTGCCTCTGCAGTATCTCTTTTCCTGTGTCAGTTTCTGAGAGTTTGGTCCCATTCTATTTTATTTCCCTGTTTACAGGAGATAGCATGTGAGCTGAAGCTGACAACTTCATACATTATATTATATGCTCAGGCTGCTATGCTAAGATGTCCTAGGCACTGGTCTATCACAACTCTAGGCTGTCTCTAGGAGCTACAACACAGACCATTCATATTGCAGAAGGATTCTAAG
This sequence comes from Pinus albicaulis, assembly GCA_034641835.2. Classification (NCBI taxonomy): domain Eukaryota; kingdom Viridiplantae; phylum Streptophyta; class Pinopsida; order Pinales; family Pinaceae; genus Pinus; species Pinus albicaulis. Next base: position 1,562,868,639 of record CM076578.1, read on the forward strand.
AAGTTTTTCTATGGGCCACACAAGGTGATCCATCTTGTTGGAGGAATATCATATGGGTTGGAGCTCCTCATTGGGAGTAATATCTCCAACATATTTCATGATCCATGCCTTAATGAGGGAATTAGACAACATATAGTTTCCACCATGGATCTACCACTTCTTTATGATGTGAGCCATTGGGTTTTATTACCAAAGGCTAACTTGGACACTTTGGAGGAGCAACTAAGGGGCAGGTTGATTGAAGAATATTTGATTCAGTGGAGGAATTTATCACAAGAGGATGCCACAGGGGAAGGAGAGGAGATTTTGCAGCATCCATCCTTGCAGTTTGTTGAGGAAAAGCACCATTTGGGAGGGGAGGACCGTAATATTCCTAATTATATTTCAGCTAGTTGGAATTTTAACTTTTTATTTTGTCATTTAGATAGATTACTAAGAGGGTAGAGAGACCCATAAATATCTTTAGTAGGAATAAAACCACTTCTAATGTGAATGTGGATCATTGTATCAGCTGAATAAAACATTCTTGAGTGTGCATAGGGGCTAAAGCATGTGGATGGGGTCAAGTTTGACCAAATAAATAGTGTTGTCATGGAGGTAGTGGAGAGTTATTGGAGGACAGTGCAGTTATGATGGAGGAGTGTATGCATGAGAGTAGCATCTTTAATGAGTGGGACCAGGGGTGAGGAAGCTCACCAAACATATAAGGAGGGGGATGGCAACCATAGAAGGCATTCTGAATATTTTTTATGTTTGGTCTTTTATGACTTTATGCATGCTTCAGCTGTTTAGCGGAGTCTGTTGTGTTGTTTAGCACAAGGGTGTTTCCAAGAGGAAATCCCACCCTCATCCTCGGGGGACTTTGAGTGCCCACTCAGGAGAGGTTCCTTGAGCTAAATTCCACTATTCGGCATCAAGCCAAGCTTCCCCCTTCATTAGCAGTGCAATCTCCATTAGGAATTGCGTTATTTTGCAGGGTAGTTGCAGTGGAGTGTCAAGTACCCAAGTTGGTGAGCCTATATTCCAGTGAGGGGAGCAACCCTTCATCTAGGAGACCTATTGGGAGGCTCCTTGAGCTTCATTTCCACCATCTGGAATTAGGACAATATTCAGCCATCTTCAACAGCACAGTCTCCTTCAGAAATTGCGTTATTTTGCAGGGTAGTTGTAGTGGAGGGATTAGTGCCCAAGCTTGTGAGTTAGTTTTCCAGTGTGGGGAGAAACCCTTCATCCAGAAGATATGTTGGAGGAGGATCAACTATTTTTATATTATATTTTCCACCTCATATCAGTTACACAGTTGCGGTGCATTATTCAACCCTAGGGCTACAACTTTCATATGGTGTATTTCGGGAAACCCCTTCTGGGTAGTCTTTGAAAGGTGCTAGAAAGCCTATATCTTCGATCTCGGAATTTTCGAAGAATTATATCAGCAATTCCTTATATGTTCAGTTTCATCCTACAGTTTTTCTCCATAGGACTACGTAGTCATATGTTCTCCGGCATTTTGTGTACCAAAAACAATTCATATCTCATGTATTGGGTCATTTTAGGCTTGTTTTGCCTAGCTTGAGTGTCTTTCTCCTCAAGATCTTGTACTCATTTCTCTGCTATAATATGAGATAATATGGATCTATGATCTTATCCTATTGATGTATTGTTACTTTACTGCATTTTCCAGTTTTGTGTGCTATATTCTCGTTTTTCCTAATTTGGAATATTACAAAGTGTCCAAGAGTGAGAGAGAGAGAGAGAAATAATAATGAGATAGCTATAAAATGAACAGACAAAAGCTTTCCCACTGATCCTCAAAAGCCTTTTTATTATTGAGGCCTCTAATATCTTCATTTTCCATTATTTTCCTTCATTTTCCTCCTCACATGCAACCTGTGACCTTTCACCTTCCTTTTCTCCTATTTTCCATTATTTTTTTAAATAAATGCTAATAAATGCCACTTTTCCTTTCTAAATCCTTTTCCAATTTCCTTTAGCCATAATAACTGAAATGAACACCCTCTAGGATGTTATGCCCAACATTCAGCTTGGAATAAGTGTCCCATCAACCATGGTTAATATTTTTAGCTTTATTACAAATAATTTTCACCAGGGTTGTTACAGAACCCTCCCCCTTGGGGGACACCATCCTCGGTGTTCAACTACACATATGCCTCAACAAAACCACTGAAAAGAAAACATACTGCCCATGGAGCTTTATAACATATCTCATTATAGTATTTACCGTGGATAACCTGCTGAAAACATGACAACATTTTTCACACTGGAGATTTATAACACAACTCGTTATGATATTTACCAATATATAGAGTTGAACTCATTTCTTGTTGAGAGGGAGTGTTGAGATTGGAAACAAGAAATATTGAAAAATGGCATCAAAAGAGATTCTAGTTTCATTTTCCTTTAATTAAATTAGAAGGAAATTGTAATTCCACATCATATGACAACTTGTATGAGTTAAGTAAGTTGGGAAGACTTAGTTAGCTCCATCAATTTTTTTTTGGAGTCAAACTAGAAACATATAGAGTTAAATCTAAGTTTTAGAGGGTCTAGTTACAGTTTATTTAGAGTTGTAATTAGTTAACTCAAATATTTGAGTTAAAATCAGTTTAACTAGTTCTAACTAATGGAGGAACCAGTGAGAGGTCAAGTGAAATAAATTTGATTTAATTCACATGTAGTGATCAATCAGATAACCAATAATTCACTATAAATAGTTGTTTCATTTCAGTACTAAGAGTCACGCAATTGAGATTGGAGTAAAAGGGAAGTAGACTATCAGTTGTATAATTAGAAAATTGTACAAGTCATGCATGAGGTCATCGAGACGCCTTGGATGAATTACACAATAAATTATTGTGAATTTCCTATTTAATAGAGAATCAATTCCCTCAGGAATGCGTAAGCCAGGCAAGTCAGTCAGGTGTAAGTTTTTGGTTAAGTATTGCACCCAACTTGCCAGGATTAGAGTGAGACAGTCAGAAATAGTGCAGAGGTTTCTCAGGAAGGGAAATAACATTATATTGTTTCATATTATTGACTTAATGCAATATACATATAGCGAGGTTTTTAGCCGAGGCTTTCCCTAGATACATATTTGTGTTATGCAATTGAAATTCTTTGTCTTTATTATTCATGTGATTGTGTGATCGTAATTGGTTTCCACAATTTTTAGAAATAGATTGAGTATTTTGTTTTAGCATGTTACAAGATCAGTTGAATCTATGTGGATTTTATACATATATAGAATTAACTTCTAATTCCACTGTTATATTAAAATCATTGAGAGCTTTCCTGTTATAAAAATTATACCTCAATTTGGCTCTTGGATTGAGAGTTATGCTTAGATAAATTTTGGCCTAACAAAGAAAATACCACATCATCATGTTGACGATGTCGCGCCCACATGGAATCTAAGTACTTTGATTGGTTAGTAGAAAACGGAATCGTCGTGACCATACATGTCATGTCACTCACTGGTATCCCAACTAAGGGCTTTCAACATGTGTAAAAGGTTGGGTGGGAGCAATGATCGATTTTGCCTTGGAACTATCACATGGTTGTTTAATCCTATCAACACACTTATATAGGATGCACCATGCAATAAATTTGGTGACAAGTGGGCGGTAAGGTAACTTCTACCCTTATGATTACCTTTGGACCCTACCACTAGACTCTCACCCACTTCAAATGAGTCTAAAATTAGACACCTTTTCGAATAAAAAAACATAAACATATAACATAGAATACATATACAAGGTGATGTCTACAAATGATAAGACAACTACCTCACTTCTGCTAGAAATTCATTAGAGAAAATTTAACGTAAAAATTGGGCCTCAAAACAAAAATTTACAACATAAATCAAATTTATAAGAACCAATAGGATTCAATATGATGATGTCATCCATGGGTGATGATTCACCATTTTTGGAGTAAAAAGGTAAAAGATAAAAAGATAAAAAACTACATTTTCAACTCGTATTTTCAACTTATTGTTGTAAGATTTTACTCAAATTTCGAGTGGGAGCACTCGTTGGATGCATAATTTAATTTTTCATCGAAAGATTACTCATGTTTCATACTTTCGATGGACCCTAATACACGAAAAATGTGAAATACATGAAAAAAAATTATTGCAATCACACTTTTCATGTATTTCAAATTTTTCATGTAATAGGTTCCATCATAAGTATGCAACATGGGTACTCCTTAGATGAAAAATTAAATTATGCATCCAATGAGTGCTCCCACTCGAAATTTGAGTAAAATCATAGGGATATAAGTTGAAAATACGAGTTAAAAAACTAGTTTTTTTCTTTTTTCCCTCTAAAGCTTGATGAAGTAATATAATCTTATTGTATTATTTCCACTATTATTTTATAATATTCCTTAGAAGGCCCATTTTAGACCTCAAAATTTCTCTAAAGTGAATTCCTAAGGCATATAATGGATAAGGGCCTAATGTCTGGACAATTAAATCACTGCTTGAGTATACGTTTTGACAGTGTGGTGGTTTAGACTGCCAACTTCTAGGAGTTACAACCACAAATATTGAAGCTGCAAATGGTTAGTTTAAATAGAGAATCTAATATGGAAACATATTTTCTGGACAATTAAATCACTGCTTGAGGATACGTTTTGACAGTGTGGTGGTTTAGACTGCCAACTTCTAGGAGTTACAACCATAAATATTGAAGCTACAAATGGTTAGTTTAGATAGAGAATCCAATATGGAAACATATATATATATATATATATATATATATATATATATATATATATATATATATCTTAGAAAATTTTAGAATATGACTACGTATTCATAAACACATAGTATTGTGTTCAACATGAATATAACCATGGACAACACAATCCAAGTAGACATCATATTCTTGAATACAAAAAATATTATTGCAATCATGAGCATAACAATTAGCCTCAATACTCATTTAGAAGCACATAAATTTTTATGTTTATACACACATAAAATATTGAATCATTTACTTATAACAATAATTAACATAGTCCATAAGACAACAAAAACTAGAATTTTATACTTTTCTATGTACTTAAATATGGGTTGAAACTAAAGGAGGGACCTCAACTCTCCACTTAAGCATAGTCCAATTGCACTATAATATTTCTTGCAGTTGGTCACCCTTGAGCCAGATCCAAAGCCTAAGGGGATGATTCTTTAAAGAAATTAACACCCAAGGCTTAGTAACATACCTAGGAGAAGGAATCCATTGTCTTGGTAGTTTAACAACTACTCATCAACATTAAGTACCATTTTAACTCACTTATTTGTTGAGTAAAAAACACAGGCCTTCACCCATGGTTCATTGATGTCCATTTCAAGCTCTAGGGTGCTAAACCTACTATATACGTGATCCCTCAATTTTTATTTATTTTCGAGAACCATAAGGGCATGTAGTCCAATGAAAATGTTTTTTAAAACTCTTTCACCAAGCAATGAATTGTTCAAATTTCCATGTCAAGCGTTTCATCAACCAATAACTAGCACTAAGCATTTCAAGCATCCTGAACTTCCCTCTAACCATTTAGGCTTAGACTCACCATCCAATGGACTCAATACAAGAGTTGTGAGAAATACCATGCTAGGCTTCTGAACACTAGCTCTCAGACAATCCAGTCCATCTCAGTCTTCCATCTTAGCTCTGCGAGTTACTTTCTCTCTCTTTATGCTAGAATATTTCCTCATGTGTGTTCTATTTTGTGTTTGATCTCCTCTCTATAGGTCATGTCTCTTTCTTCACTTGTATTTTTTTTCTTCTCGAGGAAATCATTCAAATGGCTCGATCCCTGGGGAGGAAGCAAGGATGGGCATTGTCCCTGTTGGGATGGGGTCCTCTATGGGAAAAATTTTGTATAATTTTAGGTAAAATTTTGTTGAAACAAACTGTGCGTAGAAGTCAATGGGCTTTGGGATGGGTCAAATCTCCTTTATCATTGTAATGGGTAAAAAGGGAAACCATGAGTCTCAAACCATGATTTGCGACCATGGTATGTGTGCGTCAAAGGCCTATAAATATGTAAGGGTTGAGTCAATTAAGATATCAGTAGATCGATATATGTTTATGTTTAGGGAAATGTTTTGATATAATTTTAGGGGTAAGTTTGTCTAGGTATAAAGGCTCCTGCTGGATATGTGTGTGAAGACCTAGTCATAAGCTATGTGCATGGATTCTGCTTCTGTGTGCGCAGACGAAAAGAGATTGTACTGAGTTGAAGATCCATTAATAAAGAATAAGTTTTGGCGAATTATGACGCAATTTGTATGTGTTATGCATGATTAAGTTGCTTATATGTTAATCTATTTATAATTGAATGTGTATTTATCTGAGTTACTTATTTAAGGAAAATCTTTGTATTTGTGCAAGGATTACTTCTGTGTTTGGGATTTTACTGGAAAAATATTTGTGTGATTGTGCAAGGGTGGGTTCCACTATGATAAGTTAGATATGATTGCAATATAATCTGTTACGCCTATCTGTTAATGCATATATGTAAAGGGTTTCATCTGCAATTAGATCTAGTTTACTGAGAAGTTTCGCGCATATATCTAAGAATTAAATCTGATAAGAAAGGGTAAAACACACATCAAATGCTCCCCCAGGGTGTGGAAGCCTGGTTCCAACACCCCCCATACCAGTCGGGTGAGACTTTGGTCTACGAAAGTAGATCATTTCCGAAAGGGCATGTAGTTGGAGGTTTTTGTTGATTGCGCAGAACACTTTGAACCTGGGTCAGGACCCCTTGAGCCAAAAAATGGTTTCTTTTCCAGGACTGGGATCTATTTGAGGGAGATTTTATGTTGTGGCATCCGACGAAGAAGGAACTGCAAGTTTGGCTCGATAAGAAGGTGGGTGAATTTTCAATCCAATAAAAATGAAACCCTAAATTATCTACTGAGGATTGGGATCAAAGGTATATCTATACAGAGGTCCACGAAATTTTCTTTACTTCCTTACGACTGAGTTACACGAGTGGTTATCTTGACTGACTTTATTTCAAACTTGCGCAAAGGACGACACGATCACTAGGTGGACTCTTGAGTTGGTTCAAAAATTGTAGAAATCTAGAAATAAAATTACCCGCATAGTAGATTATTGGATTTATAGCGTTTTGAGTGGATTTGTGATTGGATTTTCTATTGATACTTTTGTATCGTATTCTGAAGTTGAAAGGAGAATTTTCAAGGGCCCTAGAGATAATTTTTTGTGCTCATTGAAACTGTGGATTAAAATTCTTTTATGTGAAAAGGGTACTCTGTGCAACCACATTGAGTGAATGTCCCGAAGAGGCCTGAATATGTGCAGTAAAAAAAATTATAGAGTAGATCTAGAAGAAGGTTTTGTTTATAGCCCTCTCAAAGGTAAATCTGATAGTGACGAGGATTCTGAAACAAGTAGCTTCGGTGAATCTACGCACTCAAAAGAAGAGGGATTGCAAGATCAAAGTATTTTTGGGTCGTTGGCATTAGTTTAGGTCCACTCCACTCCACTCCCAAATTCATCTCACTCTAACAATTCATCCACCCCACCTCCACCTCCACCACCAAAAGTCGATATGGTTACTTCCATAAAGCTGCAAAATTTCAAGGACGTTGTAAATGAATATGTTGACCAATTTTGTTTCACCGTATTCATTGTATGGACAAAGAAATAGATCAATACTGATACTGTTAAGAAAGCACAACTATCTACTTCATTTTAAGAACACGCGTTGGATTGTTACATGAGATATATGGCCACCAACCCTAATGCAATGATTGACGAGCTTAAAACTGCACTGAAGGAGAAGTTCAAAAATCCAAAATCATACTCTCAATGCGTGACCAAACTAAAGGAGATTTACCAAGAAGTGAATGAATTCATATGGGAGGCAGATCAACGATTGAAGCACACCATCGAGGATGGAGGATTCACTATTGATGACACACAACACAAAGAATGGTTCATTGCTATGCTTTTGCTGCATCTGCACCAGTCTTTAAACTAACAGAAGGTTGTGACATAGGCTGAAGCTGTGGATATTACCATGAAGTTAGAAGCCTCACCTGTACTAACCACCCAGGTTGGGGCTCAGAAAATCCAAAGGCAGTTAGCTGCATTGCACTTAGAAATACAAACTCCGTGAAAGGATAAGGAAAATGATGTGTGAGCAGGAGTATGGCGCACATGATGTAAAGCTAAGGGACATCACAGGGATCAGTTTCCTATATATAATAACTATTTGGCGGTTGGAGGACCAATTCTGATTAAGAACGGGGCAGGGCATAGTGAGGTTCCCAAACTATGCAGCACGATTTGCAGAGAAAATGGACTGCATACAATAGAATTATGCCATAAGCTTGGTAAACATATTCTATATCTAAAGAAAACTTACTGCAAATTCTATCGATCTATGGGACACGATGACAAGAACTGTCCTAGCTTCGATCTAATGATTGAGAAGGTTGCCTCGTATAGATTGCAGGCTGAGGGTAGAGGACCAGATTCACTCGCATTGCCATTTGGGTGAAGTGGATTTCCAGGTAGAGGACAAGGAAGAGGAGGAGGCGATGGTCATGGAAGGGGAAAACTCATTTGTTATAATTGTGGAGAAGCTGGTCCGACTTCCCGAACCCAACACAAAAATATTGCAAGTATTGTAGATAATTTGATCATTTTATTGAAGATTTCCCAGTACTGTTTGAAAAAATGCAGGAAAAGAAACCGTAGACACCTACGCAGAATGTTCAAATGATGAGAGAAGAACCACGCACTAATGACCCTTTCATAAATATTGTTACCAAAAGCGGTGTAGCAACTAGAGAAGATAAAGCAGAAGATAAAGGACATACCACTGATGTTTGGGTCTGGAGAGCTCCTGAGAAAAAGGAAGGGTTCAATCTAAAAAGGGAAAAGGAAACCTTTGTCGCAGCAAAGAAGGAATTCGCGGATCCTGGCACATCTAAAGTAGCAAGCAATTCTGCCATGGTTACCATCGAAGGGGTCGAACCTGCAAAGATGAAATCCTTTTTGCAGGCTTATATCAAGCTTCTGCTCAATAAGAAGGCCATTGAGAACCCTCAAGATTTAATTAGTAGTTGCGCCGAAAAAGAACATCCCCATATGGAACAAAATGTTGTCAATAATATCTACAAGAACAAGAGAAGAACTGGCCAAGAGATGTGTCTGACTGCTTAGATAGGTGAGTTTGAATTGGAACAGGTCATTTTGGATCTAGGCTCTGATGCAAATGTCATACCAAAGTAGACTTGGAAGAAAATGGGAGAGCCTAAGCTGGAATGGTCTGCAATACAACTACGCATGGAAAATCAACATAATATTATCCCAATGGGTAGACTTTTTGGGGTCATAGTTGATATCGAAGGAGTTAAGGCATTGTCTAATTTTGAAGTTATTCCGATTGTTGATGATTCAAATCCATACCCTGCATTGTTGGGTCTGGATTATGCTATTGACATGAATGCTATCATCAACCTCAAGCACAGACGTATGTTGTTTGAAAAAAATGGAACCGGGTTGTGGTCCCACTGGATCCTACAGAAGGAGAAATATACACAGAACCAGTGTGCGCAGAAGAGGAAGTTGATCATATCTAAAATCTAACTGCGAGAGATGAAGATTGGATCAATCCCACATCAAATGGTTAACTTAGCAAGGATAGGGATATTTCATGCTGCTCAGACTCAGATGAGGAATTGGAGAATTGGCATAACTGTTTTCATGAAGTCTCTACACTGCATTGCAACTGCGTCACCATATATCTACGGAGCATATCTTCTGAGGTGTGG